>CAMZMU010000040.1:18465234-18728688 GCA_947311845.1 Poa pratensis | reverse complement strand
TGATGCCGATCTCGATCTACCTCTGTCTCTTTTTTTTTTTTAGAAAAATAAAAGGTTTCGCTGTGGCCATCTCAGTTCTGAGAGCCCAGTGTCCGTTAGATGAATGGGCCAACTCCATCTAATAGGCCCAGTAATGTAGCAGCCATTTCAGCCACTTTTGCGTTTTAGGGTTTAAGAAGCATGTTTGTACTCCATTTTTTGGCACGATTTAGATAAATAATTAGATGCAAACGAGTGCCACCATTACATAGATAATTACAGGGACACGACACGACAAAAAAAACTGAAAACAAAATAAACACGATAAGTCTCGTGCCACCATTACATAAATAATTCCGGGCCAACTCCATCTTCAAGTATCCCACCTCCGTGCAATCTCGTAGCCGAGGCGAGCGTCCAGACGGCATACAGAATTTGATCGAAGCTCAATGGAACGTTGCCCCATCCGCGAAACCGGAGGTCTTCTTCTTCATCCTCGTCGTCCTTCCTTCTCCCTTCTCCTTTTTCTTCTTCTTGTCCTTCTTCTTCTTCTCTTCTCGAGTTTTGTCCCAACGATCGCATTGGAGAGGGCATACAAACTAGAGTAGGATTGCCGGTTGGGTTCCGGCGATCCATTTGGAGGTCGACCGCGGACGGAATAATATTCCGTAGGGCGCAGCATCCGCAAGTCATTGTGGATAGCCACGCCGTAGAACTTGATTGTCTCGTCGGCTAAGAAATCCAGGAGGAGCTGCGGCACCCTATCAGCTTGGCAGATTTGGAATACAAGGGTCTCGGACGCCACCGATAGTTGAAGGACGGCGGCGCACTGCCTTTTCTCGGGTGGAAGATCCCTCTCTCCACCCGGGACAGAGTCGGTGAACTCGCAATCGAGTCCAACGACCTTGATCGGTGCGGCGTCGAAGAAGAACTCTTCACATCGCGGATCCACCTCTCCACGCGAAATGCACGGAGGTGACCCACACTTTGAATTCATGCCTTCTTTGGTGTAGTATAGAGCCGAAACCGAGGTACGGGCTACTGTCTCCATTGGAATAGAAGATAGAAGAGAGGGGTCGAGAGAGAGAGAGAGAGATTGTGCTTAAGGCATGGATTACTGTACTTTTATACAGGGCGGAGAGGAGGCCGGCGGGCGCGCTAGAGAGTTAAATTCGCGTGTGAAATGAACGCCGGGTCTGATCATCTTCCAAAGCACAATTAAAACAGCGTTTGATCAACTTCCAACGCTATGAATTAACTTCCGACGCGTATCATCAAACGACGTTGTTTCCCGCGCATGCATGCCAACGTGCGCGCATCCTGGGCCAATTTGGAATTGACACGGCCCAACATCCATCAACGTTGCCCAATTCGTGTTCAGAAAAACAAATCCAGCCAATCTGATTGCAGTTCAACCAAATTTAAAATTTCACCTTGATGTTGCAATTATTTCATACTATTATGTGTAAGAACAAAGTAAGAACATCTGCACTGGTTTTTATTATTTTGATGTTTTTTGAATATTTGAGATTTGACACCACATTGGAGTTGAGATTTGAGATTTGACACCACATTGAAGCATATTTTGTTTAATTATATAGACCATGTTTATCAATTGGAGTTGTTAGTACATGACAAAGTAAACATGTGCACTGTTTTAATTTTTTTTGATTTTTTTGAATATTTTATGATTATTTCAAAATCGGTCAAACCCAAGTTAACCAACATTTAAACAAGTTTTAAACGTGAAATTGAAAAACCAAGCTTGGATCTTTCTTAGTCACACCAAAATGAAGCTTTGAGAGTTTTTTGAAAATTTCATGTTGCAAATCTCAGACCACCTCTCTTCACACATGAGAGTTCATATTTGAGATTTGAGATTTGAGACCACATTGAATCATATTTTGTTTAATTATATCTAGACCATGTTTATCAATTGGAGTTGTTAGTACATGACAAAGTAAGAACATGTGCACTGTTTTATTTTTTTGAATATTTTATGATATTTCAAAATCGTCAAACCCAAGTTTGACCAACATTTAAACAAGTTTAAACGTGAAATTGAAAAACCAAGTTTGGATCTTTCTAGTCACACACCAAAAAGCTTTGGTGAGTTTTTGAAAATTTCATGTTGCAAATCTCAAACCACCTCTCTTCACACATGAGAGTTCATAGTTTAGATTTGAGATTTGAGACCACATTGAAGCATAATTTGTTTATTATATCTAGACCATGTTTCAATTGGATTGTTAGTTCATGACAAAGTAAGAACATGTGCACTGGTTTTATTTTGTTTTTGATTTTTTGAATATTTATATTATTTCAAAATCGGTCAAACCCAAGTTTACCAATATTTAACAAGTTTTAAACGTGAAATTGAAAAACCAAACTTGATCTTTCTTAGTCACACCAAAATGAAGCTTTGGTGAGTTTTTTGAAAATTTCATGTTGCAAATCTCAAACCACCTCTCTTCACACATGAGAGTTCAAACATGTTTGAAAGGTAGGTAAACAGCCCCATTTCTAAAACTCTTTTGTCCACCATGTCTAAAACAGTCAAATAAATTTTAGTTGTTAGTATATGACAAAGTAAGAACATGTGCACTGGTTTTTCCATTTTTTTTGATGTTTTTGATTTTTTTATGATTATTTCAAAATTGGTCAAACCCAAGTTTGACCAACATTAAACAATTTTAAACGTGAAATTGAAAATCCAAGCTTGGATACTTCTTAGTCAAACCAAAATGAAGCTTCTGTGAGTTTTGGAGAATTTCATTTTCAAAAACTTTAAACCCACCTCCTCTCTCCCTGAAATCCATACTAATGTGTTCTAGTATCACATTTGGGTGAACACATTTTCGTGGAAATGTATGTAAGCCACATCTATATGTTTTTTAGTTACTGTATGACACACAAGAAGACTGTGTGCGAAGGTTTCATGTTTTTATTTTTTTTGAATTAGTTATGCTCATTTGAAAGTTTTTGAGGTCTCACACATGATTTGAGCTTTTTCGTACAAATGTATGTAAACCATATCTATATTTTTTTAGTTACTGTATGACCTTATAAGACTATGCGCGAAGGTTTCATAGTTTTTTTGATTTTGTTTGAATTTTTATACTCATTTGAAAGTGTTTGAGGTCTCACACATGATTTAAGCCGTCCGATCAGGCCTTCTAGAAGAAAACCGAGGTCGTTCCGCGGCAACTCTCGTTCTGCGCTGTGATTGGCTAGTAAGTTTTTTTTTGCTGCAGTGTTTAGTTTATTTACACGTGGCCTTACCTCATGCAACGCCCAACTCGCGCTCCATTTCGCCACGCCCACGCCCACCACTCACCGGACACGTTGCCTCGTTCCCCTTCTTATCCACTCAAATGCGTCGCATCCTAGCTATTCCCCACTATTCTAGATCTCGCCCACTCGCCGCCGCCGGCGCAAACCAGCCCAGCCGCGTACAAATCCAGCACCGCCGGCCGACGATGATGAAGCGTGGGGGTTGGAGCTCACGCGGTGCCATTCCGGCGGTGGAAACCGCTCCGACGAGGAGCGGAACGGCCGGAAGCGGCGCCCGGCTGACCCCCTCGGGCGGCTGCGCAGCTTCCGACGCCGGTCGAAACGCGGCGCGCGCAGGTACACCAACTACGCGTCTCGGCGCCGCCTGCGTTCGCCCGCCGCGAGGTGGTCGAGTACGACCGCCGTATGGAGTTTGTGGCCGCCTTCGGCCGCAGCCTGGAGTTTTGTGGCCACCTTCGGCCGCAGCCGCTACGAGCACGAAGCTCCTCCGGCGCGGGAGCTCCTCCACGCGGCACAGCTGCCGCCGCCGAAGAGGGAGGAGAGCAGCAGGACCTGCACCGCGCCGCAGCCTCCTCCCCGGGACTTCGCCGACGAGCAAGATCTGCCCTGATCACGGAGGAGGTGATCCAGCCAGCTTGGAGGAGGACGGCAGTCGGCGCGCGCCGTGTCATGGAGGAGGACTCAATGAACTCCGCCTCCAGTACGCTATCGCGGCGTCCCGCAACGACGGCGCGGACTCCGACTCCTCCTTCGACTACGGCTTCTCCAACTCCGACTGAGCGGCGCCGCCGCCTAGTCGCCGCCGCCGCAACCCTGGGGCTCTGGTGGGAGCCCAATTTTGGGTCCTAGGTTAGGTTAGAGCGGCGACGGAAGCCCCCCCCCCCCCCCCCTTTAGCTATAATTAGTTATTCAGCCTGCGGCCGCCTGCGTGTGGCTTTTGATCAGATGATCGCCATGATGTGTATGCCCGCCATGGAATTGGCTATGTAATCAACGGTAATCAACTCATGTTTTAGTTAAAATTTAGTTCGTTGTATGTCCGCTCAGTTGAGTTCAATTGGGGTCAGATTCATTGAGAAAAGCTCGTCGGCGTTGCCGCGCTGCGTCGCCGAGAAGAAGAAGAAGAAGAAAAGAAGAAGAAGAAGAAGAAGAAAAGTAAGGATGCGCGCGCAGGGGAAGAGGAGCTAACGTCGTCGTTGTTGACGTGGATAGTTGTGGGTCCCACCCTGCCCCCTTAACCCTAACAGATTGCGATTAAGAGCCATGTCGCAGTAGAGCAATTTGTGCTCGCCACGTTGTCGCACCAGAGCTATTCAAGCCAACGATGTCGCCATCCGTCGATTAGCTAGGAAAGATGTCGCACGGGAGCTATTTGCCCGAAATTTGGGATGGCAGTAGTACTATCTTTAATGTGATCGATGAACATCTTTATAATTTGTGACGAGTGGCTTCTATCTTGATGGAGGATACTTCTAGTAGTAATATATATATGTTGTGACTTGTTTAGATGGATGATACTACTGTATAATATATCATGTGGTTTCTATTGCGATGAAAATCTTGGAGATTCCGGAAACTGTTCCGAAGGTGACAGATATTGCACAACCGCCTCTGATTTAACATCCGGAGAAGCAATTCGGACCTTTCGGACATTCCGACCCGTCATAATGTGTACCCGTATCGGATGTGGCCAGTACAATCGAGATGGCTACCGTTATCAGCCGTCTCCGTCTGGAGCAGATAACGACAGGCGTTATACATGGCCGTCCCAACAGAACGCGCATTAGAGGTGTATAATGTTTTTGTCCGTCTCAGATAATACGCGTATTGTAGACTGGTATTATTCACAGCCGTCTGAGGGTTTAGCTCATTATAGCCGGTTCCAGGAACCGGCTTTAATTTGAGCGTACATTAGAGACCCTGGCTTGAGGCGGTTGAAACAGGCTGAGGGGAAGCTCTGTGACCGGCTCTAATGTGAGGTTCTGCACTAGTGTTGCCCCACCTCCGGTGGCCATTCGATCCTTGTAGGTGCGGCGGACCATGGTCCCGTGCCGGGGGGAGGGATATTGTTCTCGTTTTTTTTAGACCTTCAGTGTCTTCTTTGGTATGGTGAAGCGGTGGCGACATCCTTAAGTTAGAATAATATCCTCCCGCCCTATCCTCGCTCCGGTGGTGCACCTTGCGTCCGCGGAGGGAACGTGGTGTCATGTCGGCGACACATCTTCTGGGATTCTGTCTTTTTCGTGTGGTTGAAGATCTATCTCTTTTCTATATATAGTTCTCATCATTGGCCATGATTGCATTGTTCATTTGGAGCCTTAACGCGAGAACTTCTCATTTTTTCTATTGCAAAGTTCTACTACGACAAGGTATGCATGACTCCGATGATGGAGGGGCGATCGATGATGGCGACGCGTCTTCCGTCGATCCAGTGCTTGTAGTCGTCGCTAGATATCTGAGAACTTACTTATATTTTTCAATTACTTTTGGATTAATTTGTACTGCTTGGATGATTATTAATAGATTGGTGAACGTTTTCGCAAGAAAAAGAATCTGATACTAAATAATAGTCGCATTTTTTTTTGGCGAAAATCATGAGCGACTTTGCTTCACTCCTGCAAATTATCTGCACGGTAAGTTTTTGGCTGAGTATTTCTTGACATAATTTCGTTTTGACACAGAAACGATGGCTCTGATTAGATCAACAGTCGTCAAGAAAAGACAAGGTCGGTCGCCTCTTGGCAGCTTGCCGGTGGTTAGTGCCACCGCCGTCGCCCGGACGGCGCTTATTGCATGGTGTACGACACGGTATGGTACATAACAAAGGGTGCTCAAATGAAGGCTCCTGGTGGTGGCCGGTGAAGTGACGATGATGACGTGGCGAGACGACGAGGCGAGAGTAGGCTGGGACGGTAGCCCCCATAGACGTTCCACCAGCGGCTGTCGGACGGCAGCAGCCGGAGCCGGTGGTCCCATTCCTTGTTGGTCGCCGGAAACGACGAGTATTGCCACCCTTGTTTCGCGGTGGTGTCGTACTTGTATAGACGACCGTCGACGAGGTAGCAAAGCACCCCATCGCTGTCATGGAGCCATGCGGCCGTCGGGTGGCACTCGCAGTAGGGGTCACAATGGATGCCCGAGTAGTCGTGCACGTCCATATAGAAGCTGTAACGCAGTTCCCAGCCTTCGTTAATGTCGTTGTCCTTCTTGTTCTGGCTGCCGGGACGTGGAGGTCGATCGTCAGTACCCAGAAGGTGAGCTTGGGGCGAGCACGTCGAGTTCATGCACGGCAACACACGGCCGGCCGTGAGCTCTAGGACGTCCACCGCCGTCTTCTTCCCCCGTATGCGTCGTCTCGGCAGGCGATGCGTGCTGACCGCCTCGCTGGCCACGTCGATGGCCATAGTGTCTCGCCAATCGCCATACCTCGGCGTCCAGTCACCGTGTACAACATTCCATTGATGAGCACCGGCGACGAGCGCATCGTGTCATCACTATCTGTGAGGCGCAGGCGATGGCCCCGCCACCCGCATTCTCGCCGAAGGTGTAGACGTCCAGTAGAGGTCCTCCATAAATTATTTCGGAGAGGAAAGACGAAAGAGCTTGTACTGATGGGTGGACGGGCAGAACCCCATGGCGAAGAGCTGCCACTCCACCACCGAGATGGACTCGACCTCGGGCGGCGCCAGGATCCGGAGCTTCTCGCCAGTGATGGGATTGCAGACCACGACCGGAGCGGATTGGAGATCGGTCGACACGAGGCAGAGGAAGCCGTTGCACGCATTGGCCGGATGTACACCTCCACGTCGAGATCGGCGAAGTGGCACATGGGTGTCGTCGAGCAGAGGTTGAACAGCACGATCTCGGGGTTCGTGCCTGCCGCGGCAAAGTTGATCTTGGAGACGAGCAGCGCCTCTGCGCCGGCACCTGAGTGACCTGAGACGACGTGAGCCGCATGTGAATGGCGTACGAGGAAGGAAGGGTCGGTGAGCAGGCGGCGCCATTGCCAGCAGACGCAGCGGGAGCGGGCGAGGCCCTCTGTTTTAAATAGCCGGCTATAGAAAATAGCCCGGCCCTGAAAATGGGGCTATAGCCGGGCTAAATGAGGCTATTTTACGTGAATTCATTTAGCCCTAAGGTTCTCAAAAGGCTATAGCCGAGTTATAGCCGGCTATTTAAAACAGAGGCGAGGCCCCTCGTCGGCACCTTCAGCAGGATCTCACACAGAGTCCCTCCGAAACTGATTCCATGGTCCGGCTCCAGCTTGACAACGATCTCAGCGCAAAATCTCATGGCGTACGTCGTGCATAATATAGCGCCATGGATTTTCGAACGATAACGAGACCAGTCGGAATTCAAGGTTGAAACTGAATCGGATTCAGTACACCACCTATATACATGCGTATGCACCTTCCATTCTAATTAAACGGATTTTACCGCAAAATTTTGTTCACGTTTCGAGCATAAGAAATCTTCGCACACGGGATCGATCCTAGTACCACTTCCATTCTAATAAAATGTTTCACATAAAAAAGTACAACCTTCGATCCATATTAATGCACTCAACTTTATCTAGATACAGATGTATCTAGTTAAGTGTTTAGACTAGATGCATCCGTATCTAAACAATGTTAAGACCATTAATATGGATCGGAGGGAGTACTATAAATCATGTTTTGACTGGCCAGGTTCCTTTCACATCCTGTTAGTTCAAAAATATGTTAAATAAATGGGTTTGCCCGTTTGTTCCAAATAATTTTCAAATTCCAATAAGGTGCAGGTGCAATATTTAGCCTGCGGTTAATTAAGAAGAAGTGAGACCAATTATAGAATGGAGTTTCACAAGAGAGGATAAATGGAACCGAGCTACATGCAGCTCGTTTTTTTTGCCAAATTCGAAATTGATATTTTTATGTTTCGAATAATTCGTAAAAAATATCTAGGGATAGATAATGTTGAGATCTACCATAGTGAAAAATTTCAGTCCGAAATCCGTTTTTAGCCCATTATTCCGCTAGCGTTTTTAGCCATTGCTCGGATCCCGTTCGTGCTTTCTCTCTTTGAAGTGTTGAGTGAGGGCGGAAGGCATCAAAGATTTGTTGGTGAAAACCCGCACAGTCTTCCCTTTCCATACCTCCTATGCGATGACGATGATTTCTATTTTTAGCCCCATGATGAGGAGGACTGGGTGGCGGCCAAAGTCGGCCAATAGTAAACAACCTTTGGCCTAACTAAACCAAAAATTTGCAGCGGAGTTGGGCAGGAAAGCCAAGAGCCACGTTCATCCAAATTCTTATGGAGTAATGACATTCAAAAAAGATATGCCGTACCGTCTCCGATTGACATATGCAAAGCTGGCAGGAAGACTGGTGTGGACACCCTCTTGTTGCATGGCGGTCAGAGGTACAAAGTATGTTCTGGACGTAAAGCCGAGCGAAGAATTACACTTCGGGAGGGGACATGTCTTCGAGATTCATGAAGGAAGGAGGAATGCCCATGCTGGTGGAGATCGTTCGTCGAGTCGTGGCGGTTGTCGTTGTCAAAGTATTCATGATGGCGGTGTCGGCTTAGGGTGTGGTCATCGCACCTCTTGTCTGCCAGAACTCTCGTGACACGAGAGGGGCTGCGCCCATAGGCATGACGGCCGTTGCAGGCCATCATTACGTGGGTCACGAGTATCGAGGATGTGCCTTCAATCGGACGAGGTCTCCTTGGGCTCCTACCCTCCAAATATCTACTGTCTCCACGAACTTCATTAATTAATAGCCTTATATCAACAGTAAATTAATCGTTGACACAACTAAACCGCACAACGAATAGCACCGATAATAAAAATCAAGGGTAACTCGCAATTTTGGTTTAGATCATTTTGATTCGGTTTTCGATGTAGAATTAGGTACTTACCGTTTCCGTGGTAGTAGGACTACAACCTCCTTTCAGCTCACTGGGAAAGCACGTGTTCATCTAAAAAAGGAAAAAATTGTAACATGACGTTTAATGAATCTTGTATCTAAGGAATCAAGGTAGTACGGGACATGTGGGGCTCTCATTCTCCCACTTCGTTTCTCTCTCCAAGCCCCCACCCCGTCCCGAGAGTTGATCACTCCACCCCGGCTCCTTTGTCCATCACCTCCAGCGGCGTCGCCTGCTGAGGGGATGGGGGGAGGAGGCCGGTCACCCTCTATATAGTAATAGTAGATTAGCTAAGTTTAGCGTCTTGTCCCGTGTGGCGTATGGCGTAATGCCATAGGGAAGTCCATTGTCGATGTTTGGGAGCGCCGCTGGCGATGGGTGGTGCTAGTTCTACTCTTCTTTGAGTACTAGAGGATGGAGACTGAAAGGACAATTCTCTCTAATGTGATTTTGGGTGTTTGTTAACAACATAAGTGACATCTCACCATGTGCTAAAGTATTGTAGGTACATTTAATGAAATGCACAAGACGGTGTTCGACCCCTCTAAAAAGGACAAAAGATCAAAGACGGTGCCCCAAAGATTTTAAATTTATTTGAGTAATAGGGCTACCGTATTATCAAGAGGGTTTCTCTATGGAAGGTGTTTGGGAAATTAATATCATGCAAAAAAAAAACCATATTTGCACCCCCACAACCTTCCTACATCTTTGGCGGTAAAGGTCCAAGAAGAGACCTGATGAAAAACCTGCTAAATCTGGGGATATTCCGAGCAAGTCAGCATTCAGCTGGAATTCCCAGTGAGTTGGAATTCCGGACTGGTTCCGAACCAGTGCGTCCGGGTACTGACTCCTTTGGATGCTAGTGGGTAGACGTCTGTAATTTTTCAAACATCCAGAATTTCAGATGAATTCAGGATCCATTCCGGATTGCACGAATCTGTTCCAATTGCTAGTTTTTCAGTGGACCTACTTAAGCCACCTCTTCTTCCCCAAGATAGGTGCCACGACCACAACTAAAAAGTACACCATTGTTGAAAGCTTCATCTTTCTAGATCTCTCTCCCTACTCACTCAAACACATTGTCCTTCTAGCACTTGGGGAGTTGACCTAGATCTACACTTCCACCAAAGCGATTTGATTCCCCCATCCCTTCCATTGAGGAACTTGTTACTCTTGGGTTCGTTGAAACACAAGACGGTTAGTGGTCGTCTTTGTTGCTTTGGTAGCCGCGAGGACTAGCCGGGTGCCTCCAATTGAGTTATGGAGTTGTTCCTCGGCCTTGTGAGTCTTGTGGCTTAGGGAGCCGCGGGATTTTGGTGAAACCTCCAATTGAGTCGTGGAGTACTCTGCCTCATCCTTGTAAAGATTTGGTTGCCAACCTGAAGGGCATCATATTACTCGTGCCACTCCTCATCAGGGAGTAAGCACGAAGGAGATACTGTGTGCCATATCACTGCTACTCAGGGATCACTTTGTGACTGCGCACCGCTCCAACGGAGGCTACCTTCCTTGTGAAGGGAACTTCGGGAGAAAATCTCCGCGTCATTGTGTGGTCATCTCTTAACCTCCCTTTAATTGTATTGCTAGCTTATATTTCTTAGTATATCTTGCTAGCTTGCATCTTGCTCATCATATAAGATTGTTCACGTAGTTGCATATGTAGAGAACTTATATTTTGAGAAATCATTTAATTTGATAAATAATTGTTTTAGTTGCCTATTCACCCTCCCCTCTAGTCAACCTACTCGATCCTTTCAATTGCTATCAGAGCAAAGTCTCTTTATTAAGGGCTTAACTGTCTAAAGAGGAGGATGACTCACGAGGAGGATAAAATTGACAACCCCTCTCCGGAGGAGGATAAAAATAAGAAACTTGCGGAGGTAACTCCACCCGTGGTAGAACCTCCTCTCACCATGAAGGTCATAGAAGAACTCATAAATCTCATGAAGTCCGATATGGTGACCGAGGTTCTTGATCTGTTAACTAAACAACAAAATTCCTCTCCATCATCTAGTACCTCCCTCTTGGTATTGGATGACGAGGAGAAAGAGAAAATTAAAGTTTATAAAGAAAACCTTTTGTTACAATTGCTCCATCCTCATCATATCTAACTCAATTTCAACACACCTACCCTCATAGAAAGAAGCAAAGTGCTTCACCTCCTAAGCTAGATAACACTTGTTATTTCTCTTGGCGAAAATCTATGGAGTCTTATTTTCGCAGCTCTTCGTGCAGCTTTAAGTGGAATAATATTGGAATAACTAACATTCTGATGTATTTTAAATATTTTTGTTAAGAAAAACATTAACCATTTTCCCTATGGTTTCCTATATCATAGTGCGAATTCTCCTGCTAACATTCTGCAAAATTTGACGTGAAGTGGCCATAAAGCTTTGAAACTTTTATTAGAAATGTGTAACTCTGGCCCGTCTTATCATTATCCATCTTCCTAGTCTAGTTTTTGTTACCGCAAGTCAATTTGTTTCTCCTTGCTATCAAGTGGCCGGCCGAGACATTGTCGATTTTGGTTTGGATGATGCAGCTGATGTTATATTTGTCTACTCTTACATAGAGTACACATTAGTTTCATGCTGCATTGATACATGAATTTCTCAATAGAAGCCATAAGGCTTGTTTGGTTACCATCGTGCTCTCGTTTCGCACTGTTCAATACAACTTTTAGCCTGTTTGATTTCTTGGTTGTCGTTGTTGCAGAGCGTGAAGCTCAAAACACCCCTTGGGTAAGGTTCTGGAGGAACGGCTGATTCGGCCATTTCTCCACAGCCACCATCGTTCGAGACATTTTGCACACTTTATGGTGGGTGTGTCTGTGTGTGGATACGTTGGCCTGTTTAATTTCTCGGTCTGTCTCGCGTTGTTGCATAGCATGAAGCTCAAACCTTGCTTGGATCAGGTCCTGAAGGAACGGCCGATTCAGCCGTTTTTCCAAAGCCACCTTAGTTCGAGACATTTTGTGCATTGTATGCTGCGGTGAGTGGGTGTAAGGATACCAGATTTTTAGTCTAATCACATCCTTACGGTTGTTCACTTAGGTGCTCTCTAATCTACACCAATATATTTCGATTCGAAATAATTTGTTCATGAAATATGTGTGCGTCGATGAGTATGTTCCATTCCCGTACTCGGTTTCAAGTTTCGTCGACTATAACTTGTCAATTTTGAACCATTGTTTGGAAACTTTTAGACAAATTTTGTCAAATCTGTCGCACTCGGTTCATGGTTTGAAATATCCTTTTAGGAGCATGTTCATCTCGACGTTTCGTACAATTTTCGTATTGTAACTACTATATTTTAGGAGACATATAAAAGTAGATCTCGGGTTGTATATATGTACGTTTTTAGGCTGTGGTTCATGTAGTTGTATTTGTTAAACCTCTGCCGCTCGCCATCATGAACTTTGCCGCCGTGTTTATGGTAACCTTCTAGCACGACGTCCGCCGTCGAACAACCCCGTGTCGCGTTATTATAGTGCTCGCCACTCCTCGTGGTGGTGTGAGTTAAGTTCACCACATAGCCATGTCGTGAGAGTACGAAAAACGTGAAATACAATCAAACACCTGTATTTTCGTTTCCCTAGATGCAGGTGAAACTCAATATAGACAAGCAAATATAATGCACAGTGTAGCTTAAAAAGGCAAAGATGTAAATGGGCCAAAACCCATAAAGTAACCAAACACGCCCATAGCTGCAGCGAGGAGCTTACTCTGTTCTGCTTGCAGACTTTTGACTTCCGCAAGAACAACAGCAAAAGAAGGAAAAGTAGAATACCAGAACAATGCTTCTTCATCTACATCGGAAAGATTTATTATTATTAGTCAAAATTACTCAGTACAGCTTGACCAAGAATGTGCTGCAGATTATCATTGCAGGGTCAGCTACTCAGGTCAGGTGTCGATGAACGCGCACATGATTGGTTTTCAGATAACCACAGCTTTCTCATGGTTCCACCAAAGGGAATGGAACCTCCTTTCCGGATGCCACCGTCCCGTTCGCGCTGACAAACGTGCGGGGCGGTAGACGCTGCAGCGCTTCCCGCTCAGGTCGCAAGCTTCGAGGGAGCCGAGCACGGACCCGTAGAGGTCGCCGGAGGCTTGGACGGTGCGGATGAACGCGGCCGGTTGCGCTTGTCAAGCTTGGCGCTGATCGCCATCTCGCCGTCGACGAAGCAGATCTGGTTCTCTCTGATCATGTCATCCAAGGTCGGTGATGCGGCGGCGGCGCCGGGGAAGGATCCGGAGCAGGCGTCGCCGACGAATAGTGCGCGGCCGACGATGCCCCTGACACACGCCCAGGAGTCGTTCGGCTCAAGCACGTGGACCACGATCGTCGAGACGGTTCCGCTGGTCTCATGCCAGAAGAACCTGGTGACCCTGACGAGTCGCCCGTTGCACTTGCACTCCACCAGTACCGCCTCGACTTGCGATCGCCGGCTTTGGCGGCAGTAGGCGGCCCCGACGGCTCGCGGCGGAGGAGGTCCAACTCCTCGTCATCGAACACGACCAGCTTGCTGCACGACGCGAGCGCGTGCAGCCTGCCCTCGTAGAACGTGATGTCCTGCAGGTCGAACGCAAGCGAGACCGGCCACCAGGCGCCCTCGTGCCCCTCTCCCGGCCGGCACGCGGCGATCCTCCTGCGGTTCTCGCCGCAGTCGACCATGGCGGCGACGAGGCAGCTCGAGTCCGGGGCGGACGACATAACGATCTTGCGGATCGGCTCGTCCCGATTTGTCCAAGGCGGCAGAGGGATCCTCGACGCCGAGAAGGGGTTCAGCAGGAAGGGGGCGCCGCCGCCGGACGACGCCAGCGGGACGAGGGCGAGCCAGTCGCCGAGACAACCGCGGCAGGGTGCGGCGCGGGCGTCCTCTGGGAAGGGCACGACGCAATGGATGGCGCCGTCGGGGAGGCTGACGCAGTGGCCTGGGACTGCGAGCCACGGCGCCGGCGGGTGCGGCTGGCGGCGCCAGGCGGCGCGCCATGTGCGGCAGACGGCGCGGAGGCGGGCTCGGTCGGCGAACGACGGCAGCCGGCGGAGCACGTAGCCGAGCATGTCCTCAGGGAGGTCGGCCCACGAGGCGTGCCTCCGTCGCCGTCGTCGGTTGCGCGTTTCCACCACCATGATGCGCGCAGCGATGGATCGATCTGCGTTACTCTCCTGGCTAGCTAGGGCTCGACGCTCGACGTGAAGGAAAACATAGGGATATATCGAAGGAAAGGTGTAGGCAGTACTAGCCACGATGTTTCAATGCCAAAAAATATGGATTATATTGAATAAATAAAATATTGAATATATATATTTACTAATTTGGAGGCACCGTAGTAGCTCTCGCGTTAATCCTGGAGGTTAGCAATTTTTTGTCAAAATCAGATCAACTAATGATATATCTCCACGTTCCCCCCCCCCCCCCCCCCCCCCCCCCCCCCCCCCCCGCGTGAGGCGTGACTCCTCGATTCACATCTGCTTCCATAAAGGAAAAAAAACAAATCTAATCGTCGCCTCCTGCCTAATCTCGCGGTGGCGAGAAATCCCGCCGCCGTCCTGCCTCCATTAATCCTCGGTGAAGCCGCCTCCCGTTCTCCCGTGTTCACGCGCATGTGCACACGGCAGCATGTAATGTACGCAACGTACTCGATTCTTCTAAATCAGATGTAATAGCACTGCGTGGAGATGATTCGAGCGAGGTTTGAGGTTTCTCCTTCTAGGCTCGGATCAATTTATCTTCCTTAGTGCACTCAGCAGGTAACCAGGCACGGATCAATCTATTCACCAGGTTCTCTCCTTGAGCGTCAGTGCGGCCGGCCGGTGGCCACGATGGCTCTGACATCAGCAGGTTCAACTTCTGTACATCCACCAGCTGCCCAGATAGTTGACATCCTCACCTGGGAAACTACAATTTGCAATTAGTTGCACCCGCACCTCATTATCGGATGCCTCACTTAGAATTTTTCAAAAATTGTGAAATAAATCATGAACATAGATTATGTTGTGTCTTGTGTACCCACAAATTTTTGTCAAAAAATATGACCATATGTGACCAGGGGCAGCGCCAGGGGTATGCCCCTGTCTTCCGTGGAATACCCATAATTTTAGAGCACACACAAAATTGTACATATAGCCCAGTCCATCTAACGCAGAAACCAGCCCACCGACGCATCGCTCGCACGCATTGCTCGCTCGCATCCACCGCATGGCTCGCCCCTGTCGCTCGCATCGCACAACAGGCACGCTCGCACTCTGACCTCTCCCCTTTCCTCTTCCTTCCATCGACCTAGGGCACGACCGCACGAACAGCCGCCGGCCAATGGAGCCCGGAGCAGGCAACGCCCCCGCCAGCCCGCCCGTCCCTGCGCCCGTGGCGGCTGCGCCCCCCCCCCCCCCCCCCCCCCCGCCGCCCCGCCCCCGCGTCTCCGAGCAGCGAAGAAGGTACGGCCGCCTCGCCCCCAATTTCGTGGATTGCTTGATTTGCTTCATTGCTTGCTCCTACTAGTTTCTATAATGGTGAATTGACTAGATGTAAGTTTTTAATTTTATGTTCCTTGTTTTCTTGTGCTGTTTGGTTCATATACTACATTTAGAGCAAAAAAAAAAAATTGGGTGGAATACCCAGGCTTCAGTTCCTGGCGCCGCCATTGTATGTGACATGTGTAAAAAAGACAAATAAAGTGGAAACAGCACATAATACTATTCATTTAGGTCTTTCTCTTTTTACTGGGAACCAAAAAATTTAAATTTTCGAAATTTGCTTTTCAAATTCATCCGGTAATCGGTCGGGATTTTCCAGTAATCACAGTAACCGAAAATCCCGACCCCCTCGGATTTTTTCCCTACCGATAACCAAAACCTTGCTCACCACATCCGCGGGAAATCCCAAATAACCCTCACTGAAGGTCTCAACTGGGGGGATACCCAATATTTGCCGAATATGGTCGGGAGTGTTGGGACCAAAATAGGTCTAGCTTTTTCCTCTATTGACACTCAGTCCCGAGCACTCACCATTAACTCGCAGAATCTCACTTATTCTTGTTGGATAATTAGGCAATAATTCCATGATTAATTTCAGAATATTAAACATGACAAACGCAGCTACTAACATGTTAAGTACAAACATTGAAAGGATCGAGTAGGTTGACTAGAGGGGGGGGGGGGGGGTGAATAGGCAACTACAAATTTTCTTTTTCTTTTAATCAAATTGAGGAATTGCTCAAATATAAGTTCTCTAGATATGCAACTAGGTGAACAAACCTATATGATGAGCAATAAACAAGCTAGCAAGATATTCTACACAAGTTAAGCTAGCATACAAGTAAAGGAAGGATAAGAGGTAACCACACGGTGACGCGGAGATGATTCCCGAAGTTCACTTCCCAATGGAAGCTACGTCTTCGTTGGAGCGGTGCGGGGTCACAAGTGAGCCCTGAATAGCCTTGATATGGCACACCGTATCTCTTTCGTATTATCCTCCAATGAGGAGTTCCACGAGTCACTATATGATGCCCTCGAGGTCGGCAACGAACCTTTACAAGGATGAGGCACACTCCACAACCGAATTGGAGGCTCTCACCAAATTCCCGCGGCTCCCAAAGCCACAAGAATCACAAGGCCAAGGCACGCATCCACAACTCAATTGGAGGCTCTTGGCTTTTCCCCGCGGCTCCCAAAGCCACGAAGAACACAACTTTCGTCTAGGGTTCAACGAACCCAAGAGGTAACAAGATCCGCTAGGGATTAGTGGGGGGAATAAAATTGCTTTGGTGGAAGTGTAGATCAAGACCTCCTTCGTCACTCCTCAAAGTATGAAGGTGTTTGGACCGATGGAGTGGGAGATCTTGTATGTTGAAGCTTTGCAACAATGGTGGAGAGAGATTTTCAAAGCTTAGCTTCTTCGGAGAAGAAGACTAGTATATATATGTCTCCACACAAAAATGGCCGTTGGCCAGTTTTCTGCAGACGCGTGGTACTACCGGGCCAAACGGCCCGGTTCTACCGAACGGCAGAAAGCAGCAGTCAACAGACAATTTGATCAGGCGACGCGAGCGCCTGGTACTACCGGAGTTTCCACCGATACTACCGGAAGTCGTGGGATCGGTACTACCGGAAATGTTTTCGGTACTACCGCTTAGGAATTACCCCGAAAGCAGTAGCATTTGGCGTTTCGCCGGTACCTGGCTCGGTACCAAGTCCGGTACTATCGAGCGAGCTCGGTACTACCGGGCCATTTCATCCGGTACTACCGGAGCCAGGAAAGTGTGCCAAACACAACATATTTCAGGGAATGGGATGGCTGTGGTGTGCATATTTGGTTTGTGCAAAATATGTAAACAAGATTGATTCCGCCCAAACCTCCACAGCGGATCCCCCTCTTGATAGTACGGTTTTCCTATAAAGTAAAACCTAGGAAAAACTACAACTTCTCGCTTGACGCTTGTAGAGGAGAAATCCCACCATCATGTGTGAATATATAAGATGAGTCTGTAAATCTTTTAGCACACAATTAGTCCGCTTATTGTGTTGTCAACAAACATCAAAACATATAGGATAGAAATGTCCTTTCAAACATACTGGATGTACTAAGCAACATGAACAACAACAACATACACGCCAACATATCCATAGCAAACCAGTTTGGAATACGCCGCACGTACCGAACGGTTGTAGATGAAGCAGCAGTCGATGCAGACAGGTTCACCGCGCCGAGTGCAGCGGTGATGTTGTTGACGATGACGTTGGTGAAGACGGGTCGAAGAAGACGACGCCTGCGTAGACGATCCGCAGCTCCGGCTGGAAGGCGACTAGTGGTGGAAGCGGCGAGCAGTCGCGTAGAGCGCTTTCCAAAAATCTAATTCGCCCTCTCCCGTACAGGATCACAAAGGTGACTGGTTTCGGAGACCTGCTCTCCCAAACGTCGGTGCACGCCAGCGATCGGGATGGAGTAAACTACGGTGGCGGCGCAAGGCACGAGGTGGCAAAACCTAGATTGGTTCGGTATGTGACGGCGCACGCAGTGCACGGCAATATATATTGCGGTTCAGGAAACCCTAACGGGTACTACGTGGGCCGACCACGTTGTCGGGGGAATACTTTCTGGATTAACCCGCGGCCCAGTGCGACTTACTTTACTCGCACGGACAAAGGCCCACTTGGGAGCAAGCCCAATATTGAACCGCCATAAGGGGAAAGATCTAGAAGACATATCCCGGAGGACGTGAAGACCAAGTAGTCTCCGAGTAGGCCTCTGCGGACGTATTCCTTATGGGGAAAGTTTCCTTTGTAACCTAGCAAGCCTCTGTGTATATAAAGAGGACTCGCAGGACTTAGACGGGGTCAAGCTATCAAGCCCTAAACCCTAGCTCATACGGCGAGTACCAGATCGGATCGCCTCCATTGTAACACCTCGATTATCATATCAATACCAATCTAGGGTAGGCACGAAGTAGGTCTTTTACCTCACATTGAGGGGGCTGAACCTGGGTAAATCTGTGTTGATCTTTGTTCCTGCGATCCCAAACTCGGAGATGCTTGACTCGCGTAATCTCACACCTACGAAGTCATCCATGACACCTGACGTGACAATCCCACGACAGTTGGCGCCCACCGTGGGGCCTGCGGTCAAGAGCGTCACGTTCCGCGCAGGATCCATGAAGGGAGCTGAAGATCTTGTTGTTGGCCGTATCATCACAGTCAACGGCACACCCCTCATTGACAATTCAAGCTGGGGGCCGGAAGCTGACTACCTGGAAACCGGCCACATCATCCCGTTTGGACCTGTCCATGTCTTCGTCGACTTCATTGGCGGCAAGTCAGAAGACCATCGCAACGCGGCGACTCAGAAGAAGGAGTCGCGGTAACAGTAGACCAAGAAGAAGAATCTATCAACTACGAGTCACTACCTCTTGAAGACGAAGAAGGCCAATCCATTGAGTATGTCCTTGAAGAAAGGCTATGCAGAGGCCCTGTGGATGGTGGTTCGCCCTCTGTAGAAGATCGGCACGTTGAAGGGGTCTACAGGACCACAGAAGCGGACGAAGGGCTGGGCATGCCACCAGGCAGCTTAGCCCCCACTCCGCCGGAAGCAGCAGAACAAGCCGCGCTGGACGCATCAGGAGTCGCGGCATCCGCCGCGATGACGCCAGGAGTCGCGGCTCGCGGCCTCAGGAGTCGCAAACAGAGAGACTCCACCTGGAGTTGCGCCTGCGGAATCAGGGTCAAGGGTAGCCCCCAACGCAGCGGTCACGCCGCCACAGGGAAGCGTGTTGCTTACGCCAATATCTGCGGTTAACGCGGCTGCTAGGGTGACAGAATTGGAGGCTACCAGGATCGGGCTATATGATGAAGTCCAGAGAATCGCGGATGAGAGAGCCAGGTTGGCGCGTGAGGAACAGCGCCTCCAACAGGAGCAACTGCGACTCATCGAGAAACCAATACTCTGTAAGGAGTACAGGCCACCTTGCCACACAGACGCCATGCGAGTCGCTTGCAGCCAGGACAGTAAATCCTATGGAGCTGTTCCAATCGCCTACCGCTGAACCAACAATCGCGGTTTCGTCGTCGCCCCCAACACGATCCCATCAGTCGCCACCAACACAGCGCACCCGGTCGCATGGTCAGGAGTCACACAACCTTCAGTCGCAGTACCCACACACATGGCACCGTCTGCCATGGTTATGCGGTCCGTGGCCCCGTTAGCTGCGCCCGCGGTTCAAGCAATCGTTGTACCATCAATCGTACCAGCGGTTCCATCTTTCGCAGCACCAAGAGCAGCGGAGATACCTGGATCAAGGGCCATAGTACAGGCTAACAACAGGGCCATGATGCCCCCGCCATTGCCGCAGCCAACCTTTGTTCAGCAGTCGCCACAGCAGCCTCAAAGGTTCCACACGCCGCAAGGGCATTATGTTAGCCCAGTGGAGAATCTCTTTGCGGCTACAAACATCTTGGCCAGGTTAGCGCCAGCAGGAAACACGCCAATGGACAGAGAGGCACGGCGTGCCATTGAGATGCTGAGCACAGCAGTAATACAGCAGGCAAATATGTCCGAACACGCGGGACGGCTGCACTCCACCCCTACAATAGCAGAGCAACGGCGGAGAGAAGCATCCACGCGGAATCGCCACACGTTGCGACTTCAAGTTCGGCTAGGCGACAAAGGGAAGATCAACCTGCGGCTCAAAATCAACCTCAGCAAGTTCAACCCATAGAAGTTGTGCAGCCGCGCGCGCGCGGCTAATCCAATAGGAAGCCAGCTTCGTCCAATCTATCGTCGCGACTCAAAGGCCCAGTCTGTTTCAGCGAAAGAATCAGGTCTGAACCGTTTCCTGCAGATTTCAAAGGGCCTCGCAAGGTCGCCAACTACAACGCAAGCATGGACCCTGTTACTTGGCTCAACAATTACGAGATGGGCATGAGCATCCTAAACGCATCCGAAGAGATCTGCGCACGTTACCTAAACATGATGTTAGAAGGCGCAGCTCACATATGGCTGCAAAATTTGCCGCCAAATTCAATAAACTCTTGGGATGAGATGAAGGAAGCTTTTATCAAGAATTTCCAAGGAACATGCAAGCGACTCTGCAGCATAGAGGACCTTGAGCGTTGTGTACAGAAGGAAGGCGAGTCGAGTCGCCACTGGATGAGAAGGGTCGCAGAAATCATACATTCCTCAGATAACATACCACCCAGTTCAGCAGTCCTTGTCATGGAGAAAAATTGCAAATTTGAGCCGCTGGTCCACAAACTAGGTCGCATGAAGGACAAAGTCAAGAGCCTAAGCGAGGTAATGGCGGCGGCCAACAAGTATGCTAGCTCGGATAAAACCAGGGATGCATCTGATGGGGAGGAAGAGGAAAATACTGGCAAGGGAAAGAAGGCCAGTAGCAAGCCTCAACAACAGCAAGCTAGCAATGCCAATGCGAGTTATAACAAGCGCAAAAACGAGGAAGGAAACTCAGGGTTAGTCGCAAATACGAACACTCGTTACAAACAAAGCAGCGGCAGAGGAAGGAATTTTCACCCAGTTAACTTGGAAGAGGTTTTAACCGCCCCTGCGACATCCATATAGGAAAAGATGGGAAACCACCCAACCACACAAAGGCACAGTGTTATCATTACAAAAAGTGGAAGGATGGGCAACCACTCAACACAAACAACAATCATCAAAACAATGAGGGAGGTAACCACGGCGGAGGCAACAACAGCAACAACGCCGTCCCAAATCCGCAGCCAGATCAGCCACAGTTCCCAAAACAGTTGGGTCAGTATCATACCATTGTGGTGAATACTTCAAGGAGGGAACAAAAGCTGCGACGACGCAATCAGGCTGTTAACGCCATAGTACCAGCCGTCCCACAGTGGCTAAAGTGGTCCGAGCAGCCAGTAGTTTGGAGCCGCGAGGATCACCCAGGAGAAATAAATGAAGAGGGAAAACTCGCGCTGGTGGTTGCCCCTCAAGTCGCAGGGTACAAGTTGAGCAAAGTACTGATGGATGGAGGCAGCAGCATCAATATATTATACTATGAAACCTTCAAAAAATGAACCTTCAAGAAAAGCAGCTACACCCATCAAGAACAACGTTTCATGGTGTCGTGCCAGGCATATCAGCTCAGCCATTGGGGCGAGTCAACTTGGAGGTCGCCTTTGGGACACAAAGCAACTTCAGGAGCGAGTACATTTGGTTCGAGGTTGTAGATTTCCAGAGCCCATATCATGCGCTGTTTGGCAGAGAAGCATTCGCAAAGTTTATGGCTAGGCCGTGCTATGTGTACCTAAAGCTTAAAATACCAGGCCCCAGGGGAGTCATCACCATCAATGGCGACAAAAGAATAGCTCAAGAATGCAAAGAAGGCGACAAGGCCATGGCCAGAGCAGCTTGCATCGCAGAGAACGCGCCCATGCGCGAGTCGCAGGAGAATTTTGATGACATCGTGAAGGCAAAAGGCACCTGCCTGACTTGCGACTTCAGATTACGGCCGCAAGGGAGGCAAGGAAGTCAAAGGCTACAAGCCATTGCCAATAAGGACACATCCCAGGCATTGCGAGTTGCCATCAGCAGCCGCAACAAAACCATTAAGAGTTTACATCATCAAGCTGGCCACTCAGGGCTAAAAACTTCACTTCTGATCGCCACTAGGCGCGATCGACCCATTTCTGGTCGCCACTCAGGCGCGACCGACCCAATGTAACACTTCTGATCGCCACCTAGGCGCGATCGACCCATTTCTGGTCGCCACTCAGGCGCGACCGACCCAATGTAACATTTCTGATCGCCACCCAGGCGCGACCGACCCATGTAACATTTCTGGTTGCCACCTAGGCGCAACCGACCCAAGCATCACTTCTGGTCGCCACCTAGGCGCGACCGACCCTATGTATCATATAATGATTCTGAAATAAAGCATCTCAAACTACCAATTGAGTTGTGAGTCTTTTATTTTTTAATCATTGGTCCCTTGGGGGTGCGGCAGCTTTTTAGCGCGGCCTATTCCTTGGGATCGCCAAACAAGTGGCATTTATCGTGATTATACTCAACCTCTCTTGGATGCGACTTGCACTATGCGGCCAAAGTACTGGGGGTGCGGCGTCAATCGAGTTTGATTGCCTATCATGGCCGCTCTCGACCCTGAACACGCACTTTTTACCTGGGAAATACTGAGCCGCGCAAGGGCCTAAGTGAGGAAAAACCGAGACAAATCATAAGGACCAGCCTATTGGTCGAAACATGTACTGCTGAGAGTACTTAAGCAAACCATAATATTGTCTTATGACACATAAATTCTAACAATTATTACAGCCGCTAAGGGCCAAGATCATAAAACCATTGTTTCTCTTCTTCATTTGTGCGCAGCTTTTGGCCTGTGGGAAGGAGGAACAGGCGGCTTACCAAGCTTGCCAGAAGGAGCAGTCGCAGGCTCGCTGGACGGTTTCTCCGTCGTGGGCTTGGGGGCTGCAGAGCTGGAAACACCCGGTGAAGGGTTCTTCTCCTGTGGGATCACCGCACTGGATGATGGAGCGGGTAACTTCTCCCATCTGCTTCCATCTGCATTATACTTGCCCATATAGGTCGCAAGATCTATCCCCTCCACCAGCTCAGTCGCATGGCCGCGCATGTCCTTCCAAGTCGCCGAATATTCTGAGGCCTTCAGCTCGGTGCCATCCACTTTCTTCGAGGCCTGCCTTGTGCAACCTTGGCAGCATCAAAAGAAGGATAATATGTCTTGGCCAAAGCAAGAACATGAGCCGCACCGGTGCGAGCTGAGGATTCTTTCCAGTCCAAAAAATATTGAGGCGCCTTGAGCAGTCTCTTCAAAAGTCCCTCAGCATCAGCAGGAGCAGGCTTTTTTGGCAGAAGACAGGTGGACAGCGACCTCATGGCATCGCAAGCTCTTCGCGAAAACTCGCGGATATACTCCAGCTGTTCTTGAGTACTGCCGCGCTGCACCTTGGCATCTTCACCTACATCGAGGCATGTCTCCGTCAGCTCTACAACATACAGGCAAAGATAGTAGAGAAAACAGATGCAGATATGAGTCGCAACACATACCAGTTAACTCTTGAGTCATGATGCACACTTTGGCGTGGACAAGGTTATGGGCATCAGAAACTTTTTTCAACTTTTTCTCAAGCTCGCCAATGGAAACAGCCTTGAGCCTTGCGTCCTCGTTGGCATCAGCGATGGCGTCTTTCTGAGCACTGATTTGGAGGTCCAGTTGCTGGACCCTCTCTTGGAACTTCTCTTCAACCGTTTTAAGCCGCAGCTCGGTGGCTTTGGCTTGTTCAGATAATTTGAAGCTTTCATCAGATAGCTCGCCCATCCTGGTTTCCTCTTCTTCAGCTCAACGTCACGCTGGCCAAGGAGCTCGCGCAGCCTCTCCAGTTCAGAAGGAGTATCCCCCAACTGCTTTTCCAAGGCAAGTTTGGCGACTGTTATGGAGCTTAGTTCCTCCTACAAAGGTACATCAGTTAGTAAGTACATATCAACAGATAAAAGAGAAGCATCAAGTCTCCCTTTACAGTCAAAGAAGAAACTTGATCCTTGGGGGCTAGACACATATAAGTGGAGATAGAAGTTTACCTTATAAGCCGCAGACAGGTCAGACAGTGCCTTGCGGAGCTCCATGGCTTGCTTGTCATTTGAGGCAATATGGCCTCTGACAGTTTCTCAGCGCGGCTCATGGAGGAGGAGGAAGCAACCTCAGCATGCAGAATTGGCGACCGCAGGCTGTCAGCCGCTGGCGACTCAATCACCGGCGCTTCAGCATCCTTGGCCATTACAGCTATGGAGGAAGGGTTGACCTTCTCCACGTCTTGGATCGTAAGGGGATCCGTTCTATCCTCCAGAGCCACCTCTTGGGCGGCTGTGTCAAGAACAGGGACCGTGGCCAAGTCATCAGTGGTGGCCACACCCTCTACCATGGCGGTATGAGCCGCAGGTGATAAACGCGGCTCAACCGCGGTTTCAGAAACAACTCCAGGCTCAGCCGCGGGTTTAGCCGCACTTCTGCAAAAAGCAAGGGCATTGTGTGAAGAAGAAGCACATAAACCAGAATAAAAGTATTATAAGCGCAAGGAAAGTCACTAACTCTGGAGCCATCTTCACAAAGGCCATAAGCTCGCCACTTGACGGTGAGGACAGGCCTTGGGTCCCAGAATCTACGAGCAGAAGTTTGCGTGTCAGTAGAGAAAAAAGGATAAGCATTCAAGATGTCAAGACAGCAAAAATTACCAGAATGGGGACCCATGTCTTCTTCAGTTGAGGCGGTGGGTTTGTACACATGCCTGGCAGCGGAGGAGGTCGCGCCCGTAGCAGGCTTGCGGCGCTTCGTGGCTCAGGATTTTCCAGAGCATCAAGCTCTGGCTCCTCACGAGATAACCTCTTGGAGGCTCTACGGGGAGTTGGTCAGCCGCGGCAGCAGACTCGCGGCTGGCACTGGACTGTCATCCTCGTCCAGTTCAGTCTCTTCACCTTCTGAGGCCGCAGAGGCGACAGAGGGGATATCAGCAGTTTCGCTGCCCTCTAGAGCGGGCAGCAACTTCTTTCGTGTGGCACGCTTGGGAGCAGCAGTGCCGGCGTCGGTCGCAGGCAGCGACCAGTATTCTCATCAGCCTGGATCAGGAAGATATAAGTTGCAGTATTAAGAAAGGAATGCGACTCAACTACGAAGGCAGAGAAGAGGAGTTACCTCAAAAGGCTTGTTGTTAACGCTGAAAGGGGCAAGCCCCACCTTGTCAAAGGAGATGTCCTTCTCCTCAGTCACGCGGGTGACGAATTCCACCCAATCCTCAGGCCTCCAGTCCAGCCTTGATGCGATCGACGTCAGCAGAGGTGCCTGTGCACTCAAGGAAGGATCGCTGTCGTGGACTCACGGGCTGGACGCGCCATTTGGTCCAGCAAGAGAGAAGATCAAGGCCAGTAAGACCATGACCTATTAAGGCGCGGACCTTGATCAGCGACTCATTGATGAAGGGCATGGCCGAGTCGCGAGGCTTTGATTTCAGTGCCTCGGTAGGCACGAAGGTGGTGTTGGACCAGGAGGGGAGACGAGTTTCGCCCTCCGGAGAAGTATCTTGGCAGTAGAAAAAGGATTTTTGCCAAGACCTGGGCCGATTTGCCAGGGCCAGCTTGGGAAGAACAGAGTTTCTATGGCGTTGAAGAGAGATGGCGCCTACCTGAACATAGGCGCCACCCTTGAGACAAGTTGGCTGTTGCAGGTGAAAGAGGCCAGCCACAGATCGATGTTGGGGGCTATACCAAGATAGTCCTCGCACAACACATGAAAATTCTCACCTGGAGCATTGAGTTGGGCCCGATGTCGTGAAGACGGAGGCCTAGGCGTTGCAGCAGATTGCGGAAGAAGGGAGAACCTGGCGGCGTGAATCCACGCTCCACGTGTTCCACGAACATTACCAGTTCGTTGGGCTTGGGGCGCGGCTCGATTTCATCGCCTGGCGCCCGCCAGATGCCGTCCTCCTTCGGCGGCAAGAAGCCAGCTTCGGCCAGATCCGCAAGGTTTCCTCCGTCACCCAGGATCCTTCCCAGTTGCAGGAGATTTTGCGCTTATGTCAGATGGCTTTGCCTTGGGCGCCATTGCGAAGAGGAGATTGGATTGGGGAACTAAGCTCGGTTTGAGGAAGAAGACGGCTCGGCTAGGGATGAGGAGATTGCAAGGGCAAGTGAATAATAACCTAGGCGGCCGCAGCTTATAACTGAAGGGACCCGCAACTAACGGCACTATCTGCGCTCGCAACCAACGGCACAATTTGCGCCCGCAAAACGAGTAACGGTCCGCAATTAAAGGAAACAGATATTTCCAGAAGGGGAGATGAGTCGCGCAGATGAGTCACAGCTCTGAATCGCGTAAGTTAGAAGATTGGTCAGAACGTTTGCAGTGCGGCTCAGTGACCATTTCAAGAAGTCAGAAGATTCTCACCGTAAAGTCCTAACCAATCTTGGGGGCTAATGTCGGGGGAATACTTTCTGGATTAACCGCGGCCCAGTGCGACTTACT
Source organism: Poa pratensis (assembly GCA_947311845.1). Lineage (NCBI taxonomy): Eukaryota > Viridiplantae > Streptophyta > Magnoliopsida > Poales > Poaceae > Poa > Poa pratensis. The sequence goes on along the minus strand of CAMZMU010000040.1, from coordinate 18,701,986 downwards.
TTACTCGCACGGACAAAGGCCCACTTGGGAGCAAGCCCAATATTGAACCGCCATAAGGGGAAAGATCTAGAAGACATATCCCGGAGGACGTGAAGACCAAGTAGTCTCCGAGTAGGCCTCTGTGGACGTATTCCTTATGGGGGAAGTTTCCTTTGTAACCTAGCAAGCCTCTGTGTATATAAAGAGGACTCGTAGGACTTAGAGGGGTCAAGCTATCAAGCCCTAAACCCTAGCTCATACGGCGAGTACCAGATCGATCGCCTCCATTGTAACACCTCGATTATCATATCAATACCAATCTAGGGTAGGCAGGAAGTAGGTCTTTTACCTCACATTGAGGGGGCCGAACCTGGGTAAATCTGTGTTGATCTTTGTTCCTGCGATCCCAAGCTCGGAGATGCTTGACTCGCGTAATCCCACACCTACGAAGTCATCCATGACACCTGACGTGACAATCCCACGACACACGTCGCACACGTTCGAGTCGGTGCAGCAGCCCACGATCCGCGAGTGACCCGAACTGGGTAAGCTGTACGCGTACGCTAGCGACTCCATTTTACTGAACAACAAAAATATAGGCATCGGCTCGGCTCATTCCCGCAACCCGCGGCGTGTCGTGACGAGACGGACGGACGACGGCGGCGTAGGAGGAGGAGTGCACGGGAGAGAGCCTTCTGTACTCAACTAGCACACCAAGTGGTACAACACTCTCCCTTATAAGGTGGTGAAACTCTCTCCAAACTAGCAATGTGGGACTAAACATTTGCACCTCCTTGCACCTCCAAAATTCTGCTATGCACATGGGCCAATTTGAGATTTCAGGATTTGCTTATATGGGCTGCCCACAAATGGGCCCAATATTCTAACAATCCCCCACCAGATCTCAAATTCCCATTTAGAGATTTTGCCAAACCTCGTTTCTTGTTTATATACCAGTGTTTCAGCAGAGACTGTTAAGTTGAACTTCCGCCTAGAAATTTAAGCTACATCTACCAGCAACTTGAACAATGGAAGAACCTTGGATTGCAAGTTTGGTGCCAATAGACTTCACTCAAAGTCATAACCAGTACGTGGCTGCCAGTAGCCTACCCCGCGGGTGGAGCATATGCGTCATACTCCCTGGTCTCTTCATGAGCTTACTAGAGATCACCCAAATCTCATATACTGCGACGTTTAACAGTCAGACTCATATAGGTGTGTTCTTTCAAGATCGCTCTGTAGGATAGCACCTTTGCTACGAAAAGCTAACAGAAACACATTAAGTCATATTGCCAACCTGCCTTATAGAATTTGAGAGTTATGCATCTTCCCACGGAGAGGGTTTAATAAAATTCTCCTCTGTTAAACCACTAGCTTGTTTTCCCATGTCCTAATTCACGGGATCTCCGATTATATAGGTTGGGTTACCACTATGGTATAACGCTCACGGGTCTCAACCCCATCTCTCTTGATGCACTATCTATCACATTACATGATAGTCTCTTCGTGAAGGGATCTGCCAGGTTTTTGTCAGTCTGAATATAACTAACAGTTATAACTCCGGAGTTTCTCATTTTCCTGACAGACTTCAAACGTCTTTTAACGTGTCTTGATGACTTCGCGTTATCCTTAGCACTGTTCACTTTCATGATAACCGTTTGGTTGTCACAGTTCATAAGGATGGCCGGCAATGATTTCTCAACCACCGGCAAGTCCATCAAGAGTTCACGCATCCATTCTGCCTCAACAGAAGCTGTATCTAAAGCAGTAAGTTCTGCTTCCATGGTTGACCTCGTCAAAATGGTCTGTTTGCAAGACCTCCATGACACTGCGCCACCTCCAAGGATAAACGCATATCCACTTGTGGCGTAGAGCTCATCAATATCTGAGATCCAGTTCGAATCACAATATCCCTCAATCACCGCAGGGTGCCCTGAATAGTGAACCCCATAACTCATTGTACCGTTCAGATAGCGCATGACCCTTTCAAGTGCATGCCAATGATCAATACCCGGGTTAGACATGAACCTGCTCAATTTGCTCACAGCAAAAGAGATATCAGGTCTCGTCGCGCTCGCAAGGTACATGAGTGAACCAATCACTTGAGAATATCTTAATTGATCTCTCATTTTCTTCTTGTGCTTTCTGAGTGTCACACTGGGATCATAGGGTGTTGGAGAAGGCTTGCTGTCTATATAGCCAAAGCGGCTCAAGACCTTCTCAACATAGTGTGATTGCGTTAACGTAATCCCACTCTCTTCCCTAATCAGTTTAATGTTCAGGATCACATCAGCTTGTCCCAGATCTTTCATATCAAAACTCTTTGACAGGAAAGAGTTGACCAAATTTATCACTATCATGCTTGTTCCGAAAATAAGTATATCGTCAACATACAAGCATAATATAACGCTGATAACCCCAAGAGCACGGGATCACTGTAGCACCTCTCAATGTGGAAGTAAGGTATCGATCCGCAGGAGCAAGAAGGAAAAGTTATCTATTCCCTACAACTAAAGTGTCACAAGTTTTAGTTGATTATGCACTAAACAAGTTTAAAGAACAAGGTGGTTGATTTAATTGATGGAAGCTTAATGTAACAAAACAAGAATGTAAAAGTGTCCCAATCCTCTTCAATGCAAGAGGACAAGACAAAGGTTTTCTCTTATAGGAACAATGGATATGGGTTCATGGGTTCACTTAATCCTCTCTCTCTCATCTACGGTGGTTATCATGTTATAGATAAAGTACACACAATTGTCATGTTTTAATGGTAGCTTTTATGACGGCTATATGTCCTAAAACACATAGTTGAAAGAAGTACTCATTTGTGTTGCCAGGTCACCTCGTAAGGCTAGCGTGGTTGCTGTCACTCCCACATCATACTCTTCCTTTTTACCCCAGATAAAGGATGCTGGGTTGTATTTCACATGTCACTCAATACATATGCCGTGTCACATCGGCCATCCCGTACCTACATACATCATACTTCATAATGGACAATATTCTAAACACTAGTGCAATGATTCATAATTCGTGTGCATGACCATATCTCTCTCATCTATCCACACTTGGTGGTGTCAATCACCTCATGACAAGGATAAACAAGGCATTATGCATAAATCAAAGCATCACATGCATCATAGAATATCTCCAAAGTATGACAAATCATAAAAGCTCCAACACAACGGTAAATGTATAACAAATCATCTCATACCACAATATCCACCACAAGAATTACATAGATAGATCCATACTTATGCAAGGCACATCATATGGACTCCAACAATGATCATACATAGAGAGATTAGATCAAGTTACCACCACAGACCCAAAGTCCAGGGGGTAGACTACTCCCCTTCATCATGGAGACGGTGGAGAAGTCGTTGGAGAAGATGGAGACCACCCCGGCAGCGCCCCGCCGGAGTTTTCCCCCTCCGATCTGCAACTCCAGGTCTCTGTTTCGGTGTTTCTGTGTTTCTGCGGTGCTCCCTCCAGAGAACGTCGGGGGGCTATTTTTATAGACGTTTTTAGGTCAAGACAAAGCCACGGAGACGAAAACGGACGGCATCGGAGCCACGAGAAATAAAAGAGGTGGTCCCACACGGCCTATGTACCTGGCCTCGTGGGACCATCTAATTTGTTCCTCGGACTTCCTTTTTCACGGGTCCTTGGCTGGTACGTCTTCTTATTTCCAAATATTGGGCCCCGTAAAATATTAGGTCATTTGGACGTCGTTTGGTCCCTGAAAGTCAAAAACATGAAAAAAAAGGTTTTCTGACTGTGCAGGGTTAATTCCATAAAAATAGGAAACATACCAAATATTCTCAAAATCATTATAAAACAGTGATATAACCCTTATATGATGCAAATATTACTGGATATAAGTAAAATAATGCAAAGTTCATGTATGCATTTTACATGCATCAACATCCCCAAGCTTAACCTATACTCGTCCTCGAGTATGAAGGTGATAAAACTAACATGGACTTTGCAATTTAATACTAACAATGGATATCAAAGATGATTACTATTGCTACATAGAGTCAAATGGTTCATTCTTAAAAGGTGTAGCAATATGCAAGATAGATTATGAAGTGATATCAAGTATTCAATGCAAGGATATTCAATGATAATTCACAAAGTGTAACATAAGAGAAGAAGTACTATGGACCACAAGTATGCATAATGATAAGTGATACGTCTCAAACGTATCTATAATTTTTTATGTTCCATGCTTGTTTTATACCAATTGCTACATGTTTTGCATCTACTTTAAATCACTTTTATACATTTTTTGGGACTAACCTATTAACAAGATGCCGAAGTGCCAGTTCCTGTTTTCTGCTGTTTTTGTATTCCAGAAAAGCTAGTCTGGAAATATTCTCGGAATTGGACGAAACAACACGGGGGTGCCTATTTTTCCAGAACACGCCTGACGGAGCGAAGGAGCAGCAGAGGAGGGCCACCAGGAGGCCACACGCCACCAGGGCGCGGGCCCCCATTCTGCCGCGCCTGGGGTGGTGTGGGCCCCTCGGGGGTCCGCAGCCGCCGCCCTTTCGCCTACTTATTCCCCCCGACGCGAAAACCCTAAGTACTTGAGCAATATCCACGAAAAGTTCCAGAGACGCCGCCGTCGTCAACCCTAGCTCAGGAGGGTTCAGAACCTCTTCCCGGCACCCTGCCGGAGAGGGGAATCGTCACCGGAGGCTTCTACATCGCCATGCCTGCCTCCGGAGTGATGCGTGAGTAGTTCATCCTTGGACTACGGGTCCATAGCAGTAGCTAGATGGTTGTCTCTCCACTTTGTGCCATCATGTTTAGATCTTGTGAGCTGCCCTACATGATCAAGATCATATTATTGTAATGCTACATGTTGTGTTTGCTGGGATCCGATGAATATTGAATATTATGTCAAGTTGATTATCAATCTATCTTATATGTTATTTAAGATCTTGCATGCTTTCCGTTACTCGTAGATGCTTTGGCCAAGTAGATGCTTGTAACTCCAAGAGAGAGTATTTATGCTAGATAGTGGGTTCATGTCTCCGTTTAACCTGGGACAGTGACAGAAACTTCTAAGGTTGTGGATGTGCTGTTGCCACTAGGGATAACCTAACGATGCTATGTCCACGGGCATATGTGTTTGTTTACATTACGCACTTTACTTAATGCAATTATCCGTTGCTTGCAACTTAATACCAACGGGGGACTCAGATGACAACCCGGCGGTGGATTATTAGTCATAGATGCTGTTGGATAACGATCTATGTATTATGTCGTAATGCCCAATTAAATATCATAGTAGTCAACATGTCATGTATATGCATTGTCATGCGCTCACTATTCGTCAATTGCCCAGCTGTAATTTGTTCACCCAACATGTTAGTTTTCTTTTATGGAGAGATACCACTAGTGAACTGTGGACCCTGGTCCATTCTTTTACACTGATTAAACAACCACAAACTGCAAACTGTTCCTTTTTCATTCTCTGCAATTTAATACTCATTTTCCACACCATACGTTTAATCCTTTGTTTTCAGCAAGCCAGTGAGATTGACAACCTCACTGTTTCGTTGGGGCAAAGTAGTTTGATTGTGTTGTGTGCAGATTCCACGTCAACAGTCCAGACTCCCTGCGAAAGCTATTTTTCTGGCGCTGTTGACAACCTTCTGAAGAGTTGCTGCTCCTACTGGTTCGATAACCTTGGTTTCTTTCTGAGGGAAAACTTGCTGCTGACTACATCATACCTTCCTCTTGGGGTCTCCCAACGAACGTGTTTCACGTCATCAAGCTATTTTTCTGGCGCCGCTGCCGGGTGATACGTCTCCAACGTATCTATAATTTCTGATGTTCCATGCTTATATTATACCAATTGCTACATGTTTTGTATACACTTCATATCATTTTTATGCATTTTATGGGACTAACATATTAACAAGATGCCACAGTGCCAGTTCCTGTTTTCTGCTGTTTTTGGTTCCAGAAAAGTACTTCTGCGAATATTCTCGGAATTGGACGAAACAAAAGGCGAAGTTCCTATTTTCCCGACATGTACACGGAGTCCAAAGGGGGAGAAGGAGGAGGCCCATGGGCCATCCTCCTCACATGGTGGCGCGGGAGGGCCCACCGCCGCGCCGTGGGGTGAGGAGCCCACCTCGGGAGGCTCTGACCAGCGTACTTTGGCCTATTTATTCTCTCTGACGCAAAAACCCTAAAATATCCTGTCATACTCCACGAAGAGTTCCGCAGCGCCGCCGCCATCGACGACAAGTTTCGGGGGACAGAATCTCTGTTCCGGCACGCCGTCGGGATGGGGAAGTGCCCCCGGAGCCATCTCCATCGACTCCATCGCCATCTCCAGCGCCACCGCCGCGCCGTGGCTGCAGCGGTCCATCGTCTCCTCTCCGGGCTGCACCTCTTCATCAACCTCTCCATCAAGTGTGCTCACCATGACCATGTGTGAGTAGTTTCCCCCGAGGCTGAGGGCTCTACCGGTAGCTATGTGGTTCATCTCTCTCTCCCATGGTGTGATCTTTATGTGATCATGAGCTTTGTAATCTAGTTGAATATGTAGATGTTACTCTTTATCTATTATGCACTCTATAGGTTACTTTAATATGAACTCCGGTACTCTCCACGGTGTAAAGGTGACAGTGTGTGCACCGTGTGTGATCCTTTATGACGTTGTGGCGCTTGTTTACTCCGGCTTGAGGTGTGCTTTTGTAGCCCTACACAATGAATGGTGTTTGTTATCCAACAAGAGAGTGTTTAAGAGTAGCTTTTACTTATTCAGTTATGAGATCATTGTTGAGAGTGTCCACTAGTGAAAGTATGATCCCTAGGCCTTGTTTCTAAGCATTGAAACACCGTTTACAACAAGTTCTGCTACATGTTTGCTTGCTGCCATCTTTATTTCAGATTGCAGTTACTACTTATAATCATCCATATTACTTGTATTTCACTATCTCTTCGCCGAACTAGTGCACCTATACATCTGACAAGTGTATTGGGTGTGTTGGGGACACAAGAGACTTCTTGTATCTTAATTGCAGGGTTGCTTGAGAGGGATATCTTTGACCTCTACCTCCCTGAGTTCGATAAACCTTGGGTGATTCACTTAAGGGAAACTTGCTGCTGTTCTACAAACCTCTGCTCTTGGAGGCCCAACACTGTCTACAAGAATAGAAGCGTGCGTAGACATCAAGCTATTTTCTGGCGCCGTTGCCGGGGAGGTAAGCGTTGGAAGGTATCTCCTTTAGATTCTGCAATTATTTCTTTTTGTTTCTTGTTTTTATTTTCACTAGTTAGGCTTAATGGAAAACAACAAAAAAATTAGAGATCTTATGAACTTTATATGGAATTAGGACATGATGCTTTTGAAGAGAAAATTAAAAAACCTATGGAGGCTTGTTTGCATAATAGTGGTAGTAATGTTATTACTATAAATTCTTTGGACACCATTATTGCTAAGGCTGTGGAAAAGCCTAAGCTTGGGGAAGCTAGTTTATATGAAAATAATCTTTTTTGCTCCTCAGCTATGGAGGAATTATTTTGCCTTGATAATGCTTTGTCTCCAATATGTGATAATTCTAATGATGTTTGTGATATTCCAAATCCACCTGTTGAAAGTATTTCTTTTAAAATACCTATGAAAATTGTTGAAAGGGTTATGAATGATCAGTATGCAGGGGATGGATCAATCCATCCAAGTGCTCACTTGTCGAAACTTACAGAACTTTGTGAGTTATTTAAGGTTGCAGGTTTATCAAGAGAAAATGTCATGAGGAAACTATTTCCATTGTCACTTAAGGACAAAGCAAAGGAATGGTATAGGTGCTGGATGAACAACCTTCGAATTGGAAACAGCTTGAATCTCTCTTTTACTCTAAATTTTATCCTCTTGTGAATATCTAGATAGGAATTACATTTTAATTTTTACCTCATGATGGAGAAAGCATTGCTCAAGCTTGGGGAAGGCTGAAAACATTAATACTCAAATGTCCTAACCATGAGCTTTCTGAGGAAATAATTGTTACTAATTTTTATGCAAGGCTTTCAGGTCATTACAAGGATTATGTAGATGCATGTTCACATGGTTCTTTCACAAGCAAGAAGGTTGAAGCTAGATGGGATATTCTTGAAAGAATTCAAAACAATGCTGAGGATTGGGAGAATGACAAAGGTAAAGAATCAGGTATAAACTATGAATATGATTGCATTAAGTCTTTCGTTGAAACTGCTAGTTTTCAAGAGCTTAGTGCTAAATATGGTCTTGATTCTCAAATTATTGTTGATTGTTTTAGAACCTTTGCTTCTCATATTAATGTTCCTAAAGAAAATTGGGACGTGTATCATGAACCTTTCAAAGACACTTGCATGGAAAATGAAATTGTTGTTAATGATTGCAATAAACATGCTCAAACTTCTGAAAATACTATTTCTTATAAGCATGTTAATTTTTGTGGAATGCATAGACCTTGTGGAATTAATCAAATCGAAGATGAATATTGTATCCATCATAGGAATGAAAAAACTAGAACGTGGTACAAGGCTCTGAGATCTTGGTGAAAAAGTTTGTGACCTCCATCCTTTTATTTGTGAACTTTGCTATGAAGTGGGTCATTTTAATTTTCAATGTTCAGGTCATGATAATAGCCTTTCGAATCCAATTACTGCAAATTTGTATTGTGATAACATGATCACTCCTAATCAACATGATGAACTTACATTATTTTTGGGGTGTGAAGAGTTATCAAGAAAAACTTCCTTGTTAGATATGAGTGATCTTGATATGAATAGTGTGTTGCATGGATGTTATCTCTATTGTGTTAATAATTGCCATGCTAACACCTACATACAAAATATTATAAAGGATGAGACTTTACCAAAGTATGACAGGACTAATATGTGTTTTGTTCTCATTAATGAAAGAGAGGAGTCCCCCCAAGTTTCTTCCATTGTCTCTAATACTAAACCAGGTTATGTGGAGGAGCTTCCTTTCAAACCTCTCCCCCTAAAGATAAAAAGAAGAGGGGAAAGAAGAAGAAGAAGAGGAGTAAAAGGAGAGAGGAAACGGTATCTTCTCCCAAACTTGTTGCTCCTGTTACAATTGATACTTATAATTCTGAATTCGATGATTCTGAACTTGATGATGAACCTATGCCTGTTACTTATATTAGTGATCATGATTGGGAAAATGAAACTACTTTTGATATTGAAAATCTTTGGGGTACCAATTCTGAAAATGATGATATTAATGATTGCCATACTATTAGTACTATCCATGTTTCTTCCAATGATGATATGAAAAGCTCTAAGCTTGGGGATGAGGTGTTTGAAAATCCTTTTGCTAGTAATAATTATATATATGAGACCTCTTCTCCTAGTGATGTGTTTGAAAATTCTTTTGCTACTGCTGATTATATGTTTGATACATCTCCTTCTAGTAAAAATGATGATATGTTTACAGATGAACACACTTTGGAAGATAACTATTCTATTACTTATGATGATACTATGCCTCCAGTCTTTGATAATTATTATAAAGAATACTATGACATAGGTTATAATTACAGTCATCCTCATGAAACTTGTCATAGTTATGGAGAGATTACCCAAAACCATCCCTTTAATATACAACTTGTCTATCATGTTCGAGTTCTTTATGATGATCCTGCCCCATTGTTATTAATGAGAAGAACTTTTCTTATGTGGAAAATGAAGATACTTTTGTGCATATGGATCATGGTAAGAATGTTTCATGTGATGGTTATATTGTGGATTTTATCAATGATGCTACTGAAATTTTTTGAGAGAGGAGACATGGATAATCATCATATTATTAATCCTCTCTTTTTGTTGAAATTTTTGAAGTTGCACTTGTTTTGTCTTTCTATGCTAGTAGCTTCATGCATCAATAATTTGTTTTCTTACAAGATTTCTTTGCATAGGAAGTGGGTTAGACTTAAATGTGTTTGGTATTTGCTTTTTGATGCTCTCTTATATTCAACTCTTATACATATGAGAGCATTATCAAAATCACTATGCCTAGCTAAAAGGCTTTAAAGAAAAGCGCTTATGGGAGACAACCCATTGTTTTTATTTTCTGTTATTTTTGTTTTCTTTGAGTCAAGGATTTTGTTACTTCTGTAGCAACTCCTTTGTATCTTTATTTTATTGCATTGTTGTGCCAAGTAAAGTTCTATATTGAAAGTTGATGCAAGATTTGGATTTCTGCGCAGTGACAGATTTTTAGCTGTCACGATTTGAGCTTATCTCCCTGTAGAAAATTAAAAATTCTGAAAAAATCACGCATCTTCCTGAGATATGTACGCAACTTTCATTATTTTAGGCCAGATCCATCTGAGCAACTTAAGTGCCTCGAAAAAATTCGTCATTCCAGACTGTTCTGTTTTTGACAGATTCTGCCTTTTGTTTTGCATTCGCTCTTTTACTGTGTTTGTGTGGATTTCTTTGCTCCACAAAGCATTGGTGGCTGTAGCTAATGTCCAGAAGCTTTGGGATTGATTGTATCATTACAGAATATGAGAATTTTTGATTATGCACTAACCCTCTAATGAGAACTGTCTTGAGTTTGGTGTGAAGGAAGTTTTCAAGGATCAAGCGAGAAGGGTGATATTATGTGATCAAGAAGAGTGAAAAGCCTAAGCTTGGGGATGCCCCCGTGGTTCATCCCAACCATATTCAAGAGACTCAAGCGTCTAAGCTTGGGGATGCCCAAGGCATCCCCTTCTTCATCAACAAACTTATCAGGTCATCTCTAGTGAAACTATATTTTAATTCTTTCACATCTTATGCGCTTTACTTGGAGCGTCTGTGTGTTTTATTTTTGTTTTTGTTTGAATAAATTCGGATCCTAGCAATCCTTGTGTGGGAGAGAGACACGCTCCGCTTTTTCATGTGAATACTCATGTTCTTCACTTATATTTGTTGAGTATTCTTAACTAGCTACTGCAGTGCTTTTAGCTCCTGTTTTTCATGCATCTCTTCGAGCTGTTAGCACTTGTTTATAAATACTCTCTTGCTGCATTATATTATCATTTGGAGAGTTTATGTTTAATAAATTGATTGGTGTTTGTTTGGAAGAAAGAAAATGCTACATGTAGTAGTTGGTATTGGAAAAGACATATGCATTCTTGTAGATCATTGTCTTGTTTTGATTTGATGCTTTGCAATTGTTTTGAGCTCTCAAGTAGATCATGTTTAAGCTCTTGCATCATGTAGTTAAAGCCTAGTAGTGGAGAACTACCGTAGAGCTTGTTGAGACTTGGGATGCATATTTGTTCTCTCTAAGGTCTAGATATTTTCTGGTAAAATGTTTGAGCAACAAGGAAGACAGTGTAGAGTCTTATAATACTTGCAATATGTTTTTATGTGATTCTTGCTGTACCGGTTTATACTTGTGTTTGCTTCAAACAACCTTGCTAGCCTAAACTCTGTACTGAGAGGGAATGCTTCTCGTGCATCCAAAACTTGAGCCAAAACCCATGCCATTTGTGTCCACCATACCTACCTACTATGTGGTATTTCCTGCCATTCCAAGTAAATATTTCATGTGCTACCTTTAAACTATTCAAAACTTTATTACTCCTTATTTGTGTCAATGTTTTATAGCTCATGAGGAAGTATGTGGTGTTTTATCTTTCAATCTTGTCATTTACTTCTGACAGACTTTCACCTGGACTAGTGGCATATACATCCGCTTATCCAATAATTTGCAAAAAGAGCTGGCAACGGGGTGCCCAGCCCCAATTAATTACAACTTTCATTAATAATTCTCTTCACATGTTTTGCCCTGATTTATCAGTAAGCAACTTAATTTGCAATAGACACTCCTCCATGGTATGTGAATGTTGGAAGGCACCCGAGGATTCGGTTAGCCATGGCTTGTGTAAGCAAAAGGTTGGGAGGAGTGTCATCTATAAAGAAACTAAAATACATGTGTAAACAAAAGAGAAGAGGGATGATCTACCTTGCTGGTAGAGATAACGTCCTTCATGGGAGCCGCTCTTGAAAGTCTGGTTGACAAGGGGGTTAGAGTGCCCACTACCATTCGTTGACAACAACAAACACCTCTCAAATACTTATTTTGTGCTCTCTATATGCTTTCGAAAACTTAAAAAGCTCTAGCACATGATTTAATCCCTGCTTCCCTCTGCGAAGGGCCTATCTTTTACTTTATGTTGAGTCAGTTTACCTACTCCTTTCTATCTTAGAAGCAAACACTTGTGTCAACTTTGTGTGCATTGATTCTTACATATTTACTTATTGCACTTGTTATATTGCTTTATGTTGACAACTATCCATGAGATATACATGTTACAAGTTGAAAGCAATTGCTGAAACTTAATCATCCTTTGTGTTGCTTCAATGCCTTTTACTTTGAATCTATTGCTTTATGAGTTACCTCTTATGCAAAACTTTTTGATGCTTGTCTTGAAAGTACTATTCATGAAAAGTTTTTGCTTATATGATTCATTGTTTACTCTTTATCTATTTGTTAGCAAACTATAGATCATTGCTTTGAGTCACTTCATTCATGACATGAGCCTTGCAATATATTGATCAAGATTGTGTGAAAGCATGTCTCCTCAGAAATTATTTGTTGTTATCGTTTTACCTACTCGAGGACGAGTAGAACTAAGCTTGGGGATGCTTGATACGTCTCCAACGTATCTATAATTTCTGATGTTCCATGCTTATATTATACCAATTGCTACATGTTTTGTATACACTTCATATCATTTTTATGCATTTTATGGGACTAACCTATTAACAAGATGCCACAGTGCCAGTTCCCTGTTTTCTGCTGTTTTTGGTTCCAGAAAAGTATTTCTGCGAATATTCTCGGAATTGGACGAAACAAAAGGCGAAGTTCCTATTTTCCCGACATGTACACGGAGTCCAAAGGGGAGAAGGAGGAGGCCCATGGGCCATCCTCCTCACATGGTGGCGCGGGAGGGCCCACCGCCGCGCCGTGGGGTGAGGAGCCCACCTCGGGAGGCTCTGACCAGCGTACTTTGGCCTATTTATTCTCTCTGACGCAAAAACCCTAAAATATCCTGTCATACTCCACGAAGAGTTCCGCAGCGCCGCCGCCATCGACGACAAGTTTCGGGGGACAGAATCTCTGTTCCGGCACGCCGTCGGGACGGGGAAGTGCCCCCGGAGCCATCTCCATGGACTCCATCGCCATCTCCAGCGCCACCGCCGCGCCGTGGCTGCAGCGGTCCATCGTCTCCTCTCCGGGCTGCACCTCTTCATCAACCTCTCCATCAAGTGTGCTCACCATGACCATGTGTGAGTAGTTTCCCCCGAGGCTGAGGGCTCTACCGGTAGCTATGTGGTTCATCTCTCTCTCCCATGGTGTGATCTTTATGTGATCATGAGCTTTGTAATCTAGTTGAATATGTAGATGTTACTCTTTATCTATTATGCACTCTATAGGTTACTTTAATATGAACTCCGGTACTCTCCACGGTGTAAAGGTGACAGTGTGTGCACCGTGTGTGATTCCTTTATGACGTTGTGGCGCTTGTTTACTCCGGCTTGAGGTGTGCTTTTGTAGCCCTACACAATGAATGGTGTTTGTTATCCAACAAGAGAGTGTTTAAGAGTAGCTTTTACTTATTCAGTTATGAGATCATTGTTGAGAGTGTCCACTACTGAAAGTATGATCCCTAGGCCTTGTTTCTAAGCATTGAAACACCGTTTACAACAAGTTCTGCTACATGTTTGCTTGCTGCCATCTTTATTTCAGATTGCAGTTACTACTTATAATCATCCATATTACTTGTATTTCACTATCTCTTCGCCGAACTAGTGCACCTATACATCTGACAAGTGTATTGGGTGTGTTGGGGACACAAGAGACTTTTTGTATCTTAATTGCAGGGTTGCTTGAGAGGGATATCTTTGACCTCTACCTCCCTGAGTTCGATAAACCTTGGGTGATTCACTTAAGGGAAACTTGCTGCTGTTCTACAAACCTCTGCTCTTGGAGGCCCAACACTGTCTACAGGAATAGAAGCGTGCGTAGACATCACCGGGGAGACAGCAGTCTTCTGCAAGGGGAGTTTCACGCTTCCAATCTCTTTACTTTGTTTTTGTCTTGCTTAGTTTATTTTATTTTATCTTGTTTGCTTTCAATTATCAAAAACACAAAAAAATTAGTTACTTGCATTTAGTTTATTTTCAGTTTTGTTTTCTGTTAGTCATCATGTCTAGCCCTGTTCCAGTAGTAATGTCACCTGAAGAAGAGATCTTCACTTTCAAGCAAGGGAGTGAGGAGAGTTTTAAAGATGCTTGGTCTAGAATATCTGAGTCCTATGCTAAAACTGAACCTAAAATGACTTTAAGCCTGCTTCTTAGTAGCTTTTATTTTGGTCTTGTTCTTTGCTATAGATATGCTTTAGATGCTGTGGTAGGAGGAGATTTCCTTCGTTATGATGGGGATCAAGCTTTTAATGCTATAAAAAAATTGATTACAATTTCTGGCTCCCCAATCACTAAAATTGATTTGGCTTTGACAAGCATAAGTGATAGACTTAACGCTCTTGAAACGAACATATCTGGTCTAAGAGAAGGGTATAATCAGATTCGTGAACATTATGATAATGTGCCAGTAAATTTTGAACCATCGGGATGGATTCCCTCAGTAAAAGTTGTTATAAATGGTGAAACTTTTCATTCTCGCTGTGATATTATGTCTGAATTCTGTTTAATGCCCAAGAATATTTATGATTCCTTAAATCTTTGGGAGCTTTCCAAATGCGAAGATTGTATAACTTTGGGTGATAATACTATTAAATTACCAAGGGGAGTAGCCGAAGGAGTATTTACAAAACTCTTAGGGATAACAATATCTATTGATTATCTTGTCATTGAATGTGCAGGAGTAGGACAAATTACGCTTGGAAGATCTCTGTTGAAACGCTTTGGAGCAATAATAGATGTGGGCCAAGGCACTATGAATTTCGCCTCTTCACCTATGTGTAACCAAGTATTTCCTAAAGATAAAGGTAAAGGTAAGAGAGCTAAGCGTAAGAATGTTGATGCTTCTTCACTTGGTAATACTTGATGCATGCTTTGTGCCTAGCTAAAAGGCGTTAAAGAAAAGCGCTTATGGGAGGCAACCCATTTTATTTTTCTGCAATTTTTCTTTTATTGAGTCAAGGAGTTTGTTTACTTCTGTAGCAACTCCTTTGTATCTTTATTTTCTCGCATTGTTGTGCCAAGAGTAGCCTCTAATGATAAGATGATGCTTAATTTTGATTGCTGCGCAGAAACAGATTTTTGCTGTTCACTGTACGAAATTCCTAAAATCACCAGATTGTTAAAAAATCTGAAATTTTTTGTGCGTAATCTTTATGAATGTCTGAAACTTTCATTAGTTCAGAGTTTCTCGATCTGAGCGTCGTAAGTGCCTCGAAAAAATTCGTCTTTGCGGACTGTTCTGTTTTAGACAGATTATGCCTTTTTATTTTTCGCATTCTCTCTTTTACTAGTGTTGAGTGAAATTCTTTTTTGGGTGGAAGAGCTTCACATAACATCAGTGGCTGTAGCTAATGTTTAAAGTAACAAATCATATTGCGTCTTTAGAACATGTGAATTTTTGATTATGCACTAACCCTCTAATGAGATCTACTTTGAGTTTGGTGTGACGGAAGTTTTCAAGGGTCAAGAGAGAAGGATGATATAATAGGATCAAGAAGAGTGAAGAGCTTAAGCTTGGGGAGGCTCCCATGGATCTCCCCAGCATATTTCAAGAAGACTCAAGCGTCTAAGCTTGGGGATGCCCAAGGCATCCCCTTCTTCATCGTCAAAATTATCAGGTCATCTCTAGTGAAACTATATTTTAATTCTTTCACATCATATGTGCTTTTCTTGGAGCGTCTGTGTGCTTTTTATTTTCAGTATTGCACTTTTATTTTCAATAAAGCTTGACTGGACCCTAGCATTCTTGATTGGGAGAGAGACACGCTCCGCTTTTTCATGAGAATACTCCTATTCTTCACTTATATTTGTTGAGTATTCATATCTAGCGCTGTTCAGCTTTTAGCTCTTGTTTTCATGTATCTCTTGTCAGAGCTATTAGCTTTCTTTTGTAGAAAGTACTCTCTTGCTTCACTTATATTTGTTTGGAGAGTTGATGAAATAAATTGATTGGTGTTTGGTTGGTTCAGAAAATGTTGCATGTGGTAATTGGTATAAGGAAAAACTTGCTTAATCTTGTAGATCACTAAAATGGATAACTTGATGCTTGTCAATTGTTTTGAGTTAACAAGTAGATCATGATTAAATTGTGCATCACATGAGTTAAGCCTATTAGTGAAGAACTACCGTAAAGCTTGTTGAAAATTTGGTTTGCATCGGTGGTACCTCTAAGGTCTAGATATTTTCTAATAACAGGGTTTGGTTAACAAGGAAGACGGTATGAAGTCTTATAACGTTTGCAATATGTTTGTCATATAAAACTTGGTGTACGGGTTGATATTCTTGTTTGCTTACATAACCTTGCTAGCCTAAACTCTGTACTGAGAGGGAATGCTTCTCGTGCATCCAAATCCTTGAGCCAAAATCCATGCCATTTGTGTCCACCATAACTACCTATATGTGGTATTTCCTTGCCACTCCAAGTAAATTTTTCATGTGCTACCTTTAAATTATTCAAAATGTTATTATTCCCTTTTTGTGTCAATGTTTACTAGCTCATGAGGAATTAGTGTGGTTATTCTTTATTCTATTTGTCGAGTGGACTTTTACACCTGGACTAGTGGCATATACATCCGCTTATCCAATAACTTGCAAAAAGAGCTGGCAACGGGGTGCCCAGTCCCAATTAATTACAACTTTAACCAATTAATTCTCTTCACACTTTTGCCCTGATTCATCAGTAAGCAATGACAAACAGTGAAATACCTGAATGTGTGTAAACCAAAGAGAAAGAGGGATGATCTGCCTTGCTGGTAGAAATAACGTCCTTCATGGGAGCCGCTCTTAAAAGTCCGTTCGACAGGTAGAATACTGTTCTCACCCGCTACCATTCGTTGACAATTAACAAACACCTCTCAAAAATAGATACTCCTCCATGGTATGTGATTGATGGAAGGCACCCGAGGATTCGGTTAGCCATGGCTTGTGTTAGCAAGGTTGGGAGGAGTATCAAATATTTTATGCAATCTCTATATGCTTTCAAAAACCTAAAAGCTCTAGCACATGATTTAATCCCTGCTTCCCTCTGCGAAGGGCCTTTCTTTTACTTTTATGTTGAGTCAGTTTTCCTATTCTTTCTGTCTTCCACAAGCAAACACTAGTGTCAACTTTGTTACAACATGCGTTATATGCAATGTATTGGACTTGTTATACTACTTTGTGTTGACAATATCCATGAGATAAATATGTTGAAAGTTGAAGCAAATGCTGAAACTAAATTCTTCCTTTGTGTTGATTAAATACCTTTTGTTAGAAACTATTGCTTTATGAGTTAACACTTATGCAAAACTGTTTGATGCTTGTCTCGAAAGTACTATTCATGAAAACGTTTAGCTTGTGTGATTCATTGTTTACTCATTATCTATTTGTAGCAAATTATAGACCATTGACTTGGATCACTTCATTCATTTACATGTGCCTTGCAATATTATATGATCAAGATTATGATAGTAGCATGTCACCTCAAAAATTATTTGTTTTTATCGTTTACCTACTCGAGGACGAGTAGGAACTAAGCTTGGGGATGCTGATACGTCTCAAACGTATCTATAATTTTTGATGTTCCATGCTTGTTTTATACCAATTGCTACATGTTTTGCATCTACTTTATATCACTTTTATACATTTTTTGGGACTAACCTATTAACAAGATGCCGAAGTGCCAGTTCCTGTTTTCTGCTGTTTTTGTATTCCAGAAAAGCTAGTCTGGAAATATTCTCGGAATTGGACGAAACTACACGGGGGTGCCTATTTTTCCAGAACACGCCTGACGGAGCGAAGGAGCAGCAGAGGAGGGCCACCAGGAGGCCACACGCCACCAGGGCGCGGGCCCCCCTCTGCCGCGCCCTGGGTGGTGTGGGCCCCTCGGGGGTCCGCAGCCGCCGCCCTTTCGCCTACTTATTCCCCCCGACGCGAAAACCCTAAGTACCTGAGCAAATATCCACGAAAAGTTCCAGAGACGCCGCCGTCGTCAACCCTAGCTCGGGAGGGTTCAGAACCTCTTCCCGGCACCCTGCCGGAGAGGGGAATCGTCACCGGAGGCTTCTACATCGCCATGCCTGCCTCCGGAGTGATGCGTGAGTAGTTCATCCTTGGACTACGGGTCCATAGCAGTAGCTAGATGGTTGTCTCTCCACTTTGTGCCATCATGTTTAGATCTTGTGAGCTGCCCTACATGATCAAGATCATATTATTGTAATGCTACATGTTGTGTTTGCTGGGATCCGATGAATATTGAATATTATGTCAAGTTGATTATCAATCTATCTTATATGTTATTTAAGATCTTGCATGCTTTCCGTTACTCGTAGATGCTTTGGCCAAGTAGATGCTTGTAACTCCAAGAGAGAGTATTTATGCTAGATAGTGGGTTCATGTCTCCGTTTAACCTGGGACAGTGACAGAAAGTTCTAAGGTTGTGGATGTGCTGTTGCCACTAGGGATAACCTAACGATGCTATGTCCACGGGCATATGTGTTTGTTTACATTACGCACTTTACTTAATGCAATTATCCGTTGCTTGCAACTTAATACCAACGGGGGACTCGGATGACAACCCGGCGGTGGATTATTAGTCATAGATGCTGTTGGATAACGATCTATGTATTATGTCGTAATGCCCAATTAAATATCATAGTAGTCAACATGTCATGTATATGCATTGTCATGCGCTCACTATTCGTCAATTGCCCAGCTGTAATTTGTTCACCCAACATGTTAGTTATCTTTTATGGAGAGACACCACTAGTGAACTGTGGACCCCGGTCCATTCTTTTACACTGATTAAACAACCACAAACTGCAAACTGTTCCTTTTTCATTCTCTGCAATTTAATACTCATTTTCCACACCATACGTTTAATCCTTTGTTTTCAGCAAGCCAGTGAGATTGACAACCTCACTGTTTCGTTGGGGCAAAGTAGTTTGATTGTGTTGTGTGCAGATTCCACGTCAACAGTCCAGACTCCCTGCGAAGCTATTTTTCTGGCGCCGTTGACAACCTTCTGAAGAGTTGCTGCTCCTACTGGTTCGATAACCTTGGTTTTTTCTGAGGGAAAACTTGCTGCTGACTACATCATACCTTCCTCTTGGGGTCTCCCAACGAACGTGTGTTTCACGTCATCAATAAGAAAGAACATCCTATAATGGTCATAGAGTGTTGATGAAAATCTGAATATAAAAGGTGGACACTTTGAAAAAATATATATGAGTAGAGGTAAAGCATGAATAAATTTCATCTAATTTCTGAACTTCTCTAGTTAAGTCAATGATTGTAATATGGTAATCCTTGGTGGCAAGCTCTCATTCTCCTATCATAGCATTTTGAATGATTATGTTTAAAGTGAAAGCAAAAGTTCCGAAAAAATTCATGCATACAGAGGATGAAAAGTTGCCACTACAGTTTAAATATGAGCTCATTCGGAGTTACAGATTAAGAATTAAAAATCATACCGTGCACAGATTCGTGCAGGAATAAAATCTCCGAACGCTATAAGCAACTTCTTCACACCAAAATGAGTAAAGCTTGGCACTTTATTAAAAATTTCAGAAATTAAACTAAACACTAAGTCTCTTGTTATAGCAAGAGGACACAAATAAAATCACAAATAAAAACAATCGGGTTGCCTCCTGTAAAGCGATTTCTTTATAGCCATATAGTTAGGCTTGATAGTTTTAATGATGCTGCACAAGGGTAACCTGGCTATGCACAAGAACAAGTAACAAACTCAGGAAAAAGAGATTATAATTCGCAATTTCTTAATCTTGGCTGACCACGATCTGTCTAATCGCGTGCTCACTCGCCGTGGCCGCGCGATCACGATCCGACGTCTCGGCCTACGCGACCGTTTCTGGGGGTGACAGTTACGTGTGTGCGGCTAGCAATTTACGGTTCGGGAGCGGTGCCAACCTCTGTTCCTTCATTCCCCACTCCCGCACGCCCGCCCCCCAGCTCCACCTCCGGTGATTTCTTGACGCGCCCGTCGCCATCGCTTTGCGCTGCGACCGCCGCCGGTGGAGAAGGGGGTTGAAACGAAGGAACATTCCATCAGAGGGAGGGGTGCAGATTAGTTGGAGGTGGACGATAGAGGAGGGGAGGCGCCATCATGCTCGAAGGTTTCTTCACCGGCGTCGGCCGATCTAGGACGGCGGTCGATTTCTGCAAGGAAGGTAACAACGCGAGCTTTTGCATGTTCATCACATCCTTTTCTGCTCATTTCCCCCGCACAGATCTAGTTCCTATACGAGTTTTCATTGATTTGTTCCATCGGCTCCTCGCCGAAAATATTGCACAGACCAGGATTCGTCAATCGCGTTTTTGAGTTGGTTTTTGCCGGCGGAAATGGTGGAATAAGGGCCTTATTCTCGCGGCAGATCGAAGAGGATGTGGGTGTTAGGTTGAAACCTTCTGGGATTTCTTCATCCTACATCTATCCTGCAGGCTGCAGGTCAGTTGTAATTTTTCTGCTGGGAGAAGCTACACGTATTTTCTGCATGCAGTCACTTCTGCGCTGGATGGCTACTGGTCATACATGTATTTTTGTGTGCTTAGGTTCGTGTGTGTTTGCTACTGTTTGCTTGATCACGGATGCTCCCACTATTGGCATAAGCATGAGCACAAATCTGGTAGATGCTACATGCTAGATGTAAGTTATTTTTTCTAGGGAGATGTAGGAGTTTTTTCATGGTAACTGCTAATCATGAACCTAATTCAGTATACATATGATGCTAGATGTAAGTAATTTTTCTACTAGGGGGAGAAAATGTTGATAGTTTTGTGGGTAACCACAAGCATTTTAACCAACTCCATTTGAAAACAGCCATAAGCAAACTATACAAAATCCATGTTAGTCAGTGCTATATCCCATTGTAGTCACTTCTTTGTGGTACAAATGTAAGTTCATGAACCCCTGTCCACAAACTCCATGGTAGACGCATGTTCTATTTTAGGGAACCCATAAGAATATAATTTACATCCAAGTATAGATTAAAAATATTGTCCCCTCACCAAATAGTAAATATTTGGTGGATGCAAAGTTCCACAAAAATGACACTGCTAATTGTAAATGTAAATACTGCCATCCTGATTTGGTATCGGCAACTGAATTCTTTTTTGACAAACAATATGATCTGACCAGAGGATAGGTTAACTTCATGAAGTAGGTCTATAAATTTTGTCCACTCCCAACTAAATTTCTGCATTAGATAAGGTCTGACCTGTTGACGTTGGCGCCGCTGTATGCATATCACCTTCCGTGTCCAACTTTTACATCTACCACATGACCTTCCAGACCAGCGGCATTGCGCCGTGCAAATCACCAGCAATATCTTCATCATGTGGATTGTTAAGATCAATCCCAACAAGACCTCCAGGAGGCAAGCTAGGATGTTAAAACTCCACTATTTTTGCAAACTAGCAATACGTGTTAGCTCTGTTCTCTTTTCATTATTTATCTACAATACATCTTTTTCTCGCATTCTGTTTTTGCAAAGTACTTGTAATACTTCATGATAACACTTCTTTTTATTCTTGACACTGAAATGCAGGTTCAAGAAATTCTTTTTCAGCCAGGAGTAACATACTGAGAGATAATGTAAGTTGCTGAACAAATAAAGCTCTTAATTTTACTTGCTGCAAGTGGGATCCAGGTTAAAGTTTCAACTTGCTGCAAATATTACTACTGAGACCAACTTACATTTTGTTTCAGCAGTTTTTTATGCAAAAGAAAGTTTTTTAGTTGATGCAAAAAGTAGGATCCTGGTAACTACATGAAAGTAACTAAATGTAAAGCATTTAATTTCTGCAATTCTACTTCCTCTAGTCACATGAAAAGTAACTGGTTTCATTTTTCAATCATTTACAACAATTTATACTAAATGTACATTTCTCTCTCTCTCTGAATCTTACATCGTTCATCTACTAAGATAATTTATGTGTACTAGGTAGGTTTTTGTTTCTGGCCTAAAAATTCCATATGTTTGGTCACAAAAATCATGTTTCTTTTAGTTTGTGTGCAGTCTTAAGTTGTCAGCTCTTAGATCACACCGAAAATTGTTCATTTTGTTTGCTCCTCACTCTGTATCTTAGATGTGTCCTATAACTTTTGTTACTGAAACTAACTTCTTTTTTGAGCAGCAAGTTAACTGTCAAAATAGCTTTAACATGACGGGGTACAATCTGCACTATAACATGCTGGGAATGTTTACATCTTGCACACCACAGCACATACACAGGTTTTTTGACAAGAATTTCATTCCATATCGTTGCGGGGATGTCAAAAAGGAGCATGGATGGTGGCAGGGGGAGAACAAGAGGTGATGGGGAATAACTTACATTTATTCGAAACTTCTGTTGGCTGAAACTTTTTGTAGAATCCTAGTCTGGTTGAATCTTTTATTTACTGAATCTCTCTAGTTTGCTATTGGAGATGTAAATTCGTAAGATATGAGTTCTGGAGAGAGATCTGAGATGGGGATTTAAATATGATCTGTATTTTTGTTTTCGTGCTTGTTTTGATGTAAAACTAGGGACAAAAGCACGGAAGGAGAATAGAAGTTCTCTGCCTTGCAAAACTGGAAGAAAAAGTATTTGCTGTTGGTCCCGCCAAAAGTGGCACCTGTGCGCGCACCATGAAGCAGTCAAAACCGACGCGCACACGGAACCTATCCTTTTCTAGCGAATCGTTTCTTTCCATATTTGGGCTGTCGGACTGACCTCGTTGTAGGCTAGATCGTGGTCGACCACGACGTAGCAACGTCCATTATAATTAGCTGCAGATGCGGGGTATCGAAAACCGTACATCTCGCGTGCAAAGTGAGCCCTCTACCATCGTAGCTACATCCCCTATACAAGTACTAGTAGATTATTTTATTTTATTTATTTAAAAACCAACTTAACTTTTTCCGTGCTATCAACAATTCAATTGCGTGTCAGGTCAGAGATGCATACATAGCTAGGATGCTGTACGTATAAAAAAGTTTCTCGACTTCTTTGGATCCACAGAATTGGGAAATTTGAACACGCCCGGAAATCAGCTACACTACAAGCAGACATCGACAGGTCCGATCGACGTGGCCCAACGGTACCTTTGGAAAGTCTATCCAACTTCGAGGCCCAAATCAAAATTCGATCTCCTGGCCCCCACACTACATCCGTGTCACGGCCTAGCCCAAGCCTGATGACATCGAGCAGGCCCACAGCCCAGCTGGGTCCTGAGCGCGACGTGCGGCACCGAAGGCAAGAGGAGCACCTTATAGGGAGAGTGGTTGGCTCTGTTCTTCTGGTGAACTTTGTAGTAGTTGAGAGAGGTTTCCCCAAATTGTATCCGAAAGTCCAGATTGTACTCTGAATCTTGTGTATCTGTGTTAAGATCATAAGCTCGGACGTAACAATCCGCCACAGAACAAATCCTAAACAATTCGCAAAACCAAAGAATCCTAAACCTCCCGCCACAGAACAAAGTGGTTCGTTTGTTCATCCTGACACCGGCCTCGAATCACCTAGCTAGCTGCAATGTGTCGAACAAGATCCATGAATGCCTTCGAACTGTTTCATCTCCACACAGCTCAAGGAGACAAATAAAGCCTGGACATCCCGACTAAAATTATTCTACTACTACCTCCGATCCATATTAGTGGGCACAACTTTGTCTAGATACACATGTATCTAGTCTAAATACTTAACTAGATACATATGAATTTAGACAAAGCTATGCCCACTAATATGGATCGGAGGGAGTACTAGAATTTTGTCATTTGGTGATGAACGAATATGTTGCATTAAGCTAGACAAACAACGATATCACAGACATACCATACATTGTCTCTTCCTCGCCAATCACACTCCGCACACAGCCAATCAACTTGAGGAGCAGAGGTAACCACAAAATCATGCTACACAAGTGCATTGCGTAGTTCTCATGTTGCTGTTAGAATATATATAATATGTATGTGTATATTTAGGCCCATAGAAGTGTAAGCCCATGTGGCCTTACTCTGGAGTATATCTCCCAGCATTGCAATAGAGAGAATTGATTTGGCCTTTTTCCAGTTTCATTGACATGGTATCAGAGCTAGGGTTGCCAAATCCCTAGCCGCCACCTACCTCACTGCCGGCGAGCTGCCGGCGGCCATCCTTCCGGCACACGTGTGCCCGTGCTTCTCCTCCTGCTCTTCCTTTTCCTGTTGGTGGCTGTTGTCCGGCCGGACGGAGCAGCTCCTGTCTTCAGTCAGCTTGTTCGTGAGTTCCCTGGTCCGCTGCTTGCTGGTCCGATTTCTGGTTTCAATGATTGGTCTCCTGTTTGCTGCTGCTCTCCCGTTCGTGGCTGCTGCTATTTGCATGTACTAGGTACTACTTCTTGCCTCTGTTTTTGGGTTGGTGCTGCACCACCGTGGCTGCTCTGTTTTAGTGCTAGCTGTGGAAATTGTAGTCATGGCTAAGGAAAATTCTATCTTCTCAATTGATATCAAGTTGGATGGCTCGAATTACAGAGAATGGGCATTCTCAATTAGAACAGTTGTGAGGGCTGCTGGTTTTTATGAGCATTTGACTGATGATCCTCCTGATGAAAAGGAGGATGATGCCACCAAGAAAGCTTGGAAAAAGGCAGATGCAAAAGTTATGGGTGCTTTAATCCTCAATGTTGCTCCCTCACTGCGGATGAGTCTTGAGTATCACTCTACTGCAAAAGAAATATGGAAGTATTTGGAGCAACGGTACCTTCAGCCCAGTGGTGCACTTCAGTATTCCTTGCTGCAAAATCTTCAGAACCTTCAACAACAGGACATGTCCATAGAGGACTATTATGCAGCCTTTACTCGAATCTCTAGCCAACTTCTCTCAATGACTCCAAAGAGTCGCTCTGGATGTGAATGTTGTGTGGCCAAGGAGAATTATGAAGCTCAGTCCTTCATGTTTCAGTTTGTGATGAGGCTGAGGCAGGATTTTGAAAACAATCGCACACAACTGCTTGGTCGCATATCGCCTCCTACTATGGATGAGGCACTTGCTAGCTTGATTGCGGAAGAGACTCGTCTTCGCTCCCTTGGCTCATCATCCGCCCCACACAGCAGTGTTCTTGCAGCTCCTCGTTTTTCTTCTTCAGGGAATTTATGTCCTCTTTGCAAGAAGCCTGGACATAGAGCTGAAAACTGCTTTTCTCTAAAGGTTTGTTCTCACTGCAAGAAGTCTGGACATGCAGCTGATGGCTGTTTTACTCTTCATCCAGAATTGTTGTCTGAATATCGCAGAAAGAAATATGGAAGTCCTCTTCAGCAGCAGCAGCGTCGTCCTCCTGTTAAGGGCCTCTCTGTCGGTATGATTAGTGAGCCACAACAACCAGCCATGAGTGCATCCATTTCTGCCACCTCTCAGTCTAATTCTCGCGTCACTCAACCATGGGTGCTTGACTCTGGAGCCTCTTTTCACGTGACCTCTGATTGCTCATAGCTTGTTTCATGCCAGCCAGTGAAGGATGGTGCCTCTGTTCATACTGCTGATGGTACACCTTGTTCTATTACTCATAAGGGTGCTCTATTCACTTCTGAATTTTCAGTTCCTAACATTTCTTTTGCCCCCAAACTGTCCATGAATCTCATGTCTGTTGGTCAAATAACTGATATGGACTACTTTGTCGGTTTTGACAAAACCTCTTGTTATGTGCAGGATCTTCAGAGCAAGAGGATCATTGGAACTGGCTGTCGCCGTAGAGAATCCACGTCTCTCTACGAACTTGACACTCTACATCTTCCTTCAGCTTCCGCGTCGCATGTCTCCTCTACCTCAACCTCGAGATCAACTTCGTCGTTTTCCTTTGCCCAGTGGCATCATCGTTTAGGCCATCTATGTGGTTCCCGTTTATCTAGTCTTGCCCAGCAGGGTGTTTTGGGTCGTGTTTCTGTCGATGCTGGATTCCTTTGTAAGGGTTGTAAGCTAGGGAAACAGATACAACTTCCATACCCTTCCAGCACTACTTATTCTAGTAACCTTTTCGATTTAGTACACTCTGATGTATGGGGTCCCTCCCCGTTTGCCTCAAAGGGTGGTCACAAACATTATGTCATCTTTGTTGATGATCACTCCCGATATACTTGGGTTTATTTTATGAAACATCGTTCCCAGTTGTGTTCTATATATCAGTCTTTTGCGCGCATGGTTCATACTCAGTTTTCCAGTACTATTCGTGTTTTTCGCTCTGACTCAGGGGGGGAGTATCTATCTACAGCCTTTCGTGATTTTATTTCTTCTGAGGGTACCCTTCCTCAACTCTCATGTCCTGGTGCTCATGCTCAGAATGGGGTTGCTGAGCGCAAACATCGCCATATAATTGAGACAACTCGTACTCTTATGATTTCTTCCTTTGTCCCTACCCATTTCTGGGGTGAAGCTATTTCTACTGCTGTGTATCTCATAAACATCCAGCCCTCATCTCGTCTTCAGGGAAAATGTCCTGGTGAGGTCTTGTTTGGTTCTCCTCCAACATATGACCATCTTCGTGTTTTTGGCTGCACATGCTATGTATTGCTAGCTCCTCGTGAGCGTACTAAGTTAACTGCGCAGTCTGTTAAATGTGTTTTTCTTGGATATAGTCTTGAACATAAAGGTTATCGTTGTTATGATCCTTCAGCCCGTCGTATTCGTTTTTCTCGTGATGTTAGCTTTATTGAGATGAACCATTCTTCTATTCCCCTTCCACTATATCATCATCATCCACTTCCTTAGAGTCCACCTCTTTTCTTTCTCTTCCACCTATCTTCTCTTCAGACGAGTCAGACGAATCAGACCCACCTTCACCACGAGATCCACCTTTGCAGTCTCCCTCCTCACCGCCTCCATCAGCTCCTCCACTTTTAGATTCGTTCCCTTTTGTATATAGTCGTCGTCCTAAAATATCATCTGATGTTCAGTCATCCATTCCTCAGCCTCCTACTGCCCCGGCCAGTACTAATGATCCTTGCACTGAAGAATCCTCTCAAGCAAGCAGGTATGGTCTTCGTGATCGCTCCAAACTTGAGATCCCAACTAAATATAAAAATGATTTTTGTGTTGTAGCAGTAAGTGAGCCTACTAATTATCAGGAGGCAGTCGTGTTACCTGAGTGGAAGCTGGCCATGTCTGAGGAGCTTGCAGCCCTAGAAGGTACTGGTACATGGGATCTTGTACCATTACCTCCTCGGACAGTTCCTATTACCTGCAAATGGATATACAAAGTAAAAACCAAATCAGATGGTTCTGTGGAACGCTATAAGGCTAGACTTGTTGCTCGAGGTTTTCAGCAAGCTCATGGAAGAGACTATGATGAGACTTTTGCTCCTGTTGCTCACATGACCTCTGTTCGCACCCTGATTGCTGTGGCAGCAGCTCGATCATGGAACATATCTCAAATGGATGTAAAAAATGCTTTCCTTCATGGTGATCTACATGAGGAAGTCTATATGGTACCACCTCCTGGTGTTGAGGTCCCATCTGGTTATGTTTGTCGTCTTCGAAAGGCACTATATGGACTCAAACAAGCCCCTCGTGCTTGGTTTGAGCGATTTCGTTCTGTGGTTCGAGCTGCTGGTTTTTCTTCTAGTGAACATGACCCTGCTCTTTTCACTCACACATCTGATCGTGGCCGCACGTTGATTTTGCTCTATGTGGATGATATGTTGATTACCGGAGATGATCAAAAGTATATTGCCTTTGTTAAGAAAAAGCTGAGTGAGCAATTCAAAATGTCAGATTTGGGGACTCTCAGTTACTTTCTAGGAATTGAGGTTGATTGCACTAATGATGGTTACTATCTCTCTCAACAGCGCTATACTCAGGACTTGATCTTGCGCTCGGGTCTCACTGACACACGTACTGCTGCCACACCCATGGAGACTCAGCTGAAATTGCGCCCCACTGATGGTATCCCCCTTGAGGACCCCTCTCGCTATCGTCATCTTGTAGGCAGTCTTGTATATCTCACTGTGACAAGACTTGATATTGCTCATGCTGTGCATATTCTCAGTCATTTTGTTAGTGCTCCTACATCAGTCCATTATAGTCACTTGCTTCATGTGCTTCGGTACTTGAGAGGAACAACATGTCGAAGACTATTCTATGCTCGTGATAATCAACTTCAGCTTCATGCTTACTCTGACTCCACTTGGGCGAGTGATCCCGCTGACCGCCGCTCCGTCACAGGCTACTGCCTCTTTCTTGGCACCTCTCTCATTGCATGGAAGTCCAAGAAACAAATTGCTGTGTCTCGCTCTAGTGCTGAGGCTGAGCTTCGAGCACTTGCTACCACTACATCAGAGATCATCTGGCTGCGTTGGTTATTGGCTGATCTTGGTGTCTCATGTGATGCACCCACATCCATTTTATGTGACAGCACAGCCGCTATTCAAATTGCAAATGATCCAGTCAAGCATGAACTGACAAAGCATATTGGAGTGGATGCTTTCTTCACCCGCTCTCACTGCCAACAGTCAACAATTCAGCTCTCATATGTTCCTTCGGAGGTTCAACTTGCTGATTTCTTCACTAAAGCCCAGTCCAAAGAACAACATAATCTACATATTCTCAAACTCAACGTGTCTGATCCACCTTGAGTTTGAAGGGGGTGTTAGAATATATATAATATGTATGTGTGTATATTTAGGCCCATAGAAGTGTAAGCCCATGTGGCCCTTGTACTCTGGAGTATATCTCCCAGCCTTGCAATAGAGAGAATTGATTTGGCCTTTTTTCCAGTTTCATTGACAGTTGCATGCGCACCATACATGTCTCTCCGTCTCACCCTCGCCATTCATCGCTCCTTACTCAGCCAATTGTGAGTTTGCAACCCATATGCTAGCTTTGGGTGGCCAACAAGCATTGTTTGCTAAATGCCAAGTTGTGGTGAGCCGTCAGCTTCGCTTATAGGAAGAAAAAAAGAGAGTAGCCGTCAGCTACGTGCGCTATAAATTGACATCCAGGGCTCCGTTCATTGCACCACAAAGCAGCGCCAACACTAGCTAGCTTAGCTTAGCTTACCTTGGCCTTCAAGAGAGCTTAGCCAGTTACGCACGAACGCCCATGGCTTCCACGTCAAGCTTCGTGGCCGTGGCGCTCGTCATGACCGTAGTGCTCCTAGGCAGTGGAGGCACCACGAGCCTAGCGGCCCGCCTCCTCGCTGACCTCCCGGCTTTGCCCGAACCGACGCTGCCGACGCTCCCCGCCGTGCCAGCCGGCGTCGTGCCGACGGTGCCCACTGTGCCGACGTTACCCACTGTGCCGACCTTGCCGGTCGTGCCGACTGTGCCCGTGCCAGGCGGCGGGGCCGGACCAACGTTGCCCACCATACCGAGCGTGCCGCTGCCGTCCGTGCCAGGCGGCGGGGCCTGGCCGGCTCTGCCCACGGTGCCAACCATCCCCGGCGTGCCTAACGTGCCGCTGCCGACCATGCCGTCCGTCCCGGACCTGCCCAAGTTGCCAGTGCCACTGCCGGCGACTTCGTCCATCCCTGGCGTGCCTAAGGTGCCGGTGCCGTCTATTCCCGGTGTGCCCGTGCCGTCGTCCAGGCACTAGATGTGCGCATGCATTCAACCAACCTGGACGGTCGCTCTTGCCCTGCCCGGTTTACGAGTTGATGTCCACGTCGTAACGGTACAACCGTACGGTTACTTTAACTTATAACAGTATTAATTTCTTTGAGCATACGTGTGGTACATCTCTTTTCGGTTGGTGAGTAATGTGGTGTGCTTGCTTATGTACTTGTATAGTTGTATGTCTATGTGGTGTGAGTCTTTCTTCTGTATATGAATATCTTTTCATTTGTATCGATATACATTTGCCGCTCAGCCTCGAATCATATAATCATCATATGCAAGCAAGGTGTGAGTGTGATTTTTCTTCATCATGCGTTTTATATGGAAAATAATGAATAAATCTCATGCTTTAATTCAACTATATCAGAAGAATGTTCCTAAAAAACTATATCCGAATAAGACACTTCAATGTATTACATAGCCCAACAAAACGTATCGTATATTAGGACATTTACACGGCTGCGAAAACAAAATAAATTTTGGCCATTGATTTCTATTGTAATGTGGTACATAACACAACAAATTTTATATATGCGTACACCAATATTCATTAAAAAATTGCATGTGTTGTAACAAAAATGTGTTTTCCAGTAACGTGATGAAATTCTTTCAAAAATATCAATGTTTCACAAGTTTAACTTGACCTATGCCTAATATGCTAGCTTATATGAGACTAAAGAGAGCTTTGAATTATGCATATACTATCTGCATTATTATATGATTTATGTAAAAATATATGTGTTTTATGTGTTCTACAAATATACTCGTAAGAATGCATCAATGTTGTTGATAACTTAGTTGGATGCCAAAGGAATTGGGAAAATAAACATTTAATTATGTAAATATATTATTTATGTGTGTGATTGTAATGCAAAATAATTCGTTTCGTGTAAATTTAAAGGCTTACATAATGAATCAGACATACACAAGTGTAAACAGGTTATTTTTTACAAATAAATTATTATTTTATTTTATTTACACCCAGGAGCAATTTTTAGATCAACATAAATTTCATCCATGGTTCCATTGCAAAACAATGAAACCTTCCAGACAGGAGTATATAACATCAATAGAAGAGCAAGCTTTAATCAGTTCTTAACGGCTAACAACAGGATAAAAACCAAAAAAACATTGCATAAGCTTCCACTGCATCAGATTCCAACTAGTCATCAAACTAGAGAGTTGAAGATTGTCTCCAACTCACAGGTGGGGCTAGCCCATGTCCGCGGTCATTCTATCGTGTTCAATCAAGCGACTGAGGATGTCATTATTCAAAAGAGGTCCTCTTGCCTATGCAAATGACAGTGTTGGCTCCCACGGAACCTGGTGCTTGAAAGCCATTTCAGCCGTGCTAGCATACTTTCAACCATTCTCTCGTGTTAGTGAAACTTGAAGCAGCTTGGAAATATGGCTGTGTTTTTTTTGTGAAATCCATCATGCAATCATTCAAGATTGTCCTCCATCGACTCATCTTATGTATAGAAAGGGCAATATTCAAGGTTTGTGCATGTTCTTCTTTTTTCAGATAGTCCTTAATCACTATATATTGTGTTCTAAACCAGGAGAAAAGACGGAGATGTGAACTCTATATGTATGTGAATCTGCCAAACAACAGGAATGAAAACTAGGGTAACCCCCCCCCCCCCCCCCCCCCCCCCCCCCCCCCCCCCACCACCACCACCACCACAAACAAAGGCATAAAGAGAAGATCTATAATGTACCCCTTTACTCTCATATTGTCATACTAGAGCATCTACTCCCTCCGTTCCTAAATATAAGATGTTTTAGTTCCCTCACATGTTGACTAGATGCGGACTCAAATGAGTGAACGTACACACTAATACATGTCTAAATACATGTACATACATGTGAATGTGGACAAAAAAATAAAAAATCTTATATCTAGGAATGGAGGGATTACATCATTAAAAATATATACCAGCAGCTACATTTTTTTAAACCATATCATAGAAACATCATAGGTTTACAAGGTTCCTCCTGAAAGTGAGGTTCAACTAAGAACCATCCTAAAACTGCCTAACTATTTTACGCTCATCACAAAGATCATATAGATCTAGGAATTTATAAACAACTAACTGGGAGGTCCCACCCCATGTGTGCTCCCAACATGTGACATGGATAGCCTACATAACCCCTTTCGAAAGTTGGGTGGTGCCAACTGTGATACTATAGAATATGTTTGGGTTTTAAGTGTTGTATTTATTACTTGGGACTCATTTTAGCCATGTTTTCATATTATTTGTGTGATTCATAAAAAATCCAGTTGCATTGACTATTCACAGACATACACTTTGCAAATTTTAATTTTTCATTAACATTTAACAACTCTGAGACTTTGGATTTTAAAAATTTGAGGAAACGCTATGCATGATTGTGGATCTTGGGTGCACAAATCCACATACTAAGACCAAGCAGATACATAAAGCATGGTTGAATGCATGCCTGTAAGTACCCAACCAACGCAACTAGTTTCAACTTGGACAAGCTCAATGACTATTTTAGCGAGGCGTGACCTAATGTCATTGAACTCATATATAAGATACTAGCAAAATGCCCGTGCGTTGCTACGGGCTTACTAAACAATTTAATGATTTATTTTTCACACTAAATAACTATCTAGGTTCATCCAAATATGGCAAGATTGAGGTCACCATCTTTTCCGTAGGTGTATCTGCAAATGCATGCATCTCATGGAAGTGTAAGATAACAAAGCAGTTATACAGATCATTAAGAGAAATCAGCAATACAAGTATGACCTGGTATCATGGTATGGAAATTTAAGTGGTGTACCAAATTCATGAAATCATATCCTGGGTGGATCCAAGATCCGGTATATGCATATTAATAAAATGGTCCATCCGAATGAGACCTTAAAGTGAGTGTATCTGATATAGTAAAACGTATAAGAACGGACTGAATAGAGATGGTTGTTTAGCAGAACACTCGGGATTTGTTTAGCTCAGCCAATTAGTGAGCATATATAAGAAAATTATGAAGCAGCAGCAAATTAACCAGAGATTGAAGGCGTTGTAGCTGCCTCCAGTCGTCTTATCGACCAGAGAACATTCCCAGGATAGCCGAGGACGCCGCTCCCATATAGGATGTGCATGCCTCAAGCGCGACATCCTTTTCCGTTGGTAGAACAGGTCGCTACCCACGTCAGCCAGCACGCCAGGGAGCGTTGCAACCATGCCGTCCGTACCAACGTCGACGTTGGCCTGCAGCCTGTATGGCGGCCACACACACTGCCCGCGGCGTTGCTCGCCAACACATACGCGTACCCAGTCGGCGCAAATTGTTGACCACTTCCACGTCGTGTCCTTCTGCCTTCAACAATTCGCCAACACATACACGAAGCAATCAGATCCCTGCTTGGGCTGTTCATACCCACCGATCATGTCACTGCCTTTGCCAGAAGCAATGACACCACACTACTTGACGTCTTGCTTCAGTGAATGAACTCCGATCCCAGTAAGCAAGCGAGTGCGGCGATGGTCCCAACTCCATCATGCCGTACCTCTTACATCTCCCTGAAGCAGTACGGGGCTAGCTGGACACATACCCGTCCACCGTCGACTTCCACCTGACGATGTCCTTGGCCGACGACCACGCCGCCTCGGAGGATCTCGCTGCGCGCGCTGAGTTTGACGAAGTATAGGTCTGTGTGACGGCGCCAAGGATCTCCAGGAGAGGCGTAGAAGAAGGCCAGCAGAGGGAGTACGCGCGCCCTTGTAGTCTAGTACAGGACGTTGAGGCAGCAGCCCAGCCAGCGGCGAGGAACCTGGCCGCGCAGGGGGTGGCGGAGAATCAGGGGCTCGAGGGGAACGGGCAGCGTGGGACGAATCCCTTTTTTTCGTGGCGACGGAGACCGGTTTCCTTTGGACTTCACGTACGCGGTGTCAGGGGCCGTAAATTTGATTGAAAGCAGGGATAATAAAAAACAAACCATCGCCTACGACGGAAACAGACATACAACAAATTTTGAACCGTTTTTTAACTTACCGGTAGCATGGTGGGTAATTATTTCCAACTTCAAGGGCAGTTCTATTATGACGTACCGCCGCCAACCATCACCTTTAACGATATTATATAGTAGAGATTTACATCATTACATGATAGTGAAACAATGTTCCGCGACTAACCAAACTTTGTATGAGAAAGTGGTTGTGCAATTTTGTTTCATTTGAAGCCCTACTTGTATAATCGCACTTATTTGACCGAAGAAAATAACTCACCATTTATTGCGCATATCAACTTTTTTTTTTTTTTGATAGTGGATCTTCTCCAGCGAGCGATCAACAAAGATTACAAGATGAAGAACACACGCACGCCGAAGAACAAAGAGGGAAGGAGCCCAGAACAACAGCAACAAGGCGAATAGCACAACACCGAACCTGGAGCCTTGATCGCTGAGCCACCGCAACACCTGAAAGCCACCTCTTCGTCACCGGAGAGGAAGCAGCCAGGCCGCCGCTCGGCCCCGGAGAGAGCACCCCCACCATTGTCTCCGCATCCGCCCGTCTCCGCATCCGCCCGTCTTCCAGCAACCCTGCACTGAGCAAAGCCTCCTCTTTGCCGGATCCATCGCCGATAAACCACACACGTCTTGAGCTTCCCCCCTTGCCACCACGGCAGGCCAGGGCAAGACGAAGCATGGCCTTCTGAAAGCAGAGCAACCCGAACCACCCACACCCCTCGCCACCACGGCCGGCCGGAGAGGGCAGGACAGAGCTCGAAGAGACGACGAGCACCACCGAGAACCACGCGTTGAAGCTCCTGTACAGACGGCCAGAACGGCCGCACCACCCCCAGCTCCCCCACAGCAAGGCCAGAGCCCACCCTACTGCGGCGAAGAAAGGAGCAGGGGACAAAACTCCACAAGCCGGCCGCCGTCTTCGCCGACGACCAAAGCCGGAGAACAAAAGCTCAACAGATCGAGGGATCCGAGAGCACCTACCAGCAACAGCTCGACGACTCCGCCAGAGGCATCGCCGGGAAGGGAACGAGCTCCGGCGGCATATCAACTTATTTGCAACATGCAGCATCTTAAATAATACTAGGACAAAATGTAGCTGATACCATACCATTGATCTAAGAATCATTTTTGGCTCACTCTCCTACAAACATACAACCTCATGACTTGCCTTTGTAGCAGGGATCAGCGGCAAAAACTGATATGGTCCGGTAGAGTGTAGAAGCAAGGTTAAATTTAGCTAGTTTGATGTACCTGGATGATGCGCAGTGGCACATCTATCGTAGAAGTAGGATGCACCGGGAATACGAGTTTAACTCCAAACTTAGTAGGGATTTGATCTAAGAGAGCAAAGAGGTATAGGCGGGTCATTAGACGGCTCTGCGTGTCCAATCTTCACCGTTACACTTGCCTAGTAGCATGCGCGAACAGTAGGAGTAGTACTACGGTCCAACGAGAATCCACGAAGCCATCCGTCTAAACAGAAATGGCCAAAACTTTCGGAGGTGCTCATAGAAATAGGGTATGCGTGTGTGCGGTCGTTCATAAGGATGAGTGTGTGCACGTATATGTGAACGTCTACGTTGTATTGTGTTTAACAACAACAAAAAAAACCATCCGTCTAAAAAGAAATGGCCAAAGTACCAAAGCTCAAATCTGTACTTTGCTGGTCTCTAAAACTCGTCGCCATCGGAGAGCCAGGACGTGTGTTAGAGCATCTCCAGTCGGAGGCCCCAAATCCGGCTCCCAAACTGTGCCCGGACGCATCCGGACGAGTCCGCGGACAGTGACCGGACAGCCCCCAAAATTGGTGTCATACAACCATAACCCCCAAATAATCCCCCCCAAAACCATATTGACATGCAACGTAGATCAAATGATAGATCATAGTTCAAAGATCATACGAATAAACATAGTTCAAATATCCACGGACATAGTTCAACACAGAAATTAATCGGACACAGTTCATTGGACACACCGGAGCGGAGGCACGCTCTCACAGATCATGGAGAACCCGGCCGTCCTCCGCTGCCGCACGTTCTCTTTGGCGACGGCGACGTGCCCGGCGAATCTCGGCTTGACGTTCCAGGTCCCGTGCGTGAGCGGCGCTGGCTTCACGTTCAGCTTCCACCGCTATGGCGACCGCTCTCGCGATGGCTTCCTCTTGCTGTTGGCGTGCTTGAGCGGCGGCCTCTACACGTTCCCGTGTTTCGCGTTCCCTTTGCCGAGCACGGCGTGCCTGTCGAGCCTGGCTCTCCACTCGGCGGATCATGTCTCTCCTCTCCTCATCCGGCGTGTAGTCCACCGTCGGGATATCCTTCAGTACTTCCCAACAATGGCCGAACTTCCACTCTGTCATCTCTGGCCTCCCCCAAGTGCGTTGTACAGTAGGATGGCATCCTCCATCTGTGAAAATGAAATAGGTACTCCATTAATCGTAGCTAATGGATCCGGCATTGAAGAAAATTTAACAATAAAAACTTACGGATCCCATTTGAGCAAAGCATCCGGCGAACTTGTTGACTTCCGCCACTATGTATTGCCATCTATGGCGGAGGGAGGCCTCGTTGCGGACAATTTCCGAGTTTGCATTGGAAACTTGACCGATCCGGCCCCAAAACGAAGCACGGTGGTGGATTCCGGTCTGAGAATCCTCCGGGGTGGACAACCACGCATTGCACAACACCTTATCATCGCCGACGGAGTACGCCGGACCTCTAGGAACGGCCTACGGAGTACATCGAACATGAAATTCCTAAATTACGCATCGGACATCGGCTCTTAAAATGTACATTGGGGTAAGGAGGCGCGAACCTGCGGAAGCGCCGCCACTGGTTCGTTGGACGCGACGGCGGCGGTGGTGGCGGAACTGCCCGCAGCGCCGTTGCAAAGAGCCGCCGCCACCGAAGATGGCGCCACGGCATCCGGCCCGGGGCAGCTCCCAATCTCCTCCTCCTCCGCGAACGCATGCCAGTACAGCTCGGCCGTCGATTCGCTGCCGGAGCCGGCCATTGTCAAAGCTGCGGACGGAGGAGAGTTGGAGTGGAAAGGGGATCGGAGGAGAGTGAGAGATAGGGTTCCGACCGGGGTGGGGAATTTGTGGATATATGTGGGGTCGTGTTGGGCCGCGTCCGACGTGGCGGCCTGTCCGGGCGCGTCCGGACCTCCCCAAACCAACCCCACATTTGGGCTGGGTTTGGGGTGTGCCGGACCGCCCGGACGTTTGGGGTGGCGTTGAGGGCCTCCTTTGGGTGGTGGTTTTTAGCCCAAACCCTATCCGGGCTGTCCGCCCGGACGTTTGGGGTGGGTTTGGCGCCTCCGGTTGAAGATGCTCTTATGTCTCTCCACGGCTAACCTGGCAATGCCCAAGAACACGTAATCAAATTAGCGAGAAAAAACAAAACATATGGTAGATGCGGGGTATGATCCCCGTACCTCTCGCATGCTAAGCGAGCGCTCTAGCATCTAAGCTACATCCCCTTTCATGAATGAAAAAGGCTTTGTCCCTACTAGTACAGACATTTAACGTTATAATCAGCAATTTGGCCGCATGCAGCGCCAGGTAGATATGAATGAATTTTTTCTGTAGACGTCTTTGGATTCACAAACTGGGCAGTTCAAAACACGCGCGGGTAGGGCAGCTACTACAAGTATCCGTCGACAGCTTTTTTGCTCTTGAGATTTCCATCAGTCGGCAGTCTGACGTGGCCCAGTGATACCTTTGCAAAACCTATCCAAGCTGGAGGCCTATCTCCGATCCGCCCCGCAAAAATCCTAAACGTTTCCGTCACAGCATTAAATTAGGCGGACACATGGTTGGACAGGATTGCAGAACGTGTTCTTCCACTATTTTCGACTGAGAGTTAACTTTTTTTTACTGCGAATGGACCGAGAGTTATATATATATATATATATATATATATATATATATATATATATGCAACTCTCGTGCCAACATCAATCACGTGACAAATCTGACTGAACAGACAATTTTACAGCTCATGTGCCACTAAATCTTTTTCAGTCCAACCTTTGTAACAGGGGAAATCACAATTGCCGCACATGTGCAACTCACAGAATAGCATGAATAATGACCCACGCTCTAAAGGTGTGTGGCTTGACTGAGCTCTAACTTAACAATAGTTCATCCCTCCCAGCCCCGCGTCAATCTCACGAGGGCGACATGGTAGGCGAACAAACCCTAGCCTCCCTGAACCCTTCCCCTCCCTCCCCCCCCCCCCCCCCCCCCCCCCCCCCCCCCCCCCCCCCCCCGCAGTAGCCGAAGCACACTGCCGGCGCGGCGGTAGGGAGACCTCTCGTTTGTGTGTGGGAGTGTGGTATGGTCTGCGTTTGTGTGACCTCGGGCCCTGGTTGGGCTTGGCCCCCTCTTTCCTTCCCCTCGGGCAAGCGCGCCTCTGCTCGCTGTCGACTCACCTGCTCTGCCTCTCTTGGATGCAGGGGCTCTACCAGATCCTTGGGGCTGATCTGCTGGGTGGCCTGCCAATGGGAGCGAGCGCTGCTGTTCTGGCGATCGGTGCTGTGTGGTCTGCGCTGGTCCTCGTGGTGCTCCGGTTGCCGTCGGGTTGCCAGATCCTGAGCTGTAATGCTGGATCTGGGTCGGGCCGACGTTTTTGCACATGTCAGATCTGGCGTGCTGTAGCTGGTGCCCCCAGCTGGGGCTGGTGCACTAAGCTCCCCGTGGTGTGTAGGCCGGTGATGGCGTCTGGTTTTGTTTTCTCCGCATCCTCACGCGGTCGACATCTGGTTGTGGATGGGCCTCGGTGAATACCGTGCAATGGTTGTGACCGTTGCTAGCGACGAGAACACCTCTAGGTGTCATTCCAACTGTTGAAGAAGTCGCCATGAAGAACTCCCCTTTTTCTAGACTGTTGGATTCTGACTCTCCGTCCCATCTTGCTCTCGCTGGTGCATTCGTTCGGTATAATTTTGCCTCGTAGCGGTTTGTGAATCACCCTACTATCTCTCTGTTGTTGCAGTCTTCAAAAAGTGTTTGCCGGCAACATTTAAACGGTGTTTCCTCTAGTTTTGGCGGCCGTCTAGAGCCTTGGGGGGTTTTGCCTGGCCGGCGTCAAGCCACAGTCGATGTCAGTGGTATCTTCTTTTGCATTTGGTGTATGCTGGTTTGTGTGATCTGTGACAAGGTCATGATATAGGGTTGGCGCCGTGGGGCTTTGGTGAAAGCATTGCAGGGCCTTTTTCTCTGTCGGCAACGACGACGTCTTTGAACGCCGCTCACCTTCTTGGAGGCGTTACTGCAAGCCCCCTCTAGCTGCTTTGGATTCCCAAACCTTGCTTGGTTTCTTCCCCGATGGCGTGTCTTGGTGGTGGCGCTAATGGTGCGGTGGAGGTATGTTGGGTTCGACATCTTCGGCGTCGTCTCCGTGCAACATAAGTCAGTGCGCCTTCACACGGGTCAAGCTATGTCTATAGATTGGCTTGGTTGGTATACCTTTTGTTGTCATTTGTTGCTCTGAGGTGTGCGTGCGTGTGTGATGTAGCTGGTTTCCCCAACTTGTTCATGTAAGTTGTAACTCCTAGCCGGTTGTTGACTTCGGTAATTCAAAGCCGGGCTCATTTCGAGCCTTCCATCTTAGCTCTAACTTTATTCTTAGTCGAGTGCGAATTAGCAAAACTGTATTTTCAACCCAATCCGAAATGCAAGTTATACTTTAGAAGTTCAAAGAAAAAAGTGAATGCAGTTAAACTGCTTGCTCCTCGTGTAGAGAAACAAAGCTTGGACATCCGACTAAAATTCTTCTGCAAAATTTTGTATTTGCGTGATGACCTAATCTAACCGCTTCTCATGTACATTTCTAAGCAGCTAGCTAGTTTTCGCTGTACTAAGCTGAGTT
The DNA here is from genome assembly GCA_947311845.1 of Poa pratensis. Taxonomy (NCBI): domain Eukaryota; kingdom Viridiplantae; phylum Streptophyta; class Magnoliopsida; order Poales; family Poaceae; genus Poa; species Poa pratensis. The sequence continues at coordinate 18,662,348 of CAMZMU010000040.1, read as the reverse complement.
AACCATGCATTGCATAGTTTGCATATCGCACACATGCCATACATTGCCTTTCTCTCGCCAATCACCACTCCTTACGCAGCCAATCAACGTGAGGAGTCAAGGTAACCACAAAATCATGCAATGTATAGTCTACATAGTACATGCCCGCCATATTCTCTCGGGCTCTCCCTCACCAGTCATCACTCCTTACGCAGCCAATTGTGAGTTTGTGACCCGTGTTAACTAGCTTTGGCCTTTGGGTGGCGGACAACCGGTGATTGCAAAATGCCAAGCAGTGTGGTCAGCTGTCAGCTTCCCTAAGGAAGAAGGAAAAAAAGAGTACCAGTCAGCTATACGGTATTACGGGCTATGCTATAAAATGACATACAGGCACCGTTCATTGCGCCTCAAAGCAACGCACACAAATCTCTTCTGAGCTTGCTTCCACAAGAGCTAGCTAAATACTAACGGTCACGCGTGCGCACCCGGCCATGGGTTCCACGTTGAGCTTCGTGGCTTTGGCGCTCGTCATGACGTCCGTGTTCCTAGTAGGCGGCAGCGGCACCTGCAGTGCGGCTCGCCTCCTCGCCGACATCCCGGCTTTGCCCGAACCGACGCTGCCAACCTTGCCTACGGTGCCAACAATCCCTGCCGTGCCAGGCGCCGTTGTGCCGACGATTCCCACCGTGCCTACTGTGCCCACCGTGCCGGGCCTGCCGACCGTGCCCGTGCCCACTGTGCCGGGCCTGCCGACGATCCCCACGGTGCCGGCGGTGCCCGGCGCCGCAACTCCCACAGTGCCCACCCTGCCGGGCGTGCCGACGTTGCCTCTGCCGCCTATGCCATCCATCCCCGGCGTGCCCCTCCCGCCGATGCCATCCATCCCGGACCTGCCCAAGCTGCCGGTGCCACTGCCGCCGATGCCGTCCATCCCCGACCTGCCCAAGGTGCCGGTGTCACTCCCGCCGATGCCGTCCGTCCCAGGCCTGCCTAAGGTGCCGATTCCGTCTATTCCCGGTGTGCCCGTGCCGTGGTCCGGGCCCTAGACGTGGCCATGACACTCCTGGATGCTCCGTGTTGCCCTGCCCGTTTTACCGAGTGTATAATTAATACCGTAACGGTGGTTATCGATATGGTTACTTTAACTTCTTGACAGCATCAATTTGTTTGAACATGCAGCTCTTACTAGTTAAATTTCAGAGCGGCGGCACGCCGCGCCCTTAGTGAAAATATCGATTGATATATTTTTTTGTTCGGGTTGCTTAGTCACTGACTTCCCAAGGTAGCTGTCCCTCAAATAATAGATAAATCTTTTGAACACATTTACTGAAGAGATAAAAGAGAAAGTAAGCATAGAATCAGTGTTGAATATTAGAAATCAGAGATGATCTAGATAGAATATTAGATGTAACCATTCATTTCCAATCAGATGTGAAAATTGACTGAAGATGTATTAGTAAATTAATCTATTTAACACCCAAAATGAATCACAATAAAAAGAAAGATGATGCGATAGTTCATGAAACTACTAAAAGTTCCAAAAAAAGATGTTGTGATAGTTCATCGAGAATAATTCCAGTCCAATCATTTCAATGTTGCTTCTTTTCCTTTTGATACATAGGTGGTAACTGCCATATACATGCGAACTATTAAACTTACGGAGCGCCAATTCTGATCTGAACAATAATATAAGAAGACACCATAATCATGTACATGAAAAGTCAGTCCGATATGTTTAGTTTGATGCACAGCCGAGCTTGAGGCTGGAACCAAATCCAAAACAACACCAAAAGATGCAGGCTGCAGCAGCAGAGAAATACCGGCAACAAAATGCTTAACACTGACGAAACCCGATGGAACGCAGCGCTGCCTACCTGTTCAGGTCGACAAACTTCTCGGTATGAACAGCCGCTACGACAGCCTTGCCATCGTCGTTGGCACGCCTCGACAGGGCAGTCTCTTTAAGCTTGAGCTACCAATGATTCTGATGAAGCAGAAGAGCAGAGCACAAAGGAGAATCGTAAAGCTCAAAGATAGAAACGAACAACACTGACAAACTGATTAAACACTTACAATTATTGCCCAAATCTATTGATTCCGCCCCCAAATCCATCCTCATGGTCATAAATCGGTGTCTTTATTCCCCATTTGAAGACCTTGGTACTGAATTCCGAAATTATCTGTAATCTCATCCCCAATCTGTAGAGGAGCAGCAACCTAGAAAACAAATCAATTTGAGTAGAGAAATTTGGAAAGATGATATCTGTACTGAATAAGATCATCACACGACCAGTTCCTCAGACTGATAATTAAAGCATCCCCACATGTCTATCGGTCGTAAAAGAATTATTAGTTCAGTTCGGAAGTTTAACAGGAAAACTGCTCTAACACTGTCGGTAGATCATATTTTCGCACAGCAAGAACTGAGGGTAAGTAAGTTTTCCTTGCCACCCCTAAACAACGGCCGATCCATCCAATAATTCAACACAATCAGACAGGAAACTGAACGGCACAAACACCACTTATTTTTTATAGGTACAAAGAGGTAAGAAAGCACAGAGTACACTATGTCCATAACCCACTCACCCTCGCATTGTCTAAAATAATGGTGGTTGTAAGTACAGTTTAACTATTTACTGCCATCAACTCATCATACAAAGAATATCACAGCTGCAATGTTTTCCATAAAACTCACACCCTCAACTAATAATTGTACAATGATGTGAAGGATTGGAAACACATTCAATAAGAACATATAAATAAGCTATGATCTACATGGTGAATATGGAAAGCACCAAGTTTTAGAATTGTAACATCCTAGCATACCAACTGTAATTTTTTGGACAAAACCGAATAGATTATCGGAAAGGCAAGGTACATACCCAGTAACAAAAGAGTGCATTTTTTTAACCAGTTCCGTTTATCTACGTCTCCAGGATAATTGCAAATTGAAAATGATATTTATCCCAATGGGTCACTAATAAACAGTCCAAAGACCTTTAGAGTTCATTGAACATTTTCTTATCAGCGCAGGTTCTCTTTAGTAATGCTTCCGTGCACAAAATCTAGTATTATAGTGACATGTAAATCCCAGTATTGGCGTTTGTGTAATTGGGGAAATAAATTTTGGAAAACAGTAAGAGCGGCTAATAACCTGGCATGCCGTTGGTACAGCTATGAAGACATGCTTGGTAATCTGCATCTTCAATCAAATCATATGGTCTTCTTAGCCTCAGCGCTTGCAAGCGCTGTTGTGGTTCTCCCCATCAGGCCCTTCTTCTCCATGTGCTTGAGCAGCTGCTGCTTGTGAGCTGGAAAATATATAACTCCTATCAGATTACTAATGTTAATTAAATAAACAGAAGCAACAAAGATCCAAACCGAGGTGTATGCTGCAGTGGGACAACGAATTTTTCTTACGGCAGCAATCAGCACTACCAATTACCAACGAAATAGACAGTTCAACACAGGAAACTTAGCAAACGAATCTTCTTTCCTCTATCCACAATATATTACCTCTCAAAGCCACTTGGAGAACGTCGGAATTGCTGCCAGCGCCGAATCGGGGGCGGATGTGGGGGCCCAGCGTCTTCCTCGGTGCCAGATGAAGAGGAAGGGTAGCGACGCCGGAAGCAGCAGCAGACCACCGGCGATGTTCGTCTCCGTCCTGGAGAGGCGCGGCCTCATCTGCGTGGCTGCCATGGAGGGTCGCCGCAGATGGAGAGGGCAAGGAAGAGGAGAAGGAGGGGTGCGGCGCCCTCGTGGTCGTGGCCGTCGTGGAGGGCCGCGGAGGGCCGCGTCGGTGGCGCGGATGGCGTCGCCGTCGGCCCGGAGGGTCCGAGCTCCGCGTGCGCGCGAATGAGCGCGAGGTGGCCGGTGGCGGTGGCGGTGGGCGACGGGGAGGAGGAGGAAGAGGAGCCGAAGCGAGGCCGAAACCCTAGCTCGGGTTGGAGTCGCGCGCAGCCGCATCAGGCGAAGAGGAGCGAATCGCCGGGGTAGGAACGTAGAGGACCGCGAGGCGCGTCGTTTGCGCCATAGCACGGCGGCGGAGGTGGCCGGACCTCGCCGGATTTAAGCGGCGGCGGCGACCAGAGGCGCGGGAGCGAGAGGAGAGGAGAGCGCGGGTGAGAGGTTGTGGGAGTTGTGCGGACGGTTTTGCAAAAAGGGCATCGTTGTTTGTTGAAATTACACTGTGGTCCTCTGTAGTGGAAAGTTGTCGGCTGCGGAGCCATTTTCTCGATTTGTGAGGGGTTTTTCGCAAAACCGTCACGGATGCGTTCCGTGGGCCGTCCGTTCGCCGATCGACGGCTGGGATCGAGGAACTGTAGAACACTGTTCATTTCTACAGTCCTACTGTAGTTGCTACAGTTGTGGAGCGCGGAGAGGCCGCCGTTTTGCTCAGCTTTGATATACTTAGTAATGTGCATGGTTAATCACCGAAAAGTTATATGAAAAGTTATTTTTTCGGTGATTAATATATATTCCCTTTATCGAAAAAATAGTAATGTGTGATGACTACTTGTCTATACTTGACTGTTGAGGGTTGCCCTGTTATCCATACTCGTGTTCTTTTATGTTATGCTTGTATTTTAGGACTAAGAGCTTCTCAAGCAGTGTCCCCTGTTTCTGCTTAGGCGCTCACATATTCTGTCGGTTTCGGGTGTCCGGACACAATGGCGGATATATGTGGGTGGGTGTCAAAAATCAAGTTCCGCCAACAAAATCAAATTTATCCACCAAGTACGAGCGCACAAATAAATAGAGAAATGATCGTAAACATCACTCGGGCGTGTTTAGCAAAATATGTGCTCGATATTGATCAAACCAAGCCTTCGTATATATTCTGGTCCATGTTGGCTGTGTCTACTCAACCATCAATACAACATCAAATTGTTCCGCTACAATCCGAAGCTTTTTTTCTCATCGAATTCGACTTTGATCTTCGCAGTTGCAACTTTTACTTAACTAGCAGGGTGGCCCTCGCAAATCCGAGGGCATCATGTGCAGTAGGTTGAAAGTGTTCAAGAAAAAATGATTTCATTGATATCACATTATTTCTAAATATGTAATAACAAACAAAATTATTCAACAACTATCTCAAATGTTGGGTAAGCAAAATATCACTTATGCGAGTAACATCTTTGGCAATCTGAAATTTGTGGTGAAATGATTATCATGCCATGTGCTGAAACACCTATGCAAATGATATTGGATCTGTAAATTGAACTATGGCTGTTATATGATGTTAGATCAGTACTCTAGGTTAGTTAACTTTGATTAAAAATTGCTGAATTAAGATAAAAATGATTTATGCCCTTAATAGGTTGGTCACTAAATAATGAGAATTATCTTGTTTTGAGTTTTTTTCCATCTCATTTACTGTCACAGTATGCAACACTTTACAACCATGAACATGGTGAAACGTTGGCTATTATTCTTATTTGAATATGCTTTTAAGGATAAATTATTTTGTTCTAGGTATATTTGGTAACATGTTTATGCATCAGTAGTCAAAATTCGAGAAGTACGAATCTGAATTTTCAGACTTATAACTTATCTTATCTTTATTCAGTGGTTTTACACACCCGGACATGTGTAATGTATGTGTTATGCAAAATAACGTTGTGGGTTAGATAGCATATTTCAAGAGTATTCGTCAGTCGTCCTTGTGCAGTTGAAATGACATGTGCTCTTATTTGATTTTGTTACCTGAGATAGTCCAAATAGGTCTACCATACAAACTATGCAATATCGTCAAAACAATTCATAATAATTAATTAAATGCTTTGCAGGTCCTCTAATTAAAAATAGTATTAGCACCGTGCTCGGATACTAAATATGAAATATATTAAGCGGGGATCTATGGTGGGTAAAACCTATGTGAATTATCAAGTCAAAATATTTATAGTGTGAGAGATATTTTCGTTGATAGTGTGTCGACTAATGTTGTATCTTGATCAGTTTTAAATGGTTGACGCCTGGTGTCCCATTAAGTCGGAATATTGAGTGGAAGGACATTCTCATCATTGTGCGAATATGTGTTGCCTGAGCACGGTGTATCATTAAGTCCGTAATATTCTTAGTGTGAGGGACGCTCATGTCGGGAGCGCGACTATTGTTGTTGACTTCACTAATATTTAAATTCTATGACTTCGAGTTCCGAACTTCCGCAGGTGTTTTTGAGAGTGTTGGTCTGATGGCGATCGAATAAAGTTGTCAGTTATGTGTACTCAATAACTGAGAGACTGTACGTCGTGCGAATAATGTCGTGACTTGACTAATTTTTAAATTCCATGACTGCATCGTTCTGCTGATGATTCGCGAGTACTTTTGTATGATGCTAGTCTAATAAATTTGTCATTTATGTGTACTCAATCATAAAAACAACGGGTTCCCTCCATTCACAATTACTCTGTGTTCTGAATTTAGTCAAAATTAAACTTTATCAGTTTGGACTAAATATATAGGAAAAATATGTCAACATCCAAAATTTACAATCCTTATTATTAGTATCACCATAAAATGTATTTTCATATTATACGAATTTGGTTATTAATATTGATATATATTGGTACATCTTTGGTCAAATTGTACAAAAATTGAGTTTGGGTAACGTAGAATCCGGGTAAATAAAACATAGGAAGTACTTAATGAAACATTTAATTTTTTTCTAAACTGTACGTATCCTAGCAGCCCCAAATTTTGACCACGTTTAATCTAGGTTTTTGTGCAATCACGTTTTAGGAAGGTAGGTAGTCTGTACACTGTTTTTTAAATGTACGCACTCATTTGCACTCTTGGAGAAGTACGTTTTTTCCAGCAGCTCCAACCTTTGCCACCACCATTTAAAAAAAACCTTTGCCACCACGTCCAAGTAAATTTTTTTTTTTTGGTTCTAGCCATCACGTTCCAGGAAGTTACCTAGTCTCGTATACTGGTTTTTAAACAGACGTAGTCTTGCGGAGGTACGTGTCTTTTTTTTGTTTTGCATCTATCACGTTCCAGCAGAGATATGTAGTCCGGCTGGCCTTTTAAACTGATTATGTGCACGTCCACCACATATATCGTGTATGTTACGTGACTTCTAATATTTATTAAATCCTAACCACACATTTTAGATCTAACTACTAAAATTAATTTAGATGATGTGGCTTAACGTGGTGGCTCGAAAAACTAACTCATTTTGCTTTTAGTATATAATAGATAGATACTAACCTTGTCCACCTCCATGGCCACAGAGTTGGCCATAGCATTCTTATCCATAGCCACATTCTTGGCTTGTATCCCCACAAAGGTCGTGAAGCCACAAATCTCACTCTACGAGCCAATGAGAGCATCTCCAAGCGGAGGCCCCAAACCCACCCCAAACATCCGGGCGGACAGCCCGGACTCGTTTTGGCCCAAAAACCGCGACCCAACGACGGCCCTCAAAGCCACCCCAAACGTCCGGGCTGTCCGGCACACCCCAAACCCAGCCCATATGTAGGGAGGGTTTGTGGGCGTCCGGACGCGCCCGGACGCGCCGCCACGTCGGACGCGGCCCAACAATACCCCACATATATCCGAAAATTCCTCACCCCGGTCGGAACCCTAGCTCTCACTCTCCTCCGATCCCCTTTCCACTCAACTCTTCTCCGACCACATCTTACCAATGGCGGGCTCCGGCAGCGAATCCGCCACCGAGCTGTACTGGCATGCGTTCGCGGAGGCGGAGGAGGAGGAGATTGGGAGCTGCGCCGGGCCGGATGCCGCCGCGCCGTCTTCGGCGGCTCTGTTCAACGCCGCTGGCAGTTCCGCCGCCGCCCCCGCCGCCGCCCCATCCGACGAAGCAATGGAGGTGCTTCCGCAGGTTTGCCTCCCAATCTCCTCCTTCGCTTCCGGTTGGAATGCCCACATTATAGGAATGAGTAGGATGATTAGGAATTTGATGCCCGATGCACTCCGTAGGCTGCGTTTCCTAGAGGTCCGGCGTACTCCGTCGGCGACGATAGGTTGCTGTGCAATGCGTGGTTGTCCACCCCGTCGGATCCTCTGACCGGAGACACCACCGTGGTACGTTCTGGGAGCGGATCGGTCAAGTGTTCAATGCAAACTCGGAAGTGTTCCGCAATGAGGGCTCCATCCGCCATAGATGGGGCACCATAGTGGCGGAAATCAACAAGTTCTCCGGATGCTTTGCTCAAATGGGTTCCGTAAGTTCTATTGTTAAATTTTTTACAATGTTGGATCCATTAGCACCGATTCATGGAGTGTCTATTTTATTTTTATAGATAGACGAAGCCGTCATGCTGTACAACGCACTTGGGGGGAAGCCGGAGACGACGGAGTGGAAGTTCGGCCATTGTTGGGACATGTTAAAGGATAGCCCTTTCGTGGACTACACGCCGAATGAGGAGAGGAAGGACATGATCCGCCGAGTGGAGACCCAAGCTCGACAAGCACGCCGTGCTCGGCAAAGGGAACGCGAAGCACACGAACGTGAGGAGGCCGCCGCCGCCGCTGCCGACCGGGAATGGCAACGTGCAGCCGTCGCCACTCACGCACGGGAGCTGGAGCGTGAAGCGGGAGCCCGCCGTTGCCTTCGCCGTCGCCAAAGGCGTGAAGCTGAACGTGCGGCGGCCGCCGCCCGGGGTCCTGTTTGAGCGCGCCTCCGATTTGATTTATGAATGTTTGAACTATGTTTGTGAATGTTTGAACCATATGATGTTTGAACTATGTTGATCATTTGATCATTTGATCTACGTGCATGTCCAATATGGGTTTGGGGGAGATTTTTTGAGGGTTATGGTTGTAGGACACCGTTTTTGGGGGCTGTCCGGTCACCGTGCAATTATCACACAAAGTAGGCCATATTTTATCGATAATCCAGCAATAATAGGAATTTTCTCGGTTTCTACCTCATTTCGCCTATTTAAATGACTTTATGCCTATTTTTCGAAAGTAATTCAATTTTGAACTACAAGTGTGTGATAGTTTGCTCTGAAAATTTTACAAAAATCATTTTAAGATACACCAGTAGTGGTTATATCACAGAACCATCGATAGTTTTGAGAAATGCAACCCCTTTGGATGAATAGGCACGACGAGCATTTTGACCGTTTTTTCAACAAAATAAAAGAAAGTGAAAAAATACTCAAAAAATGAAATCCTTTGGCATGGAGTCCTTTTATGTATACTAGTTGCTAGGAAAAATGATAAACATGAGTTTTGACAAAGTTTTCATAAAACTTCTTCACAAAAAGGTCAATCATCTATAGACATGTATAAGTTTCGAATCAAATGACCTAGATATGATCATCCCCGTGCCATAGTTTGTGATAATGTTCCCATATTGGAGACATAGGTATGTCTTGTTATGACAAACAATGTTGCAGAAATGAGTTTTTTCAAATTATGTTTATAAATATCATTTTCATTTTTTAATTGTCAAAAAATGCATTTTTGTGAAGCAAGTACAACAAATATGGTGCAAAATGACACCCATCCAATTATCACACAAAGTAGGCCATATTTTATCAATAATCCAGCAATAATAGGAATTTTCTCGGTTTCTATCTTATTTCGCCTATTTAAATGACTTTATGCCTATTTTCGAAAGTAATTCAATTTTGAACTACAAGTGTGTGATAGTTTGCTCTGAAAATTTTACAAAAATCATTTTAAGATACACCAGTAGTGGTTATATCACAGAACTATCGATAGTTTTGAGAAATGCAACCCTTTGGATGAATAGGCACGACGGGCATTTTGACCGTTTTTTTAACAAAATAAAAGAAAGTAAAAAATACTCAAAAAATGAAATCCTTTGGCATGGAGTCCTTTTATGTGTACTAGTTGCTAGGAAAAATGATAAACATGAGTTTTGACAAAGTTTTCAAAAAACTTCTTCACAAAAAGATCAATCATCTATAAACATGTATAAAATGACTTTTTGTTAAACAAGTACCAAAAATATGTTGCAAAAAGTCATATACATGATGAAAAAGATGATATAAATATCATATTTGGATTCCTCTCATTTTTCTGATCGATTATACATTTTATTTATTAAATTTTGATTTACCGATTTAAAGATACGAATTATTCCATATTAAATGTAAAAAGGAGAAAATAAAGTAAAATAAATTTTATTCTTATTTATTCAAATATTATTATTACATAATCATTGTTATTTATTCAAACAAATTTTCAAAATTTAAACAATAAAAAGTGTGACAACATGACTCAGGGTTAATATGGTTGATAGGATACTAATATCAGTAAATTCTAACATCTCATTTGGTAGCTAATTTGGAAGGAACTCAAAAGTTAAGCGTGCTTGGGCTAGAGCAATTTGAACATGGGTGACCGAACGGGAAGTTTGACTAAGGTAAGTATTTTGACCTAAGATTAAGTGTGTGTCTAAGTGCGAAATTCGAAATTTGAAAAAAGCAAAAGTTGGAAAATTCTTATTAGAATTGAAAAAAGTAAAAAGATAAATTTTTATTTTTTTTAAAAAAATAATTGGGAAAAATAATTTTGGAAAACAATATGCCGACGAACTCTATGCCTACGGCTTTGCCGTCGGCACAGCCTATGCCGACGGCTTTGGTGTATGCCGACGGCCGCGTGACCTGTGCCTACGGGGACCTATGCCGACGACCCTGTGCTGGCCATCGGCATAGGCATGTGCCGACGGCTTTGAGGTCTATGCCGACGGCCTTGCCGTCGGCACAGATCGGCTTTCCTGTAGTGCTTCCACTATTTTCGACTGAGAGTTAACTTTTTTTTTCTGCGAATGGACCGAGAGTTATATATATATATGCAACTCTCGTGCCAACATCAATCACGTGACAAATCTGACTGAACAGACAATTTTACAGCTCATGTGCCACTGAATCTTTTTCATTCCAACCTTTGTAACAGGGGAAATCACAATTGCCGCACATGTGCAACTCACAGAATAGCATGAATAATGACCCACACTCTAAAGGTGTGTGGCTTGACTGAGCTCTAACTTAACAATAGTTCATCCCTCTCGGCCCCGCGTCGATCTCACGAGGGCGACATGGTAGGCGAACAAACTCTAGCCTCCCTGAACCCCTTCCCCTCCCTCCCTCCTCCCCCGCTGTAGCCGAAGCACACTGCCGGCGCGGCGGCTGACGGTGGCGACAGGGAGCCCTCTCGTTTGTGTGTGGGAGTGTGGTATGGTCTGCATTTGGGTGACCTCGGGCCCTGGTTGGGCTTGGTCCCCTCTTTCCTTCCCCTCGGGCAAGCGCGCCTCTCCTCGGTGTCGACTCACCTGCTCTGCCTCTCTTGGATGCAGGGGCTCTACCAGATCCTTGGGTGGATCTGCTAGGTGGCCTGCCAACGGGAGTGAGCACTGTTGTTCTGGCGATCGGTGTTGTGTGGTCTGCGTTGGTCATCGTGGTGCTCCGGTTGCCGTCGGGTTGCCAGATCCTGAGCTGTAATGCTGGATCTGGGCCGGGCCGACGTTTTTGCACATGTCAGATCTGGCGTGCTGTAGCTGGTGCTCCCAGCTGGGGCTGGTGCACTGAGCTCCCCGTGGTGTGTAGGCCGGTGATGGCGTCCGGTTTTGTTTTCTCCGCATCCTCACGCGGCCGACGTCTGGTTGTGGATGGGCCTCGGTGAATACCGTGCAATGGTTGTGACCGTTGCTAGCGACCAGAACACCTCTATGTGTCATTCCCACTGTTGAAGAAGTCGCCATGAAGACCTCCCCTTTTTCTAGACTGTTGGATTCTGACTCTCCGTCCCATCTTGCTCTCGCTGGTGCATTCGTTCGGTATAATTTTGCCTCGTAGCGGTTTGTGAATCACCCTACTATCTCTCTGTTGTTGCAGTCTTCAAAAAGTGTTTGCCGGCAACATTTAAACGGTGTTTCCTCTAGTTTTGGCGGCCGTCTAGAGCCTTGGGGGGTTTTGCCTGGCCGCCGTCAAGCCACAGTCGATGTCAGTGGTATCTTCTTTTGCATTTGGTGTATGCTGGTTTGTGTGATCTTTGACAAGGTCTTGATATAGGGTTGGCGCCGTGGGGCTTTGGTGAAAGCATTGAGGGCCTTTTTCTCTGTCGGCAACGACGACGTCTTTGAACGCCGCTCACCTTCTTGGAGGCGTTGCTGCACGCCCCCTCTAGCTCCTTTGGATTCCCAAACCTTGCTTGGTTTCTTCCCCGATGGCGTGTCTTGGTGGTGGCGCTAATGGTGCGGTGGAGGTATGTTGGGTTCGACATCTTCGGCGTCGTCTCCGTGCAACATAAGTCATTGCGCCTTCACACGGGTCAAGCTATGTCTATAGATTGGCTTGGTTGGTATACCTTTTGTTGTCATTTGTTGCTCTGAGGTGTGCGTGCGTGTGTGATGTAGCTGGTTTCCCCAACTTGTTCATGTAAGTTGTAACTCCTAGCCGGTTGTTGACTTCGGTAATTCAAAGCCGGGCTCATTTCGAGCCTTCCATCTTAGCTCTAACTTTATTCTTAGTCGAGTGCGAATTAGCAAAACTGTATTTTCAACCCAATCCGAAATGCAAGTTATACTTTAGAAGTTCAAAGAAAAAAGTGAATGCAGTTAAACTGCTTGCTCCTCGTGTAGAGAAACAAAGCTTGGACATCCGACTAAAATTCTTCTGCAAAATTTTGTATTTGCATGATGACCTAATCTAACCGCTTCTCATGTACATTTCTAAGCAGCTAGCTAGTTTTCGCTGTACTAAGCTGAGTTAACCATGCATTGCATAGTGCATATCGCACACATGCCATACATTGCCTTTCTCTCGCCAATCACCACTCCTTACGCAGCCAATCAACGTGAGGAGTCAAGGTAACCACAAAATCATGCAATGTATAGTCTACATAGTACATGCCCGCCATATTCTCTCGGGCTCTCCCTCACCAGTCATCACTCCTTACGCAGCCAATTGTGAGTTTGTGACCCGTGTTAACTAGCTTTGGCCTTTGGGTGGCGGACAACCGGTGATTGCAAAATGCCAAGCAGTGTGGTCAGCTGTCAGCTTCCCTAAGGAAGAAGGAAAAAAAGAGTACCAGTCAGCTATACGGTATTACGGGCTATGCTATAAAATGACATACAGGCACCGTTCATTGCGCCTCAAAGCAACGCACACAAATCTCTTCTGAGCTTGCTTCCACAAGAGCTAGCTAAATACTAACGGTCACGCGTGCGCACCCGGCCATGGGTTCCACGTTGAGCTTCGTGGCTTTGGCGCTCGTCATGACGTCCGTGTTCCTAGTAGGCGGCAGCGGCACCTGCAGTGCGGCTCGCCTCCTCGCCGACATCCCGGCTTTGCCCGAACCGACGCTGCCAACCTTGCCTACGGTGCCAACAATCCCTGCCGTGCCAGGCGCCGTTGTGCCGACGATTCCCACTGTGCCGACGATTCCCACCGTGCCTACTGTGCCCACCGTGCCGGGCCTGCCGACCGTGCCCGTGCCCACTGTGCCGGGCCTGCCGACGATCCCCACGGTGCCGGCGGTGCCCGGCGCCGCAACTCCCACAGTGCCCACCCTGCCGGGCGTGCCGACGTTGCCTCTGCCGCCTATGCCATCCATCCCCGGCGTGCCCCTCCCGCCGATGCCATCCATCCCGGACCTGCCCAAGCTGCCGGTGCCACTGCCGCCGATGTCGTCCATCCCCGACCTGCCCAAGGTGCCGGTGTCACTCCCGCCGATGCCGTCCGTCCCAGGCCTGCCTAAGGTGCCGATTCCGTCTATTCCCGGTGTGCCCGTGCCGTGGTCCGGGCCCTAGACGTGGCCATGACACTCCTGGATGCTCCGTGTTGCCCTGCCCGTTTTACCGAGTGTATAATTAATACCGTAACGGTGGTTATCGATATGGTTACTTTAACTTCTTGACAGCATCAATTTGTTTGAACATGCAGCTCTTACTAGTTAAATTTCAGAGCGGCGGCACGCCGCGCCCTTAGTGAAAATATCGATTGATATATTTTTTTGTTCGGGTTGCTTAGTCACTGACTTCCCAAGGTAGCTGTCCCTCAAATAATAGATAAATCTTTTGAACACATTTACAGAAGAGATAAAAGAGAAAGTAAGCATAGAATCAGTGTTGAATATTAGAAATCAGAGATGATCTAGATAGAATATTAGATGTAACCATTCATTTCCAATCAGATGTGAAAATTGACTGAAGATGTATTAGTAAATTAATCTATTTAACACCCAAAATGAATCACAATAAAAAGAAAGATGATGCGATAGTTCATGAAACTACTAAAAGTTCCAAAAAAAGATGTTGTGATAGTTCATCGAGAATAATTCCAGTCCAATCATTTCAATGTTGCTTCTTTTCCTTTTGATACATAGGTGGTAACTGCCATATACATGCGAACTATTAAACTTACGGAGCGCCAATTCTGATCTGAACAATAATATAAGAAGACACCATAATCATGTACATGAAAAGTCAGTCCGATATGTTTAGTTTGATGCACAGCCGAGCTTGAGGCTGGAACCAAATCCAAAACAACACCAAAAGATGCAGGCTGCAGCAGCAGAGAAATACCGGCAACAAAATGCTTATCACTGACGAAACCCGATGGAACGCAGCGCTGCCTACCTGTTAAGGTCGACAAACTTCTCGGTATGAACAGCCGCTACGACAGCCTTGCCATCGTCGTTGGCACGTCTCGACAGGGCAGTCTCTTTAAGCTTGAGCTACCAATGATTCTGATGAAGCAGAAGAGCAGAGCACAAAGGAGAATCGTGAAGCTCAAAGATAGAAACGAACAACACTGACAAACTGATTAAACACTTACAATTATTGCCCAAATCTATTGATTCCGCCCCCAAATCCATCCTCATGGTCATAAATTGGTGTCTTTATTCCCCATTTGAAGACCTTGGTACTGAATTCCGAAATTATCTGTAATCTCATCCCCAATCTGTAGAGGAGCAGCAACCTAGAAAACAAATCAATTTGAGTAGAGAAATTTGGAAAGATGATATCTGTACTGAATAAGATCATCACACGACCAATTCCTCAGACTGATAATTAAAGCATCCCCACATGTCTATCGGTCGTAAAAGAATTATTAGTTCAGTTCGGAAGTTTAACAGGAAAACTGCTCTAACACTATCGGTAGATCATATTTTCGCACAGCAAGAACTGAGGGTAAGTAAGTTTTCCTTGCCACCCCTAAACAACGGCCGATCCATCCAATAATTCAACACAATCAGACAGGAAACTGAACGGCACAAACACCACTTATTTTTTATAGGTACAAAGAGGTAAGAAAGCACAGAGTACACTATGTCCATAACCCACTCACCCTCGCATTGTCTAAAATAATGGTGGTTGTAAGTACAGTTTAACTATTTACTGCCATCAACTCATCATACAAAGAATATCACAGCTGCAATGTTTTCCATAAAACTCACAACCTCAACTAATAATTGTACAGTGATGTGAAGGATTGGAAACACATTCAATAAGAACATATAAATAAGCTATGATCTACATGGTGAATATGGAAAGCACCAAGTTTTAGAATTGTAACATCCTAGCATACCAACTGTAATTTTTTGGACAAAACCGAATAGATTATCGGAAAGGCAAGGTACATACCCAGTAACAAAAGAGTGTATTTTTTTAACCAGTTCCGTTTATCTACGTCTCCAGGATAATTGCAAATTGAAAATGATATTTATCCCAATGGGTCACTAATAAACAGTCCAAAGACCTTTAGAGTTCGTTGAACATTTTCTTATCAGCGCAGGTTCTCTTTAGTAATGATTCTGTGGACAAAATGTAGTATTATAGTGACATGTAAATCCCAGTATTGGCGTTTGTTTAATTGGGGAAATAAATTTTGGAAAACAGTAAGAGCGGCTAATAACCTGGCATGCCGTTGGTACAGCTATGAAGACATGCTTGGTAATCTGCATCTTCAATCAAATCATATGGTCTTCTTAGCCTCAGCGCTTGCAAGCGCTGTTGTGGTTCTCCCCATCAGGCCCTTCTTCTCCATGTGCTTGAGCAGCTGCTGCTTGTGAGCTGCTTGTGAGCTGGAAAATATATAACTCCTATCAGATTACTAATGTTAATTAAATAAACAGAAGCAACAAAGATCCAAACCGAGGTGTATGCTGCAGTGGGACAACGAATTTTTCTTACGGCAGCAATCAGCACTACCAATTACCAACGAAATAGACAGTTCAACACAGGAAATTTAGCAAACGAATCTTCTTTCCTCTATCCACAATATATTACCTCTCAAAGCCACTTGGAGAACGTCGGAATTGCTGCCAGCGCCGAATCGGGGGCGGATGTGGGGGCCCAGCGTCTTCCTCGGTGCCAGATGAAGAGGAAGGGTAGCGACGCCGGAAGCAGCAGCAGACCACCGGCGACGTTCGTCTCCGTCCTGGAGAGCCACGGCCTCATCTGCGTGGCTGCCATGGAGGGTCGCCGCAGATGGAGAGGGTAAGGAAGAGGAGAAGGAGGGGTGCGGCGCCCTCGTGGTCGTGGCCGTCGTGGAGGGCCGCGGAGGGCCGCGTCGGTGGCGCGGATGGCATCGCCGTCGGCCCGGAGGGTCCTAGAGCTCCGCGTGCGCGCGAATGAGCGCGAGGTGGCCGGTGGCGGTGGCGGTGGGCGACGGGGAGGAGGAGGAAGAGGAGCCGAAGCGAGGCCGAAACCCTAGCTCGGGTTGGAGTCGCGTGCAGCCGCATCAGGCGAAGAGGAGCGAATCGCCGGGGTAGGAACGTAGAGGACCGCGAGGCGCGTCGTTTCCGCCATAGCACGGCGGCGGAGGTGGCCGGACCTCGCTGGATTTAAGCGGCGGCGGCGACCAGAGGCGCGGGAGCGAGAGGGAGAGGAGAGCGCGGGTGAGAGGTTGTGGGAGTTGTGCGCACGGTTTTGCAAAAAGGGCATCGTTGTTTGTTGAAATTACACTGTGGTCCTCTGTAGTGGAAAGTTGTCGGCTGCGGAGCCATTTTCTCGATTTGTGAGGGGTTTTTTCGCAAAACCGTCACGGATGCGTTCCGTGGGCCGTCCGTTCGCCGATCGACGGCTGGGATCGAGGAACTGTAGAACACTGTTCATTTCTACAGTCCTACTGTAGTTGCTACAGTTGTGGAGCGCGGAGAGGCCGCCGTTTTGCTCAGCTTTGATATACTTAGTAATGTGCATGTGGTACGTCTCTTTTTCGGTTGATACGAGTCATGCATATTCGTGTAATTATTAGCATCATTTTTTTATGTACGTCTGGCTCTGTTATATGAATAGATCTTTTCATTTCTATTGACATATGATTGTCACTATTCATGTAATTATTGGATGATACTACTCGAGTCTCAGTTTACAGCCATCTGCAGTTGCTTTCTCTGTATTGTGGAAACTATAAATGGGGCCTCTTTCAAGAATATTTTTCATGTTGATATTGTTAGCATTCTCTCTAGTATTTCGTAATTTCTTCATTCCTGGACTCGTTTGCATAGGATAGATCGAGTTGTGAGACAGACAACGGGCAAGAGACAAATCGCTGTTGGTAGTGGCGATGATTTTTTTCCCACCGGATCAGCAATGTATGGCATACTAAACATAACTTGGAAGTAATGGATGTTTTAATATTATCCATATTAAGATACAATTCTTTGTAGCAATATAATTGTTTTATAAATTTTGTAAATTATAATGACCAATGCATCAACATAGTTGCACTAGTAGAAACAGGGGCTTCGGTGCGGCCCCATTTCCACCGGTTTGACAGGAACCGGTACTAAAGGGTCCTTTAGTACTGGTTCCAGAGGGCGAGGCGGCCGGCAGGCTTTTGTACCGGTTTGTGCGGACCTTTTGCATCTGTTGGTATTACCAACCGGTGCAAAAGGGTTGGGCCAGGCAGCTGCAGTAGGGGGCCCCACGGCCAGACCCTTTAGCACCGGTTATGGAATTTGCATAACTGGTACATGGCCGCTGCAAAAGAAGTGAAAATCTATTTCCTGGCGAGAGTTCAGGAACAGCACTACTTCCGAGAATATGCTGTGCAGGTTGAGTTCGAAGAACTTTTTCAGATGTACAATCAACGTGCCCTCGACAAAGCTATCATCAGCTGCTATTGTCTGTAAGTAATTTATTTGTGTAATTTAAATCTTTAGTTAAGCTCTAGTTCATTGCCTATAATTATCCTCACGACATTCTTTTGTACGCTATTAATTATGCAGAATGAAGATTCGTGAATGCAGAGTGGGAGGAATCTGGGACATTGGGTTCATTGACCCGGATAAAGTTCATGAAGTCACCGTAGAACGATGTGCCGAGGCCACAGAGGATGTTTTGCTAACGTTTTTAAAGCGACAAAGTACCAAAAAAGAAATATTTTTTCCTTACAACAAGTGAGTGTTACTGCCTTGTACACATTCTATATTTTGCTTTTCCGATATTAAGAGTAATTGATGAGTTATGAATAACCGCGTATATAAACGTGTCCAGGTTCCACTTCATTCTGATGATAATTAAAATCGAGGTTGGAGAAGTTGAAGTCTGAGACTCATTAAGGAGAGAATCCGAGGACTACAAAAGCGTGCGTCTAATGCTCAAGAGGTAATTTCAATCGCACTATATCGGCCTCTTTCGTTCATTTCCTGATATATCGGTCAAATAACTCCTCAATTCATTTTCTTTGCCGGGCAGGGTTTGGAGAAAGTTCAGAGAGGAAGAACCCGGTGATTGGAAAGAAAAGCTAGAGTTTAAGGCTAACTTGGTAAGTAGTACTTCACGTTTCAATACCATTATCATTCTCTTGATTATTATTTGATTGAATTCTATTCTCGTATAGTGGTGCCTAAAACAACCATTTAGGACGAATTTATGTGGATAATACGTTTGCGAGTACATTCGCATGATGGTCAACGAGAGAGATAATACTCGAAGAACTAGAGAGGTACGTAAACATCATTCACAACTTTATTTTGCTACCATCAATTGTGTTAGTTTCCTTCATATAATTGATTTGATCTCCTTCTTTCAAATTAAGATGGCAAAAAAGCGGAACCAGCTCCTACCAGAAAACCGCGTAAAAGCAATTGCGGAGGAATTGGCAGGATTTTTCCTTACGGAGGTCATACCTGAATCCGGAGAATTCCACTTTATCGACAAGTAGCCTCCCTCCATGTACTAGGAGTGATCTCCATATGTAATTAATTATGAGTACTTTATATGTGTACATATATATACCAAGTTGTATGTGTGCTATGTGATCTTCACGTGTGCGAATTTTTTTTTTGTACATCGACGTGATCTCCTCCGAAACCCTAAACCCTGAAAAATAAACGAAAATAAAAAACAGAAACCCTAAACCCTGAAAAAAAAACGAAAAGAAAAAAAAAACAGAAACCTTTAGTATCGGTTCGTAATACGAACCGGTACTAAAGGTCCTCCACCTGCGCGCGCTCTGCTCTGCCCACGTGGAGACCTTTAGCACCGGTTTGTAAGCAACCGGTACTAAAGGGGGGGGGGGGGGGGGTACCCTTTAGTGCCGATTTATTAGCACCGGTTGCTCAACCGGTGCTAAAGGCCCTATAGAATCGGTGTTGTTGCCCCTTTTTCTACTAGTGTTGATAGCTTAGTCTATAATTCCAAAATTCTAGTTTTGGGCTGTCGAACGAATTGGAGTTTTTTGCAGGTTTAGTTATGTAAATGTTAGAGTCATGTATGTGTTCGTAAATTTTCATGGGAATTTTTGTGGCCCAGTGTAATGAGCATAGAAATTCCAGTGCTTAATATTTGTCTTTTTATCTCTGAATTGTTTACCCTAGGGCGCTCAGAACAAAATTTTCATGAAAAATTACAGGCATACATAAATATAACTCAAACATATATCATATATGGATGAAAAACATTTTTATATTTATATTTATTATTACTGAATTATTGCTCACCCAGTAGCCATGTTATGTTTCTTATTGGTCTGCAGTCTAACGTAAAATTAACCTTTTCATAAAATATTCAGGTGCATTGTTTTTTTCCCACCCAGGTACTTGGGAATCTTAGGTTACCAGTAAAATTTCATAACTCCCGACCTTAGGATTTCAAAAATAGGGGCCGCGCTATCTGGACTCTTAGGTGTACAAAATCCTGTGATCGACCAGTATAGTGTCAAACTGTGTCAGTACGCCTTCGCGAAACTGTATGAATGTCGAGGACAGTTGAGAAATGATGAAACGAACGATTAAAACGGTTGAGCAAACTGAAGCTCCAGCGCTTTCCTCACCTAAACACAGAAAATTGCAGCTATATCCTGCCTCGGCCACACAAAGCACTTCCCTTTTTGGATCGATCAACATACAAACATTCTGAATCTGCCCAACAACCAACCTAATCACACCCTCGCGTTGGACTATAAACCGCAGGGAATTGACCAATGTTCTGGCATCGCAACAGAGCGGAAGCAGTCCTACAATCACCTTCCACACACGAGACACAACTATCCCGATCACTAGTACCTAGCTACCTCTAGCAATGGCTTCCACTGCGACCTTGTTGGCCATGATCATGGCGTGCACGCTCTTCCTCGCCGGCACCACCTGCCATGCCGCTCGCCACCTGGTCGACACGACCCCGGCGGCTGCCGCTCCGGCCGCTACGGCTGTCCCTGGCCTCCCGGCAGTGCCAGCCCTGCCTGCTGTGCCCACGGACACGGTAACTCTGATGCCACCCATGCCGGCGGTCACCATCCCCACCGTGCCGCAAGTGACGCTGCCGCCCATGCCTGCCGTCGTGGTGCCTAAGGTGGTCTTGCCACCCATGCCCAAGGTTACCATGGCGCCGATGCCTACCATTGTCGTGCCGAAGGTGACGCTGCCGCCGATGCCCTTCATCCCGAATGTGAACGTGCCTATGCCGTTCCTGGCGCCTCCCCCGTCGGCTTAGGCGTGCTCACGTGCGTACGTGATGATGTGTTGTCCATGTCGACGACCCGGCGGCCTTGATACGGGCCTGGCTAGGTCACTCCGTTGCCACGACGCACTCTACGTTTTTGTGTGTTGCATCAGTTGTTCATAACTTTTCATTACGTCTCCATGACATGTATACATGTACTACAGTACCGTGTGATTAATATATATTCCCTTTATCGAAAAAACAGTAATGTGTGATGACTACTTGTCTATACTTGACTGTTGAGGGTTGCCCTGTTATCCATACTCGTGTTCTTTTTTGTTATGCTTGTATTTTAAGACTAAGAGCTTCTCAAGCAGTGTCCCCTGTTTCTGCCTAGGCGCCCACATATTCTGTCGGTTTCGGGTGTCCGGACACAATGGCGGATATATGTGGGCAGTTGTCAAAAATCAAGTTCCGCCAACAAAATCAAATTTATCCACCAAGTACGAGCGCACAAATAAATAGAGAAATGATCGTAAACATCACCTCGGGCGTGTTTAGCAAAATATGTGCCCGATATTGATCAAACCAAGCCTTCGTATTCGGGTCCATGTTGGCTGTGTCTACTCGGCCATCAATACAACATCAAATTGTTCCGCTGCAATCCGAAGCTTTTTTCTCATCCAATTCGACTTTGATCTTCGCAGTTGCAACTTTTACTTACTCAATACTAACCTTGTCCACCTCCATGGCCACAGAGTTGGCCATAGCATTCTTATCCATAGCCACATTCTTGGCTTGTATCCCCACAAAGGTCATGAAGCCACAAATCTCACTCTACGAGCCAATGACATACGCCTTCCATTCCTGCTGGAACGGGACGATAGTGCAATGGAAAACACCAAGCTATCTTCACTTCCCTTTCATGACGTGAGGTGACTAGGCAAGGTGGCGAGTGTTGACGACAAGGCTACAAGTTGTATTAGTTCCTTCTCGCTACGCGAGGTGGTGACCGGTCTTGTTCGGGCTTAAAAAAGGATGAGACCGAAGCCTTTGTTTACTGTTTTTCACACCGATCGGTCACCCAATTTTGAAAACAAAAAATGAACCGTACTGTTCGGTACTGTTCGGTCTAACCGAATGACAAGCCCTAGTCGTCATAGTTTCTCACTGTGGGCTCTTGGGTTGTTTCTCCTTTATTCAACGGGTAGTTGATGACCATCATCTAGGGGGGGGGGGGGGGGGGGGGGGGGAGAAAGGGCCCTACCACAATACAGTCGGATAACACTGCGCGTATATGAATGGGACCTTATCATTTTGGCCAGATAACATAAATGGTGCCCCACTAACTACACTCCATCCCTGCCCTTTGAATACATGTTTGATCGTAGATTTTCCATAAATTACCAAGACTTGCCGGCTCACTACCCCGGATCGAGGGCTCATCGCGAGCCCGTTTGTTCCCCTAATTCCCGATTCTTCCTTACCCCTCGCAACCCCATGGCACCACCGTCATTTTATCCTCTTGGGCGCTGTTGTAGGAGAGGAAAGAACAGCTCTTAGCATAGGGTCCTTGCCTTTATCAATGCCCCCAAATGGGGAGCATGAAGTGCGGAAGAGAAAACAAATAAAATACAAACAGATGAAGAAAAGTCAAGGGGCGAAGTCAACGGAAGAAACAAGAGAAGATTCAAATGGAGGAGAGGAAATCTCAGTATGCACCCATGGGTCACTTCTATCGCATCTCTCGAATGAAGCAAGATCTCTCCATAAGTGAGAGACCTATTTTTAAGTTAATCACTTCGAAAGTCGGGTTTGAGTGAAATTCCTCCGAATTACGATCTCTTGCAGAGAATCATGACAAAAGTTGTGATGCGTCGGTGGAGTTCCTCGACGCATTACCGGGTTGTCGCGTTCGTGTACCCGATCACTCAATGGGATTAGGTATCTCTCGTCCATGGTCGAGGCTGAATCCGGTCAATAAAAATACAACGTCAATCGTGTTAGTGTCCAGCTCCCAGCAATACGGTTGTTGGGCACACCCTTTACTTTACGACGTGGTCGCATATCTTCTATTAATGTTGTTTTCACGATAACAATAGGCGCATTGCACACACTCTCCGTCAAATCTGCTCCCGTCAAGAGCATTTCTGGTCTCCACCATATGCAACTTCCACCCGGTTCACCGTCCTCTCTCTATGTGGATCCACCGTCCGGCAGCTGCCAACCTTTACCTGAATTAAAAGGTACTTGGCCTAGCACGTATTTAGCAATGGACCTGCAGCCGGAGACGCTCCGGTACCATGAAATTCTATGATTCTACCATAATCCCACAATTTATGTATTCGGTTATTTGGCACCCAATTGATTCATTTCGTCATTTTATTCGTACTAGTGGCTATGCACGCGCACGCGCGTCTGAACAAAATGTCCCTCAAAACCGAACTAAAGTATATCATCTGCTCATTCAACTTTATGTGAGATTTTATTTGAGATTTAAAGTAGTATCAATTAAATTGGACAGCTCCATCGATATTAACGTGATAATGAATATTCAGAGTTAGGTAACTACATAAGTAGTTATCATATGAGCAAATAAAAGTAGAGAGCCATATACAAAGATTTGTTCTATACAAATTGCATTTAATCACCTCAACTTTTTTTTGCATCTATGGTCTTCGCTTTTGATTGGCCGGGCAAGAAAACAATCCGATCAACTTTGATTGGCCATGTCAGTCACCCTCGGAGCCGCCTGCATCGCGCTCTTTTCCATCCTGGACGTGCTCGCCTAATGTGGGAAGTTGATATATCAATGACAATGATTTTGCACAGGCATCACACTACAATTTCCAGTAGCCCCCCACACATCTACATCAGCTCAAAGAAGATACTCATTTTTTACCATTGCAAACTTTAAGGAAATTTCCTTGATTCTAGAAAGAATTTGACACTGTCGTCTGAGATGAGTAACTTCAATATATGGTGCAATTGTCCCCAAATAGGAACCAATGCTAGAATATGACATATGAAACAAAAAGAGGAAGCGTACTGTGATAATGGGTCTAATGCAGTGATGCAGGATTCAGCTTCGTCGGATGGTTTAACCCTGCAAACTGCATCTAAGTGAAGCATCGACATAATAAGGATTAATGAGCCAATCCATGTGCATGGCTGACACATTCTGCGAGCCATGTCGTGTATCGACGTGACCAACTGTAATGAACAGCAGCAACATATCGATCGATTTGATCCTCAACATGATCAGCAGTAGATGACTCAAGTTGGAGTCGTCCAAATAGGAACCAATGCTAGAATATGACATATGAAGCAGAAAAAGGAGGTGTACATGTACCGTTTTAAAGGGTCTTATGGAGGCTTTAGCTTCGCTCGAACCTTGCAAATTGCATCTAAGTGAAGCATCGACATTAGCCTGGATCAATCAGTCAATCCACGTGCTTGTGTGACACCTTCAGCGAGCATGCTCTCGCGGTTAGAACCTTGCCGATGTCGCCATGTTGCGTGTCGTTGATGTGACCAGCTGTCATGAACAACAGCAACATATAGATCGATCTGATCCTAGGCATAATCAGCAGCTGATGACTCAAGTTGGAGTCGATGAACTGTATTGTAGCAATTGAATTCATCCATGTTTAGATAAGGGGTGCTTAGCAGCAACTAACGAAAATGCCTTGGATGATTGGGAGAAGAGAAAATATGCATGCAGATTAGAGAGATACTGACTTACCCAATTGATTCGCTTCTTGTCGTTCCTGCTTACTGATGTATTTTCTCAATGGCATTACGGATCAATCAATGTTCTACCTGCAAGAGAGAGAGAGAGAGGTCATGTGGATGGCAACTGCTCGCACTCCACAACATAATGTGCAGTTCAATCCCAGAAAAGTAAAACGAAATTTTTACAAATTCGAAGTCCATCAAACTTAAGAAATCAATCAATGTGGGAAAACTGAAAATATGCATGCAGATTAGAGAGATACTAACCTATCCACTTGTTCCTGCATATTGATGTACTTTCTCAATGCCATTACGGTCAATCAGAAATCAGCCAACCGGAGGAAGGGTCAACGCTCACATGGAGAGAAATCGATCTGTCTCTACTCTTTTTCTGAAGACGATCGGTTTCTTCAACATGGTGTCCTTGGCGGCCTGTTGATGATTTACGTTCTTGTCTGATGCAGAAAAGTAACGCGGCGGCCGAAACTTGTGCAGCTTGAAGTTGTCTTAGACTTCACGCCGATCGACCGGCCGGCCGGCCGGCTTCGTGCTTTTACCAAGCGGCACCTCTCGATGTTCGTCTGTTGTCTGCCCCTGGCCTTGCCCCAACACCACGACGCAGCCTAGGGTAGATATTTGCTGACACGAAGGAAACAGATCAAGACCAAGGTCGGCGGCCGGGTGAAAGGCGATGCTAGGAGAAAAGGAGGAGGAGAAGAAGATTTCCGCCGGACGCTGTGACGCCGCTTAATCGATCCGCCGGGCGTGATGATCTCGTCATGAATGTTTTGTCGTGGCATCGATGGCTGCTTCTTAGTGACCGGCGGCGTCGTGTCGGCTTCTTTGATCGCTATGACGCTATTCGCCTCTTCAGATCCTGCTAGACGATCCTTCGCCTCCCGATTTGTGCCGCCGTTGCTGCTGAGACATGAAGCCCAAGTAGTCGTCAATTGGAAAGAATTGTCTATTTTGTTTCCTATCATCACGTCCTAGGAGATACGATTAGGTCTCATGTATTGCCGATAGAAGATCAAAAATAGAGTCCTAGTTTCATACGAAGTCCACAGAGTCGGTCTCGTACAAACTGGCCTGCGGGCGCACGAAGTAGAGTTTGTCTTGCGCACGGACGACGTACAAGACAGATCGATACGATGGATTCCGTCGTGCCGACGAGGGATTGGCGATAGTCTATTATCGGTGGCAATCTTTTGTAATTAACGGCAAAACGAAAAGGTGGTGGTAATTTGGTCGTATTATGTGATTTGGTGGGAGGGCAAAACGGTCCAAAACGGACAATGTTGAGTTGTCAAACATTGAGACGATCTGAGCCGTTTGATTGGATATTGAAGGGCTCAGATTTAAAGTATTCCAACAAGATAAGTTTGCTCTTTTAATAGTAGTATAGAAACGGAACAGTCGTTCTGATTTAATGTCGGAGCATATCCAAAGTGCCAAGCTGTATGACGAAGACCGTATTGTCGCACGGTCGGTACACACCTTCGCGAAACGGCACAACAAGACACTTGAGAAATGCTCACACACGAACTATATATTAGAACGGTTGAGCAGATTGAAGCTGCATAGCCAGCTCATCACCTAAACACAGAAAATTGTAGCCACTGCATGTCTCGTTCACACAAATCACTTCCCTTTTTGGATCGACGATGTACAAACATTCTGAATCTGGCCAACAACCAACCTAATAATCACAACGTCACATTGGTCTATAAGTTGCCAAGCATTGACCCATGTTCCTACATTGCAACAGAGCATAAGCAGTCTTACAATCACGTCTCCCAAGCACGAGAGACAACCAACTGCTACCTCTAGCAATATGGTTTTCAACAACGCAAGTATGTTGGCCATGATCATGGCGTGTGCTCTCCTCCTCGCCGGCACCACCTGCCATGCCGCTCGCCACCTGGCCGACACGACACCGGCGGCTGCTGCTCCAGCTGCGAGCGTTGTCCCTGGCCTCCCAGCCGTGCCGACATTGCCTGCCGTGCCCACGGACACTGTCACCCTGATGCCACCCATGCCGGTGGTCACCATCCCCACGGTGCCACAAGTGACGCTGCCACCAATGCCGGCCATCGTCGTGCCTAAGGCGGTCCTGCCGCCCATGCCCAAGGTAACAATGGCTCCCATGCCTGCCATTGTCGTGCCCAAGGTGACGCTACCGCCGATACCCACCACCATTGTTGTGCCCAAGGTGACGCTGCCGCCGATGCCGTTCGTCCCCAATGTGAACGTGCCTATGCCGTTCCTGGCACCGCCACCGTCAGCATAGGCGCAGTTACGCGATGGTACGTTGGCCTTGTCGACGAACCGGCGCCCTTGATGCGGGAGCGGCTAGATCACTCCGTTACCATGGCGCATATTTGCTTACAAGCAGGCTGTGCGTTTTACATGTGATGTATCTGGTGTTCTCGGACATTTTCTTTACTGTTAGTGTGCGTTGACTGTTGAGAGTGTTTGTCCCATTGTACTCGTGTTCTTATGTTATCTTTTTCTTGTAAAACTAAGTTAATCTCAATTTGTGGTTGGTAAACTGTGATACGTTAACTAAATTATTTTTGTAGGCCGAAAGGTTTCGTTTGTATGATTTTTGGGTCCGGTTTCACTCATAAACTGGATCAACCTTCTATCTATTAAATGGATTTAGCAGTGATCCTGCTAACATTCAAAAAAAAACTTAATTATTTATGGTATGCTGTTCAAGGAATAGCTAGCGGACAACAGGAACTAAATTGTGTTAACCTAAAATAAAAATTGGACCAAACAGTATATAACCCACCTCGGTGACAAACCTAACCTTGATATTTTTAATACGCAATTAAAAGAAAAACACAGATTTAGTACATGAACTTGCCGAGAATGTGTGGTTTGGTCACTAAGTTACAAAACGTGAAAAACGAGTCACAAAGTTGCCACGTGCGAGCGTTTTGGTAACTCCGTGACAGCGGCAATTAGTTTACATGTGTGGCAGATTGTTTTTTACAAATCCCCACTAAATTTTTGTTTTTTTATAAATCCCCCCTAAAAAGGCAAACAAAAACATTTGAGAAGGACCTAGCAATTACAATAAATAAAAATTTAAGAAGCGATTTGTAAAAAAACCAGTCTGCCACGTATGCAAACTCGCGGCCGTCGTCACGGAGAGTGACCAACACTCGTGCTTGGTTACTTTGTGACCATTTTTCCACGTTCTGCAACTTTGTGACTAAACCGCACATTCTCGACAAGTTCATGTACTGAACCTGCGTTTTAGTCCACAATTAATGAGTCACGGAAAGTCATTTGCCCTCTCAATCTCTCATATTCTTCAGTAATATGTAGCATAAAAGGCAGAATACCTCAAATAACCAGTACTTTGTACATCAAAATATATCTAAGATTCAACTACATCATTTCTTCATCGTCTCACCATTGTATTCTTAGACCCAAACCCGACAGAGCCAGCAACTATAAGGTCCAACGAATTGATAGGCGTTGCTAACAAGCAATTTAGTCTACATTATAACAAATCCGTTCGGTTCACCCGACCCTCTTACATGCTAGCTCTGCCCCTGGCAAAACCAAACGACCAGTCCAGAGTCCACTTCTATATATTAATGTTGTGACCATTGTACAACGTGAGGCAAACGAAGTGTGGAATGATGGTGTGTTGCAATATCCAACGCCGACCTGCATGTCTAGCCTAGTTTTGTGTGATTGTAAACATTCTATATATTTAAGAAGAAAAATATGTACTTGATGAGGTGGATCTAGAAAATATATAACTCCTAAGTACCATATATTGTAGTCATAGATTTGAATATTGTTTATTGGATCATTAGTTTGATACACTAGATTCTGCCATGCGCACTATCCAGAAGATTCTAATATGGTTGGTCTTCGGCAACACCGAATACACTTCTCTTATGCTCTGGACTATTCCATACTGACATTTTTACCTGGTGTATTGCTAAAAAACATTTCTCTACTACAAGAGCTATTAGTTATCTTTAATTAACTTTATGATTTTTGTAGACCAAGGATATATATAACCATAACTCATGAAGCAGTGGTAATTGTTCTTGTTATTCTACAAAAAACTATAAAAAATACAACCACCTCCTAACAAAGTATGCAGATATATGTCTTCCCGATGTTTCCGTAGTATGTAAATGCAGTCTTGCAGCATCATATAGTTATTATTTCCTTAAGGTTGATTGAACTGCTATTACTAAATGATTCTTTCACGCATGTTCTTCAAAATTTACATATTTGCCGGTCCTTATTCAGTACATCAATCTTCAATTATACATTTGCAACAAGTTGATTTGTTGGACTCTGGAAAACTAAGCCTTATGAATTATATAATTAAGTCATGATATGGTGGTGTTTAGGATGGACCCTGATTCATGAGATTTTTTTTATACAAAATTGGAGAGGAGAATCATGCGAAGATAAGATTATAATTTTTTTACTGAGATTTCTAAAAATGAAGTGTTACATTAGACGGCTTGTGGTTGTAGAGACAAGTTATTCAGAATAAGTATGCAAGTTTAAAATATAATTTAGAGAGTATGTTTGGATATGTTGGGGTTTTAGTCCCGAAGAAGGTTTCGTCTCTACCATATACAATATGGTTAGGAGTCATATTTTGTTAAGAAGTTGTATTGGAGTCTCTTTTCATTCAAGTTTATGTAATATGTGCATTCATATGCCATAGAAAGTTATTTCAGATTAAGAAAATTCTAAATAATTATCTCCACATTCCCCTTCTGGTTCAATCTTACTTGTAGCTTTGGGTTACCATAGCTACCAGACACTATGTCAGGGGATTAATAACACAGATCCCATGGAGGGTACCACACGTAGAGGGGAGATGGGGTATGAGGCCTCCGGTGACCCGGGTGCGAGATTGTAGCGAGTTTACCCAGGTTCAGTCTCCTCGGCGGTGGAGGAAACCTATGTGCTGCTATAATTTGATATAAACGAATTTCCCTTACATGGTAAAATAAGATTAATTGTGTGTTAGCTTATGAGCTCAGAACTAAGGCTTCCCATAAGCCGGAAATGAGCTTCTCCAACCTATATGGCGCACAACCCGTATCTCGGACATCCATTTTCGCAATTGAACGGTCCAGATTTACCGTTGAACGAGTTGAACATTCAATGCATTCAACAACAAATCTCGGCCGTTCATTCACGAAAATGGATGGCCGAGATACGAGTTGTGCGCCATATAGGTTGGGCGAGGTCCTCAGTAGGAATGAGCCATACATGCATGGGTTCGCATCTACATCTACAAACATTTTTCCTATTCTGCTCAACATACGGACATTCTGATTACCAACCGTGGTTCAGACATCAGAGTAAGCTGTGTTACTGTTGCCGAGTCTGGCCAACAACCAATCTAATCAGGAGATCACCTCTGCTATAAATTCCCAAGCATTGACCGTCGTTCTTGCATCGCAACAGAGCAGGAGCATCCTGCAGTCACTTCCCAGTTCACAGACACCGACAGTACGCACACCATCTCAAGGAATCACTAGAAATTAGCCATGGCGTCCACCACGAGCTACTTAGCAATGATCATGGCGTGCACGCTCCTCGCCAGCAGCATGTGCCACGGCGCACGCAACCTGGCCGACACGACCCCGGCGGCTGCCCCTGCCGCTGCTGTCCCGGGCCTCCCGGCAGTTCCAACGGCCTTGCCGACGCTCCCACCGATGCCAGCAGTACCCACGGTGCCGGCGGTGACCGTTCCACCTATGCCGACCGTGCCCACGGTCACCGTACCAACAGTGCCACAGGTGACACTGCCGCCCATGCCCGCTGTGCCTTCGGTGCCCAAGGTGACGATGGCACCGATGCCCGCCATCGTCGTGCCCAAGGTGACCGTGCCGCCGATGCCCTCAATCGTCGTACCCACGGTTACCATGCCGCCGATGCCTTCCATTGTTGTGCCTAAGGTGACGATGCCGCCGATGCCTGCCATCCCGAGCGTGAACGTGCCTATGCCGTTCCTGGCGCCGCCCCCATCTGCATAGGCGCCTCTCTACCCGCACGGCGGTGCGTTCACTGTTTCGACGGTTGGCTCTGCATGCCGGAGTGGCTTATATCAGTGGTTGCCACCGCAGAGTAATTGTTCACGCTGGACATGTTGCATGTCAAGTCTTAGGTGTTCATGTTCTCTTTTCATGTCAACGTGTGTATTTTTAGGTGAGCTCAGGGCCGGTCCTAAGATTTTGGAGGCCCGGGGCGAAACTAAAACTTGGGCCCCTTTATATAGACGTCATAAAAATAATAACGAAAATATGAGTAAAAATTTATGTTGTTAGTAACATTTAAATGCATCCGATATGCAAGTTTATACATATTACCTTATAAATTTATTCTAAATTTCTCGAAGCAATATCATCTAATAATTTGTGAATATACCCTCTATGTGATTGTTGATTAACCAATATTACCTCTGAATTTTTTATCAATATCTACTCTCTATGATTTCTAAGTCATCCACACATTTTGCTCTTTTCTTTCTAGCGTTACAAATGGGTACTTCCTCGACGATATGATAACGCACATTGCTGAATTTTTTTGCATCAAATAAATAAATCGTACCACCTATGCATCATGTATGTGTTTAGGTAGAAATTACTGCTACATACCTCAAATTGGTCAAATTGGTGATCTACATGTGCGTGTATCACGCTTAGAGAGGAGAAAGAAAAGAGCCAAAGCGGTGTGACATATTCTCACTATCAAGCCCCTATAATTGAAACCGGCGGGATGATGAAATAGAAAGTTGCGAAGGAGCCGACTCGACCACATCGATTGTTTTTTCTGTTGCGTGACATGCGATGCAACTAGTTGCCTACCTGGGCCCCAACCCCATAGCCCATTAGCGTATAAGGCTTTTCTTTCATGCGATCGTTACCCAGCGATCGTTCCTTTTCTTTTTTTGACAACAATACATAGCATGCAGCAGCAATAAAAGATATACAAACATATGGTTACATATCTGGAGCGGGGCCCCTGGTTTTTTGGGGCCCGGGGCGGCCGCACACCCTGACCACCCATCAGGGCCGGCCCTGGGTGAGCTAGCACATCGTCGAGTGCACTGTTAGTGTGTGTTGATTTGAGGTTGTCCCATTGTACGTATGCGGTATATCTTTGTAATTTATATGTCACATTTACATCATATCATGTTCATTTAACCTTTCGGTTTTGCTATTTCTTACGCAAAATACAAACACAAAGCAAAGAGAAGAAATATATATTTTCCAATTGACTAAAAAAATAATCACTCTCATAGGGTTGTTTTGTAATGGTAGATGGCGAGATCAAATTAATGGTAAACCCATTCTCCTCTCTTTGGTCCTGCAAAAGTAGTAAGTGTAAAATGTAAACTATGTAGCAACGAATAACATTTTTAATCAAAAAACACTCAAATCTCGACAACTACGTTAGCTCTATACCGATTACATGGTGGAATCCCGGCGTTACCTTACCTTCCCACCTTCTGCTCGAAGTATTTAACTATTTCGTATCAATTTAGGCCTCTAGTGTACCAATCATGAATACAACCTAATATGGTAATTAACAAAGAGTTTATGAGTTCGCGAACTTGCTAGCTAACATAAATTCTATGGCAATGTCATTTATCTAAAAAAACATACGTAGATGAAAGGGTTGGGTACTGAATTCGGAGCATGTAGGTCAAATGTTCACAAACGTGTTGTTAATTAACACTATGCCCCTTCTCTCCACCGTTGAAGTTGAATTAAAAAGATCCACAAACGACAGGAGGAGGGACGAAGGGGAGGATCGGGTTGTGTGAGTGTTGAGGGATAATGTTTGTTCATCTACCTACGATTGAATTAATGGGTGGTTGGTGTATTTAACATACAAGATGGACATATCGAGTCGAAGGTACCTATTTAAATGTAGCATGGCTTCGTAATCAAAAAGTCACAAATAGCATAGAGAGTGAGCACTTTTGGTCAATTTGCCATGTTTTGTGGTGTGACTCTAGTTTCAATTTGACAACGTGTATCGTGTAATACCCAGACCATTTTGTGGCTCAAGTGTAGTTGTGACTTGTGAGGTGTAATTAATCACCACATAAATAATTTTAATAGAGTTTAACCAACATTCTTATTTTAAAAAAATTAAGTACATTTTGTTTTAACCGCAGCACCTCCGGTGAATCCTTTTACACGGAGCTAGAACAGAAAATTAAGAACGAGGATGCTACATTGCGTGACAAAGCAGATGGTCAAGCATAGCGGGCCGAGTTGGTCAGAGGTCCATCCTAACTCATCCCTCTGAATTATTTTTTCAGATTCCACTAAAGAAAATTCAGATGTTACGTATTTGAGTCAGTAGAGAACAGACTGCCGAACCTCATAGTTTTGTTTTGAGCAAACTAGTTTACAATGCAACTATCATTTGATATTATACGTTCTTAACTTGGTGAGTTGACACAAACCCCAGATAACTGACTAATAACTCGGGACGCTTGGTGCAAGAACAGAGGGTGCCGCGGATAGACAAGTACAACGGCAGATGTACGAAGTACGATACACAGGGGCTATATGCCGATCACCAAGGCCGGAGCTATGGCGTAGGGCCGTAGGCCGACGTCGACGGTCGACCACATCATCTTAACAGTAGCAAAACTAAATCTCAAAAAAAAAAAGTAGCAAAACTACTACTAATGCACGCGCAAAAGACGCAGAGATGCAGAAACGTCTTCACCTCAGGCTCAAACACAGCAGTTGGAAAAGGAACAGAACAGAACAGAACAGAAGCAGCGCCAGCTCCACGCCTAGACGCAGAAAATTTCGAGCCGTGCAGGTGCACCCATTTTCCGGTCGCCGCAGCTGATCTCGTCCCCCGATCGATCATACAAAACATTTCCTGTTTCGCGATCTCGATTACCAACCGAAGCTGTGCTGGCCGCCATGCAGAGTCTGGCCAACAACCAATATAATCACTTTGTTACTTTCAAAAAAAAAAAATATAATCACTTCATTGGGGCTATACATTGCATTGGACTGACCAATGTTTTTGCATCCAAGCAGTCTTGCAGCCACAAGCCAAGTAGCCAGACACAACTCTGACACGTCCCTAAACAATCACCCCATAGCCAAGTAGCCAGACACAACTCTAGTTCGAGCAATGACTTCCAGTGCGAGCTTGTTGGCCATGATCATGGTGTGCACGCTCCTCGCCGGCAACACTTACCACGCCGCTCGCAACTTGGCAGACACCACCCCGGCGGCTGCTCCCGCTGCTTCTATCCCTGCTCTGCCGACCTTGCCGACGCTGCCACCGATGCCGGCCGTGCCCACGGTCACCGTGCCAACCGTACCCCAAGCGACACTGCCGCCTGTGCCCGGCTGCCCGCCGTCACGGTGCCAGCCGTGCCGCAGGTGACATTGCCGCCCATTCCAGCCGTGCCCTCCGTCACTGTGACAACCGTGCCGCGGGTGACACTGCCGCATGTGCCCACCGTTGTCGTGCCCAAGCTAGCGCTGCCGCCTATGCCCGGCATCGTCGTGCCCACGGTGACGATGGCGCTGATGCCTGCCATTGTCGTGCACTCGTGCCTAAGGTGACCATGCCGCCGATGCCCTCAATCGTCGTACCCACGATGACCATGCCCCCAATGCCTTCAATTGTTGTTCCTAAGGTGACGATGCCGCCGATGCCTGCCATCCCGAGCGTGAACGTTCCTATGCCGTTCCTGGCGCCGCCCCCGTCTGCATAGGCGCCTCACCAAGCGCACGGTGGTGCGTCCACCGTGTCGACGGTTGGCGTTTTATGTTGCAGACTTGCAGTGGGCAGTGGCTACATCAGTTGCCATCGCCATCGGAGGTGTTCAGATTATCATTTCACGTCAACGTATGTTTTTTAATGGGAGAAAACGTCGACGTATGTACTGTTAGTTCAGGTTTCATAGCCGGCGCCCGGACCCGGCCCGCATGTAGTTAAAATAGACAAAAGTTAGCGTAAGCAATCCTCTTCAGATTTAATCAATTTGAACTAGATACGTCGCCTATGCGGTACGCCGCATGACACTCTTACTGTTAGTAACTTAGTACTAGTACTCCCTCCGTTTTTTAATATAAGATGTTTTAGGTGTTGCACATGTTGTCTAGATACATACTAAAGTGAGTAAACATACACACTAATACATGTCTACATACATTTGTATACATGCGCATGTGGACAAATACTAAAACATCTTATATTAAAAAACAGAGGGAGTATGTGTTAATTGTTGAGGTTGTTCCATTGTATGTATCTGGTATTTCGATGTGTTTATATAGTGTTACATTTACATTACATCATGTTTATTTTTAGATCTTCCGTTTTGTTTTGCTTTTCTTACTTGACCAAGATAATTGTTTTCAGATGGGATCGTGCATTGAGATTCGTAGAAATACAAAGAGGTGAGAATATCTATCCACTCTAAATGTTGAATGATAAATAACTTTCTCTTAGTTGACGGAGAAATAATCACTCTCACAGTAATATTAATCTCAATATTAATATTGTTCCAATATAAAAAAACTAAGAAAGATAACAATGACCAACCCACAGGACAGCTAATATTTTTAGAACGCGACTAATTCTGGATCCACCAATAATTGAATTAATTTTCACTCAGATGACATCACCAAATTTCATGTGCAATTTGTGCAAATAGAAAATTCGGTTGCTAATGCAACCCCATGTGCAATTACAACGGTTACCGTCGTAGGCTCACAATTAATCTACCAAGCAATCACAACATGATGACGACATCGAGATTTGTTAACGTAGTTCATCAAACTCGCCTGCATCTGCGGAACATGACTACAGGTGCTCCTCGCCATGATACCGCAACACCTGGCCGCCCTAGGCACCGGCACAAAAGTTGCCGGCTCTCCCCGCGTGCATGTTGCTATCAAATCATCATGGGTTACAACACGTGGTGTGGTGCCCCCTCGTTATATGGGAGACCCTAGGATACAACGTGTTTGACTCCAACACTACATGTACCCTGTCCACACCCAGTGGCGGAGCCAGGATTGGACCAAACCCCGGGCCAAAATCCAAGCGCAAAAAAACCCAATAAAAAACTCATGTAATAGTACAGAAATTTTAGTATGAATTGCAATGATGATCATGTGATTTCAAGTCATTGTTAACGATCCAACAATGTTACATAAGAGATGATGAAAAACTAGAAAATAGTACAGGATGCAAAAGATAGAAACAAGCCAACGGTTTAGTTCATCCGACAAGCGTTTTCAGTTTGAGGATTTGCCGCATCGTAGCTCGCAACACGGAAGAAGCGCGGGGGGGGGGGGGGGGGGGGGGGGGGGGGGGGGGGGGGGGGGGGGGTGGGGTGGCGAACGGAGGAGCACAGCGTGGATCCAGGGTGAGCGAGCCAGGGGCGGGCGAGGCAGCAAGGGGAGGGCCGGCGGCGGCGCTTTCTAGCTCGACTGGAAGGGGCGGTCGTCTCATACTCTCGTTCGTGCGGTGATGTGCAGTTCGTCGTTCGCAAATACAAGAGACAGAACAAATGGGGCGCTGATGGGCTTTCTCTTTCGGCCTGTAGTTGGGCTGAACCCCAGGCCACTTCCAAAGCGTATATAGATAACATGCCAAAATAATGCTGCGCCCCGGGCCATGGCCGTGGTTGCCCAGGGCCTGGCTCCGCCCCTATGACCACACCTATACAACTCCAAGTCTAATTGTCACCCTACTCGTACATAATATTCGACACAAATATAACGACAACCTATGTGCAACTCATTACTTCATGAACTGGCTAACATGACAGTTGTTTAATTCGCCTAAATTATTGCTCTATAAGACCATAGATGAAGGTGTTGGGGCTTTTGAGCTAGAAAGGTTGAGGTAAAATTTTCACACATGTGAAAGAGGTGTTGAAATATAAGCTCGTCTCTCTCAGATTTTGACTTGCGGTGAGGCGGAGTTTAAAATTAAAAAGAAAACACATACAATCGACAGAGTGTGTGCACATGCTGAAGTATGTTTTTTGTTTGTCTCCCTGGACTGAATTAACATATCGTTGGGTAATTAAAGATATGAACTAATAGAAACATTTATTCCAAAACCTGGTTAGATGTAATATGAAGCCCAAAGTTATCACTATGATGATGTGTAAGCACTTATGTTAGATCTTTCATGTTTGTCATCGCGTGATATGACTGTAGCTCTTTCATACAGCATGGACAATTTGAGAGTGAGAGCATGCATTACCCATACATGTTAACAGAGGCGTGGCCCAAGTGTAGTTGTGTGGTGTGATATATTTGTCTCAAATGGACAAACTGTAGATAGGAATTGACCAACATATATATCCATAACATTTCAAACGTAGCACATCCTAATTAACCATCTAACATGAAACAAAAACAAAAGTTTAATAGCAGCCATATATATAAGTGGGCTTGCTCTAAGTTCTAAGTTATTACAGGCTACATGCAGGCTTGTTCTAATTTAGACTAGAATGTTCCATTGTATGACAGGCACCATACTCTATGTGGCTCATTTGTATTTTGGTCAAAGTAAACTTTTAATGCTGTTTGACCAAGTATATCGAGTATAAATATATCACCATATGTAATAACAAATTATATTTATTATTAGCTCCCTCTGATCAAAAATAAGTGTCGCGGTTTTGAACCGGTGTAGTTCAAAATTGCGACATTTATTATGGGTAGGAGGTAGTACTTTTATATTGTAGGCGTTTATTATTGTGCATGTTGATATTTTTTACATACTTGGTCAAGATTTATAAAGGTTTTGACTTTCTCCAAAACTAAAACACAAGGTAATAACACAGCTGGTTTCAGGGCCGGTCCTGGGGCAGGGCGGGAGGGGCGGCCGCCCCGGGCCCAGAATTTTTTGGGGCCCCTCCCAGGTATTTATACACTACTAGGCCTAGTACTCCTATATGGTTCGCAAAAAAAGGACAACTAGCCTAACTGCCTAAAAAGCCCGTGCGTAGCAATTTGGGCCTTGTGTATTCCGCTCGGGAGGAGCACGAGATCGACTCGGGAAAGTTGCATTGAGCGAGCATGGATTTTCCAGAGCGATTAGATCAGGGACCCAACTCGCTCTGTACCTGTTAGCATCTATTAATCTGATCCAAAAGGCATCGCCAGATCGCATGTGCAAAAACGCATAGCCTGCGCCGCGGCGGCTGATTCCGTGATTTGTGTGTGTGTGTGTGTCCGAACTTCCGATTGCCAAAAGCGCCGCGCCGCGTTGTCGGCAGCTCCAAGCCTCCAACCGGCCAATCTGGAGGAACACTAGGTAATTTGATTTTCTCTAATTGTTAGAGCCGGTCCGATTTATATGAAGAACATAGGAAAAACAAAGAATTGGTATCCCATAGGAATTGGTCCATAACCACCGTTGATTCACAAACTAGAGGCAAAGGAATACTACAGGATTTTTTGTATGCAATTTCAAAGGAAAAATATAGAAATTTAACAACAAGTAAGATCTCATCTTTCGATTCTATGTGTAGGATTGAGTCAAAGTACAATGCATGTGTCAGAGATGAGACCCATCTAGAGTATATGAGCATCATTACTTCATTAGTTGGGTTCCTCTGTTCTTAACATTTATGTGAATCAAACAACCTATGTCAAAATTTTCTTGTGTTTTTCAATCATTTGTTTTACACATACATTACAATCAAGTTCTTGGATTTTTTTTATTCCTGCATTTTTACCATCCTCTGAATCAAAGAAGCCCTCACATAGGTTGGTTAATGCCTTAATTTCGATTACCAATTCTTTTTATTTTCAACGTTGTCATGAAGAAGTCTTTATCCGGTAGGGCGAAAAGGAAAAGGACAAAAACATGAAGAAAAAATGATACAATCGCAGATAGGATCTCTTCACAAATTTTCAAAAGTAAAACCATCAAGAAATCCACACGAGTTGGCGCTAGTTGGGTGCACTTTGAGTTTTTATTGGTAAAGGCAAAGGCAGCATACACTAGCGTGGTGTATGCTGCCTTCATGTTGTAAGTTGTGACTAGTTGTCGCCACGGAGCTAACAGAGTGGCATTGGACTGAGGTCGACCATATCATTTTACAACAGCAAAACTAGCAATGCAGGTCAAAATATTATCATTTTCCCCAAATAGCCCTTCAGCTAAGTAAAAATCTCCCGTTGCCCCTTCCAGTTCTTCTTATGCCCCGATCGAGTTCGTCCCAATTGAACCGGGTACAACTTAGCCGTACCAACCTAACCGGAGTTCATCTGGTGACTTCGACGTTTCTCCAATAGTCTGGTTAGGAAAAAAATACGGAAAAAAGAAAAATTGGACATCATCAGTTGGAAAAAGGGGCAGAACAGAAGAGCAACAGCACCAGCTCTATACCTAGACGCAGAAATTTCGAGACATGCAGGTGCATCCATTTTCCGGTCGCCGCAGCTGATCTCATTCCCCGATCGATCAGACAAACACTTTCCGTTTTTGTTTAACACGGTGGCGATTTGGATTACCAACCGAAGCTGTGTGTGCCGACGTACAGAGTCTGGCCAACAACCAATCTAATAACCTGTGTTGGGCCGGCGCTATATAGTTCATGTCACTGACTCGTGTTTTTGCATCCAAGCAGTCCTGCTATCACTACTCAGAACCTCACACACGTCCCTAAACAATATCAACGAAACTACTAGGTGGCACCGATCGAGCAATGGCTTCCAATGCGAGCTTGTTGGCCATGATCATGGCGTTCACGCTCCTCGCCGGCAACACGTGCCACGCCGCTCGCAACTTGGCGGATACCACACCGGCGGCTGCTCCTGCTGCTTCTGTCCCTGCTCTTCCGGCCGTGCCCGCGGTCACCGTGCCATCCGTGCCGCAGGTGACACTGCCGCCAGTGCCCGCCGTGCCCGCAGTCACCGTGCCAACCATGCCGCAGGTGACATTGCCGCCAATGCCCGCCGTTCCCGCGGTCACCGTACCAACTGTTCCGCAGGTGACATTGCCGCCAATGCCAGCCGTGCCCGCCGTCACCGTGCCAACTGTGCCGCACGTGACACTGCCGCCTGTGCCCACTGTTGTCGTGCCGAAGCTGGCGCTGCCGCCTATGCCCGCCATCGTCGTGCCATCGGTGACGATGGCACCGATGCCCGCCATCGTCGTGCCTAAGGTGACTCTCCCGCCGACGCCCTCCATCGTCTTCCCCAAGGTGACGCTACCGCCGATGCCCAGCATCGTCGTGCCCAAGGTGACGCTGCCCCCGATGCCTTTCATCCCAAACGTGAACGTGCCCATGCCATTCCTGGCGCCGCCCCCTTCAGCGTAGGGCGCGTTTACGCGGCGGTGCGTTCGCCGTGTCCACGGCCAGACCACTCGGCGTTGCTATTCGTATTTATTTTCACAGCGTGTTTCCTATACATGACGTGTCTCAGGCTCTCAGCTAGCTTGTCGTAATACTTTTTTTTTGTTGCATTCGTCGTGTAATGTATTTTCAGAGGATGTAGTGTGTTACTTGAGTATTTCTATGATGTTTATGGCATGTTATCGATCTTATGCTTATCCAAAGACACGTGCCTTAGTTTGCGGTTGCTGAATTTTACCATGTTGTGCTAAATTCTACGTACTCTCTCCGTCCACAAAAAGATGTGTCAATCTAGCCCAAATTTGTATGTATCTAGACATGATTTAGTGTGTACATACATACAAATTTAGGCTACGTAGAGACATCATTTTGTGGACGGAGGGAGTAGTAGACGTGATAAAATGTGCTTCATTTAGCAAATTCCAACAACAAAAAAGAACAATGTGCTGTTTCGGCTCATGTCGCCATCGGCAGAGTCGATCCAAATCCAACCGCCTATGTTCTTCGTCCCCAGTTAGTTGTGTGTGGATGAGAAGGTGCTGCCATGTAATCTGCGTCTGGGCTCCCATTGGTGCAAACCCCACCTGGATCAAGATAACGCACGAGCTGCACAAACGTTTTCCCACTTGATCGAATGAAACAACAGACGGAAAGAAACAGAAAAAGGAAAACGTCAAAACAGAGGGATCGAGAAGAGGCTATAGGTACTTGCTGTGAAGTCCAGTTTGGGACATTGGTGCATATGCTCTTGCCACTGGAATAAATATTTCAAACTTTTTGAACAAAATTTGTGCCTACATCTCGACATTCTATGTGAGCAAATCAAGTTTCGCGGAAAAACGACATTTTTACGGCATGTGTAAGAAAGACAAAAAAAAATCTCGTGAAAGCCTTTTGAGCACTGTTTTTTTTTCACGCAGACACAAAAAATACCGGATTTCATGAAAAGACTTCATAGAATATCATGATGTACACACGAAATATTTTGTTGGAATTTTTTACATTTCAAAATGCATTTAAAAACAAATTTTAAAAACTGGGAGCATATAATTCTTCTTGATTCTCATTGTATAATATTTTGTTGGAATTTTTTACATTTCAAAATGCATTTAAAAACAAATTTTAAAAACTGGGAGCATATAATTCTTCTTGATTCTCATTGTATCAGGTGGCTACCACCCGATCAGACTCCAGTCTAAAGCCAAAGTATTGCTTTAGGTGCTCTTAAATACAAAAATAAAAAGAAACAAAACATACGACTCCGCTGGGGATCGAACCCAGAATCTCTGGTTTCGTAGACCAGCGCCTTATCCATTGGGCCACGGAGTCTCTGATGTGTAATTAAAGTTAAATCCCTTCTAGTTACTAAACTTAGTATTTGTTATTAATTGGGTGTTAATCCATCACCGCTGTAACAGTGATGTTCAGAGGTAAGAATCATCTCGGCGAATTTCCCTCTGCAAGGAAAACTAATGAGAACTTGGTAAGTGTCCCGAACTTGTGTGTGGAGTGGTGTGCAACGTTCGGCATGGTACCCATCAAGTGATCAAGCACCAAATGCCGTCGTTTTCATGCTACCTCAAATATATTCCACTTTAAAGGGAAGAAAAAAATACGAAAGTAAAGCTATATATGTATTCCCTTTGACTCCTCCAAAGATCTCCCACTCAAATGAGCTTAGAAAACGTTATCCAAAAACGACTCTGCTTTTCAGACACCATAACTACCTAGCAGGAGCATACTAGATTAGATTAACCAAGATGATTAAGTTGTAAGCATACCTTGTATATATACAGTACATGCAACCTCACATGTTGCATAAATAGATTAGAAGACATGCAAAATTATTGTATAATGAAATATCATTTGGGGTTTACGCTAATGTAAAGACATGTGATGATGAAAATTAATTTAAAATGTGTGAAGAACTTATGACATCTTATGGGCATGCATGTGACAAAAAAATTATTTCATAATTTTTTAATTTCGCATGCCTCCTTACGTTTTCTTTGAAAGGGGGCAACCAGCCTATGTACCAATTGATGCACGCGCTCACTGGTCGCCTCTCGGACGCAATGTACCAAACTAGTCTCCACTATCATCTCCGCTTTCTCTCTCGGACGTAGCAACCGGGTGAACATGTGATGGCATTATGACAATGCAGACATATACATGGCAAAATGTAATATGCATGGTATAAATCCTTCCCTACCAAGATAGGACTCCTCCATAAGTATAAAGAACCATATATATGTACCAGAGTTTGTGAGTTTGAGAACTAGATTGTGTCTACCCGCTAAATTTAATGTCTATCGATGCATCTTAGTCTTCCTATTACAGTTCAACAAGTAATGGCATTTCTAAGAAAAGATTTTCCTTAGCAATTCTATTTGTACGAAGAAATTGCGTGTTTGTTCCGGACAATGACAACCACATAGGTAGGGGCGAAAAACAGATCGGATAGTGCTCTTCACACATACATTTTCATATTTTCAAACAAATACAAATACATATGTTGTCGAATGGATGCGGATAAGATGTTTTCTCAACTTGGAATATAACAAAATAATAGACTTTTGTCTTACATTGAGTGAACTATACACAATAGTTTCAAGTTTAATCATAGAAAAACACATTTAACTACTTTTTTTATTTCTTTAGATTGGGTAATTACCATATAGGGTTAAAATTACAAAAAATGACTAGCATAATAGATATATCCACATATCCATGTTTGATTCAAAATTCAATACCACATTGGTTTTTCAAAAAACAAAACCAGATATTTACTGCATGTATTTCAATTTTTGTTTGGATTCTGATATTTCCACGTCCATTTTCAATTTCTCGAATATGAATAGAGGAGAAGTAAAGTAACGACTCCGCTGGGAGTCGAACCCAGAATCTCTGAAGAACCCTGAAGACCAGGGCCTTATCCAACGCCTAACCATTCGGCCACGGAGTCTCTGTTCATGCTTTCAATTAGCACACTATAAATCCTGGACTAATCGCTATTAGCGACCGAGTGTCAGCTAAACAGTCTGAACTCTGAAACAGTGCGTAGCGTGCAAAGAGAGTCGGCACGGTACCCATCAAGGACCAAATGCCATCATTTTCATGCTACCTCAAAATTATTCCACTCTAAAAAAGGAGAAGAAGAAGAAGAAAGGAATATGTTTATTCCCTTTGACTCGTCCAGAGATCTCCGAGGACACTCCGACGATCTTAGAAAATGTTATCCAAGAACGACTCTCCTTTTCGGACACCAAAACTACCTAGTTCTACTTGATTAACAAAGATGATTAAGTTATAATCATCCCCTTCCTGCTGCATATATATGGATGAGAAGAAGCAAAGAAGAAATTCCAAATTATCCTCTTCCTTCTCTCTCCTGCCCGCTCCTCCCCTCCTCCTTGAGAGTCGCTGTTGCGTGCCCGGCGCCGCTCTGGCTTCCTTCCGCCGGCGCTGCCGGCCGGAGCGGAGCTAGGGATGGTGGCCGTGGCCTCTTGTACAGGCTAGTAGTTGTAGTTCTCGCCGTAGTAGTAGGCGTAGGCTTAGTTGCTTTGTCCTGTTTGGCTTTTGGCGAGATGCCTGCCTCTGGTCCGCTGCTTTCGCCTGGCGCGGGCTGGCCGGCGGTTGACTGCTCCGGTGAGCTCATGTGGAGGGAGGTTGCTGGTGGAGTTCTGCTGGTCGAAGGCCTTCTTCTACTTAATGGCGTTTCTGGCCAGTTCTGGTTTTGGCGTGGTGGTGCTGCATCCTCTGCTCCGGCCGGCCGTGGAGGCGAGGGGAGGAGTTGGATTGCTGCCCGGAGCGCTGGATCTGGGCCTGGAGCTGAGGAGTTGCTGCAGGAGTTCTCGAGCCACTCCTGGCAGTGTGCAAGGTCGACGTCGCCGCCATTTGAGCTCTGGAGGTCAGAGCTTATGGCTTGGTTCGGTGTCGCCGGGCCGTCCTCTTTCCCTCTTAAGCTCGGTTGGTGGCTTCTGGTTCTGGAAGCCATCGGTGGCTGCTCTGCAACCGGCGTCAAGCAGGTGGTTCCTCTTCCTCTCCTGGCCGGCCTCGGTGGCGAGGGGGAGAAGAAGAGGGGTGCAGGGCTATGGGAGCGCAGTGGCTATCCCGGCGGTGATGAGGATGCATCGTCGGAGTGCGAGATCCTGCCGGCTTCTGGAGCTCCATGGAGGAGTTTCTCGTCGTCAGGTACCAAGCGCCACTGTCCTTTGTCCTCTGTTTGCTGTGGTTGGTGGTGGTTTTCTTCGATGGTCTTGCTCCGGCCGGCCG
Organism: Poa pratensis; assembly: GCA_947311845.1. Taxonomy (NCBI): domain Eukaryota; kingdom Viridiplantae; phylum Streptophyta; class Magnoliopsida; order Poales; family Poaceae; genus Poa; species Poa pratensis. Next base: position 18,618,132 of record CAMZMU010000040.1, on the reverse strand, counting down.
CGGTGGCGAGGGGAGTGACCGTTTGGAGTTTGGGCGTCGATGGTGGTTGGCCTGGGTGTTGCCGAGTTGGCGGGAAGTTGGGTGGATCGGGGAAGGTGGTGCTATGGCCGAGCTCGTTCATTGTTCTGGGTCTTCGTCGCGCAGCGGCGAGCGGTTCTGCGGTCGACTACATGAAGTGGAGGTGCTCTCTTCCCTGCGATTGGCGGTACGGCGGCTCCGGTGACAGCTAGGTTCTGGGGAGCGCGGCGGCGGATCCGATTGTAATCCTCTCAGTTGACTCAGGGTGCTTTGTGCAATTTACAGGGTCTTTTTGTATTTTCTTTCTTTGTTGGACCTGTCTGTAAGTTGTACTGGGTTTTCTGAATTTATGAATGGGATCCTTTCCTCAAAAAAAAAAAGAAGAAATTCCAAAGCAAGCGACGCATCATCCATCGGTCTCGTCCAAAGCCGCCGATTCCGAGTGCCGACACGCGCGCGCCAAGGAGATCCGACAACGACGCCAATGCTAGCTAGCCGCTGCCGCTGTGCTCCTCCACCATCCAAACTTGCAAAAAATCGTGGCACCCGCCGTTCCCCATTTCTCTCCCCCGTCCCGTTCCCAACGACGACGAAGAAAATCCAAGCGAAATCGCCCACGGGTCCTGCTGCTCTTCTCGCTTTCTGAATCAGAGAGGCTCAGGCAAGTACTCCACATACACATATCTGCACTCGCTGCACTGCCTAAGCTGCCCTCGGCCTGCGGAGTGAAGCAGAGGAGAGGAAGACTTGTCACTTCGCTCGCTTTCTCGGCTTGCTCCTCGTGATCCAGCGGAATAAACAGTGCTAGTGTTCAGCCTGAGAGCTGAGCTACTACTGATCGAGTGGAATAACTTGATTCCCTCGTGGGCTGTAGCTGCAGTTGGTCTGCTGGAGCTAGAAGAAGGAGTTGAGCTGAGTTTGGCTTGTGGCTACGGCCTCCCTTTTCTGTTCAATCAAGGTTCGCTTTGCGGCACATCTTTTTTCATGGATGGTCTTTTCCTTTTGGGGATGGATATCTTTTCTTTCCAACGGACCACTTTCTTGTTTCTGGTTAGGCTCGCCGTTCTTGCTTCGAACCAATGTATGGATAAGAGTGTCGATCTTTGTTGCAGCTCGTGGATTTCTCCTCCGGCGGCAGGCTATAATCGTGGCATGGACGGCAATGGGAGATCGGCGGCGAACCAGAAGAAGCCTCTCGTGTAAAGATTCTGTTTTTCTTTCTAACGGAAATCTGCCCCCTTTCTTTACTCTATCGAGCATCGATTGATCGATCTACGCGTGTTCCAATGGCGTCCGCAGCGCGGACAACGACCTCGTGGAGCTGCTATGGCACAACGGGGGCGTGGTGGCGCAGCCGCAGACGCACCCGAGGCCGCCCCTCCCCTGCGCAGACCGCGGCGGCCAGGGCCAGAGCGCCAGCGGGCTCACCGGCGAGGAGACCGCCGCGTGGTTCGGCGACGTCGACGGGCTGGAGAACGAGATGTACGCGCAGCTCTGGCACAGCATTGCGGACGCGCCCGGCGCACTCCCGTGCCACCCTCCGCCGCACCAGGCGGCGAGGCCGCCGATGAGGAGTGGCATCGGCTCGAGTTGGACGGGCGGCGGTGGCGACATCGGCTCGACCTTCTGCGGCAGCAGCCAGGTCCCGGAGGTGCCGGCGGGTGGCAGGGAGGAGGACAGCGCCGCGCTGCCGTCCGAGGGGACGCGCGGGGCGAGCACGCGCGACGGCGCCACCGGCACCTACACCGGCACCGGCACGTCGTCGTCCGGTGGTTCTGGGAGCAACTTTGGGGGATCCGGCTTGCCGAGCGAGGGAGGTCATGCCCACAAGAGGAAGGGGAGGGGTAGAGACGAGTCTGCCAACCGCAGTGAGGTGTGTTTCTATCTCTAGTTTGTTCATGTTATGTAAAACTTGCAGTTTACTTGTAAGAGATGCTCCATTGATACTAAATTGAGTTCATGACGAAATTGCAGGATGTTGAGTGTGAGGCGAACGAAGAGGCCAAATCGTCGAGGCGGCACGGGTCGAAGCGGAGGAGCAGGGCAGCTGAAGTTCATAACCAGTCCGAGAGGGTGAGATCAGATGCTACTTGTAATCTTTATATTGAGCAGGGTTGTTCTTAGGGATCCATTGTTCTTACTGTTTTATGTATGAACGATGTAGAGAAGAAGGGACCGGATCAATGAAAAGATGCGGTCATTGCAAGAACTGATACCCCACTGCAACAAGGTAAGAAACGAGTATTATGCATCTTTTCTGATCAGGTGTAAGTCCCTGGATTTGTCAATACATATGTTGTTTCTTTCCTTTCGAATATTTATTCTTTATACTTGCGTAAAAATTCAGGCCGACAAAGCATCAATACTTGATGAGGCAATTGAGTACTTGAAGTCCCTCCAAATGCAAGTTCAGGTTTGGAATTTTTTGTCTCGTCTGCCTAAAGTAGCATAACCCCATATGACATCATTTATTGGTACCTAATTGAGACCGTAAAATCTGCCTCAGATTATGTGGATGACTACCGGGATGGCGCCAATGATGTTTCCTGGTTCTCACCAGTTCATGCCACCGATGGCCGTGGGCATGAATTCGGCATGCATGCCTGCGGCACAGGGTCTAAATCAGATGGCAAGAGTGCCATACATGAACCATTCCATGTCAAATCATATCCCTATGAACTCATCTGTAGCAATGAACCCGATGTATGTCGCAAACCAGATGCAAAACATTCACCTGAGGGATGCAAGTAATCACTTCCTTCACCCGGAAGGCGGGCAAGAAGCGGTGCCTCAGGTACAAACCAACCATAGCACCAGGGTTCCTATGTTCTCTGTTTTTTGTACAAGAGACTTCTCAGCCCTCTTTCATGTGTTCATCTAACTTAGATATCAATTCTTTGCAGGTAGCAGGGCCATATGCTTATGCACCACAAGTAGCACCACAAAACCGCATACCAGAAGTGCCAGATAGTACTATTGTGCAAACTTCTGGGCCCGGACAACCACCTACCTCTGATGGGATTTAGAATGACTATAATCTTGTAAGAAGTTGTACTATCTGCGCATATTTTCCTTATCACATTGGTGATGTCTAGATAACTTGAGCTGCATATCTGCACTATAGTATCAGCATTGAACAGTTTTGTAATCATTCTTTGACGGCTTAAGCTCTTGTAGTAACCAGGATACATAAGAAAATTACCAATTTACACATAATGACATTGTTGATGTCTAGATAATTTGAGCTGCATATCTGCACTAGAGTATGAGCAACAATTTTGCGATCATTCTTTCACGGCTTAAGCTGTTGAAGTAACCATGATACATAAAAACTTACCAATTTGCGCCTATGATTTTCATCCTGTACTTGGAACCAGTGCATATCGCTTCACAGTTTTGTCAAAGAATCACTCTGGATGAGTAGTACATGAAACAGTCTTCTTTCAGCTTCTTTTTCATGAAAGCTGACTAGTTGTTCTCATCTGATCTTTATAGACTAGTTGTTTATCTCATTCTTTCTAGTTTTGACATCTTCAAGTCCTGTCCATGAATTTTAACAGTTGTACGTCTATTTTGTCATTAGTGAAGATGTGGATAACTTCAGAATTCAGAACCAAGTGGTTTAACCATCCCTTTCTTGACATTTACAGGGTATGGGACTGTCGGCTTGCGCAAGGGTCATCCTTTCTGGAACTTACTGAAAATACTAACATGATAAGCAGATAGGATCCGTATTTCTGTTATACATCTCGATCAATATATGCGTCTGGCATGAATTCTAGAAGTATTTGTAAATGAAGATAGTAGCATTTTTCTCTAGCATTTATGTCGGAAAAATGGATCGGTATGTGCTAACCATAATAATATTCAGTTTGCTGCCACTTAAAATAGTGGCAGCAAATATTGTTTTCGAAACGTCTTGTCTATTCGAGAGAGAAGGAAAAAAAAAGGTGCTTAAATTCATGTTCTCAAATGACCAACATCCAACCAACAAGATCCAAGGGGAAGGAGCAGACGAAATCAAAGCAATGCGCCCTACAGAAGCCGATTGGATAACAAGCCTTACTCTTCTTTAAATCTAAGGTACAGATCAATCAAGGTTGCCTTTTTTCTCTAACCTATGCATTACTCTTAACACCACTTTCTTTTTGTTGAAAGATTTGGTCGGCAGGAGAAGAACTTGCTAGGCCAGGTCAGGGTCATCGAGCCGTCAGTTTCAAGTTGTCGCCTGCTGCATGCGGGTACAGTCACCCCAATATGCTCATCGTCGACAAAGTTTTCGGCATGGCTGCTCTTGTGGCTCACAACGGCCGGGGTTAAAGGCTGGGAATTCTGTGTGGAGCACCGCATTTGCAATGCAGTTGCCGGCGTCTCTCTCAGCTGCAATTCTCATTCTTTCTCCTGACGTTTACAGCACCCTCAAGTGCATGTTATTACTGTTACATGGTCCTCCTGCTGTCTACTACAGATGCTACTACTGGGGCCTGCTCATTGCAAATTGCCATGGGATCATGTCCCTGAGCTTTCCTGTCTACTGCAACCAGAAAAAAACACTGGTTGGATCCCTTGGTTGCATTATACTTTGGCATCCATTTGGAGTGAGATCTGGTTGATTATTTTGCCGGCTAGTACCAACGTTTTTCTTCAGGCACCCGTTGTTGAAAAAAAAATGCACCTTTTTTAGCACCAATACATCTTTTGTGGGTTGGAGACCCAAGTGTTTGATGTAAGATCGTTTTAATCTTTTAGAGCTTCAGTGTTCTGCTGCTTGTATTAAAATTTGATTTTTATCGTCAGCAATGGCCAATTAAAAAGAATTTAGAAATATCATGGCTTCGCCCGGGTTCGAACCGGAGACCTTCAGTGTGTTAGACTGACGTGATAACCAACTACACCACGAAACCGCTTTGAATTATGAGGATCACCAGTGTAATTATTCCGATTCAGAATGAAAAGTAAGGGTAATTTCGTTCATCAGAGAACCTAAAACATCCTTGTAAGTTGTAACTGAGCACATATACAGATGTACTACTATTCTTCGGAGACATTTCATGCAATCAAAGTTCCACGCACCTACACACGGTTCCGGCCTTCTCCGGAGCTGAGATCACAGAGGAAATAGGCGTAGAAGCTACTCTATTCTAGACTGGTCTCTTGCTTCTTCTTTTCTTCATCCAGCAAAGCTGCCTCTGTCCATCTTTTCTTTACAAAAATGCTCTCTCTGAAGCATCTCCGATTAAAAAAAATAGTCTAGACAGCTGCAAACTGCTTCCTGTCCAGGGAGCACCAAGGAAAGCAAAGAGCGCAGGCGCTGCACCATTTTCGCACGCACGTCACGCATGGCCCAAAACAAAGACACGATGTATTCTTGATGAATTATTCATTCTTGTACAAAGCAAACACGGCACACCTTTCTTAAGTACCTTAATAATCTCTATATATGAAAGTAACTAACTAATCAAGCCGGGAACTGTTGAGGAGCGCCGGCGTCGTGAGGAGGCTGAGGTGGTGGCGCATGGCGGCGAGGCGGCGACGGCATCGGGAAGGGCTCCGTCGGGACTGGAGGAAACTGTCCAACCTTGCCCGTCCTCGCCGTTGCTGCTGCTGGTACAGCTCCGGCAGAATCAGCTGCTGGCACTGCGGCAGAGTGCTGCATCAGCAGCACCGCTATCATGACAACAACCGCCGCCATTAACGGATGACGAGACATCGCCATGATCGGCTAAGTACTATGGTAGTTGTCTCTGGACTGGATCGACGAGAATGTGATGAGATCCGCTAATTAGCCCAGTTTATAGGACTGGCAATTAAATTCGCACTTACAAACTGCTGCCGATGGAGATTGATTGCATGCCCAAAACACTGATGCCAATTAACTCCTACCATTAGTTCCTTGGCATGCAATTAATTCTTACTATTCCGCAAAAAAATCTAATTCCTCTGTTCGGATTTTAGCCTTTGCCTTCTCCAATGAATTGCCTCTTTTTTTTAGGGCATTCTTTTAATTTTAAATTTTGAGGGCACAATGCATTGCCTCTTATCACTTTATGATAGATAGTGGCCTATTACAAAGATGACCACCATAATAAATTGTTTTTTAAGGGGTTTCCGTTTTTGTTTTTGTTTACCGGGCTTGAAGACAATGGTGATTTTGGCTCAGCATTCAAATAGACTGGTCTCTTGCTTCTTGCTTCTTCTTTTCTTCATTACGCAAAGCTGCCTCTGTCCATCTTTAAAACAAAAAACTCCCTCTGAACCCTAGTTTGACTGACTCCAACGACAGATAGAACCAAAACTTATTGTGGTTTACGACAGTGGAAGAAGAGAAACAGTAAGCATCTAAAATGGACAGGAGGCACCGGATGGATCGCGGCATAAGAGCCTTGTCGAAACACTGACGCCGGCCTCCATTCTCCACATAGCTTCAGGTTCAGATATGCATGTCCTGATGTTCTAACAAAAAATCAAGATACGATGGTCCTGACTCCTGACATGGATGCTGATCCGCAAAAGCTCGAGCAAATCACACACAATACGACGCCATTGCCTGCCTCGGATTGCAGTCTATAGTTAATAGGCTGTAGATAGAGAAGAACTACAAACATATGTGTTCCCCATGGTTCTCTGCCAGATGATCCCAAAAATAAACCCTGGCCACGACGCAAAGGCCAAGAAAATAGAAAAAGCACACGGAAAATCATGATTCTGAAGCCCTTCCCCCGAAGAAAACACTTCACAGGCCCCTTCTACCACCAGTCGTCCAATTTCAGCACCAGGCTTGCCACTCGGGTCGGGTCATTTGACGACGAACTTCACAAACGAAGAGACTTTAGGGCCGACGTTCTCCCTCGCGATGTTCCGCGCAAGATCCCTAGCCGCCTTGTCACCTTTATCCCTCACCCATGTACCCATTCCTTGGCAGAGATGGTGGTGTGGATTGATCTGAAGAAACTTCAAACCGGTGGCCGCATGCACCAGGCACGCCAAAAGCTCCATCAGCGGGGATTGCGCAGCGAAACCTCCTACAACAATGAGACGGAGCTTCCGAAGAGAGATACCCTCGGGCCAACTAACTGGGGCATTGTCCAAATAAGAGTGTTCTCCTCTGCTTGCTTGCATCTGCATACAAGGAAGATCCGACTGCTGTGAGCTCTTTACAATGTTCAGAGAGCTCATTACAATGTTCAGACTGTGACTTGACAAAAAAACATTATGGATCATCTGAAGTCTGAAGTAGTCATACTGGCAGTCACTACCATAAGCTACAAAGTCCAAAAAAACAAGTGAATGATTCAATGTTGCATATAGCACTGCCGAGAGAATATCCGGTGGAAACCGGTGAAAACCACGAAAAAATCATGTATAAATTTCTAAACAATTATCAACAAAAATGCATTGCGTTGGGAAGGTAGAGTTTTATAGACATGCAAATTTGCAAGTTGAAACTCAAATTTGTTTAGGAGCTATGAAAATGACAAATTCAACAATGAATAGTAGTTCAAGAGCGAATTTGTCATTTTCATAGCTCCGAAAAAGTTTTGAGTTTCAACTTGCAAATTTACATGTCTATAGAACTCGACCTCCCAATGTAATGCATTTTTGTGAAGAATTTTTTAAAACTTTTAAACATGATTTTTTTAGTGGTTTTCACCGGTTTCCACCGGATACTTTCTCAGCACTGACTTAACTCATAAACTAGACACAGGTTTCGCCATCCATATAAGTTACGTGTAGAAAATTTGGCATGTGAATCCTTGTCAGGCACAAATCTACGTAAAAAGCTCTCTTAAAGGTTGACGAATTACATGGCTTTGATTTAACTAACACAAATGCTTGACGGCATTGGACGTAAACTGTTCTATGATAATTTGAGATGACAAGTGGCAGTGGTACCATATAATTTATATTTTAGATGCCTTTTTGCAGGACATGGAAATGAAGCACATGTTATTTACAGACCAATAGAGGGATCTGATGCACATGAGAAAAAATTATCCAACAAATAAGAAATCTATGAATAGCAACGGGAAAAGAATCACTGGAATAAATTCTAGTACTTGATCTGTTATCACAAGCATTTTGTCTGAAGTAGTTTCATCTAACCTAACGTTGTAAGGCAGTAGTGTTACAGAGGACTAAAACATTATCCATGACTCAACTATGTGGCATTCTAATTTCATTCCAAACAAAAAAATTGGAGAGCATTTAGGACATACTTCTAGACGGAGTCTTTTAACATATGGAGTTGCTTGAAGAAGAGAAGCTACTGCAAGAACATTATTCCAAGATGGCAAAATATACAAATTGATATTATTCAATACAGTGAATTTGTCCACGTATAGCTTGAACTTGGGTTCCTGCAGAAGAGCAAATGAAACAATTACGGCAATTGATTACTACAACACTTAGAAACTGCTAACTGGGCGATCACAGTTGAAGGGACAGTAACAAAAACATAGGTATGACCGTATGAACCATCTAAGTGTACCTTAGAAGGTGAAAGGAATGTCAACGTGACTTTCTCGATAAATCTCATTTTATATAAATGCTTCGAAAGAGAACAATTTCTGTTCGAGAACTTTGTTACTATTCTCCTCATATTGGGAGTACAAGCATATTTGATGTGTACCTTATGTCCATCATACTCAAAGAAGACTAGGCTGGTGCAATGTATCTCAATATTCGCCAACTTCTTGCAATAATGTATATCCAAATGTAACAGTGTTTCACTGAAAATCCTTATGCGAACCAAATCATTTCATCTTCCCAATCTCAAAAGGCGGATAACAGGGCAGCATGAGAAAATGTTTTGGATATCAGAATCGGCTAGTGTGACACACGTTAGAGAAAGGCTCAAGAGAGAGGAGAAGCCACTGGAATGCATCAATGGTCCGAATATGCAATTCGTCATGCATAGCTTCTGCAAAGAGGATGCCTGTCCATCGACGAAGCAATGCAAAGGGAAGTTATAAGGACTTGCAGTCACAGAATGCCCAGAACAAGATGTTCCACTTTTACACAAGTGAAGTCTAACACATCGTGCATCTGACTTTGACGCAAACAGGACCCATTTGTCAAGGTGGGGAGCATGAGTGGAGTTCAGATCAAAATGAACCTCAAACACTTGAACACCAGTTACCTCATGGCGCAGCAACCGGTCGTTTACTCTATCGATGAATTTGTCTGATGTCAAACTCCTAGAGTCCCGATCATTACACTCAGTGCTGCAACCTGAATCTTCCTCAGGAAAAATATTATGGTCACTGAATACAAGAACAGAGCCCTGTTTCCCCAATCGTTCAGAAACAGAACTAGTAGCTAGGGCATCTTGGATCCCAAGCAATGATAACAAGTTTTCCAAAGCATCATCCGGTTCTCCGTTAACATAATCTCCAGCGGGTTCTTGGCCAGATTTCCTCTTCCTATTCTTGCAAAAATGTCCTGAAAGCAATAGGAAGTAGATTTCCAACTCGAAACATCAAAGCGATACACATCCTAGTTATAGAAAAATCGTGACTCCTAAAAGCAGTATTGATTCTTTCGGTATTAGACTCCTACTAGAAACAAGATCGCTGTGTGGGGTCGAAGTAGCGCAACCTGAAATTCCTTCAGAGAGGATGCTGTCGATGTTTAACGACGAGAACAGATTCTCCAGATCTTCATCCGGTAGTACTCGATTCTCCGGCGTGGCCTTGGCGTAATCTCTTCTTATCATCGCGGCGGTCTCCTGGAGAAGAGTACAGTGTACATTTCTTCAGTTCAGAACAGGATATCAGGCCCAGCCGTACGGATTCAGCTTGTCAGTGCCAAGTAGCAGTTCATAAGCGCGCCACAGACAAGCATATGGAAGTTGGTAGCTACAGTAGTAATCGACATTACTAATCGAGATCTAGAGAGAGAGACCTCGTTGCCCTTGGTTATCTGGCGGCGGCGGTAAAGCGCGACTCATGCCGCCGGCAGCGAGGTCGGCACCGCGGAGCCGCAGTGCGAGGGGGGACAAGACAGGAAACGCGCCACAGCGGTGATGTCACAGATTCGAGGAGAACTAGGAATTGGATCCGGGCCTAGCCGGTTCAGCTTTAAACGTGGACGGCAATGGGGATGTCGGGTAGGGGAAAATATCTAGTCATACCCACACCTCACATACAACTCTTCAAATTTGTAACTGTGGTGGACTAAAGGCAGTAAGTTTTCAGACGCACTATTTCCCTAAGCAGGGTATCGAAAGGGACTGGCAGGGTTTTAATGAGGCGGGCTTGCTGACCTAATATATATGTGGAAAATTTCAAAAAAAATACAACTCTTCAAATTTAATTTTACGAGTATCTAATATTTCCCAAACAAATTTGTGGGTGTTCACAAGATGTATGTTTACAAACCCTAGAATTTGCTGAACCAAATTCGAAATCCACGGAGAAACATCCACAAATTTATTTCAGCAAATTTTTGGGATTGTAAACATACATCTTGTGAACACCCACAAATTTATTCCAAAAAATTAAAATTTTCAATCTGAATTTTGTGGAGTGTTGTGGTATCACTAGGTAAGTTCTCATTCGGTAGCTCAAATTTGCTTGCTTGGCGTACTAATACGGTGCTACCGTAAGTATTTTCCAGTGAATGAATAATTGTTTTTTAGTAAACCCGGCAAAGCCCGACTTATTCATATTAGAATGGGGACTCTAAATACTTGGCTACAAGGGGTATGCTAAACCCTAAACCCTGAATTTGTCAGATGTTAAACTCGTTGTTGATAGGCGACGCCCCAAGGGAAAATTCATTGATAGGCGACGCCCCAAGGAGAAAGTAACGATGATGCCCACTCCGGCAAACTGTGAAGTATAGGTTTCACTGGAGGGTCCAAGAGTCAAAATGACAAGGGAGGTGAAGGTCTAATTAATGATGCCTCCAAGGAGGGGAGTAACGTCTGAAATGCCTTTATTTTTTACATCGACCGAGTTCGATGCTAGGCTTTGGCCTAGAGTTCACCATACCCGTAGTGGTTGAAGCAGGTCCGCTGTCGCAGTAACCATACATGCCTTGCACCTCGCCATTTCCGACCTCCTCCACCTCTGTAGGGAACCCATCATGGCACCACATGTCATGGTGCTCCCCGCAATGTCCATGTGACCGCCACCGTGATCTACACTCCTCCAGCTGCCGATAGCCTAACAGCCGAGCTGGCTACGAGATCCATGAAAGCCAAGTCGGTAACATTGTCGATTGCCCTCGAAGCCAAAAGTTACCATTCCCCAGGCATGCAACTGCAGCTCCACCTCATCAAGCCCCCACCACCGCTCTACTTACGGGGTGCCAGCACCTTCAAAAGAGAACAATTTGTGTTCAAAAACTTGTTACTGTTTTCTTCATATTGGGAGTACTCAGGGGCGTAGCCAGGCCCCAGGCTACACTGCCATGGCCTGGGGCGTGGCTGCTAATTCCTTTGGTGTGTTTAGCTACTATAGCACTTTTTCTTTACTGTTTGTCACTGTAGCATAAGCACTGGGAGTACTCACATATTTGCGGCGTACCTTATGTCCATGATACTGGAAGAAGACTAGGCTGGTGGGGTAAATCTCAATCGTCAACAACTTCTTGCACTAATACGTAACTATGTATCCCAAGAAACCCTTGTAGCGTGAACATGCAATTCTTCAGGCCGTAGCTTCCGCAACGAGGATCCTTGTCCATCGCCATAAAGATGCAAATGGAATAGAGTTACAATGAAGTTTTTTTGGGTCAAATCTAACCATTTTGACAAACTAAATACATGTATTGCCCCGCATGGAAACTATTTCCAATTATGGCCCCTCGGAGTGCAGTTCGGCTCCATCTTTTTGGCGCCGACCTCATGGAGCAGATTTGAAAATAGTTTTTCAAAAAGGCCATACATATGTTTAGTTTGTCAAAAGGGTCGTATTTGACAAAGAAATACTACAACGAAAGCCCATACAAGATATTCATTTTTGACACTAGTGAAATCAACACATGGGGCATCTAACTTTGATGCAAACTGGACCCATTTGTAAAGGTGGGCAGCATGCGCATGAATCGAGTTGAGATCAAAATGAACCTCAAACACCAACAAATCCTCTACCGTGTCAATGAATTCATTGATCTTAAACACCTAGAGGCTAGATGGAAGTGGTTTAACATGAATTTCCTTCAACAAGAACACCGTGGTCACCAAATGCAAGAACATGCTCCGTTTCCGCGATCCAGAACTAGTAAGTAGATCCACTTTAAAAAAACTAATTCATTTGACAAAACTCGTACAAGCCGGATTCAGAATACATGAGAAGGCAAAACAGACAGGGAAAAAATTATAAAGCCATGCATTCTGCCAACAAAAAGGGGAACAGATGAAGCGAATCAGCCTCCATCTTCATTAATCTCCCTTGAGATGACAAGCTTGCTGGCCCAAATGAACCAAGCCACACCATCGAACTTCTTGCGACTTGCCGGCGAAATCTGCATAACCCCCAGTCCTTGTATCAAAGAACAACAAGAAGAGGACGAACTGAAACATGGGACCGAACCTTACCGATCAAAAAAAGGCAGCACGAGATCGTGAAATGCGATCGCGGTCAGTGCGTCTTCGTCCGGGTCGGCGGCTTCTGGGAAGCGAGCTTGTAGATCCAGAACACCTGCAAAAGAAGGCGTCCAAGAAGGTGGGATGGTGAGGCCGGCTGATCGATCGGAAACCAGAACAGGAAGGCGGTCGCGTACGAGGGCCAGGACGTGGACGGCGGCGAGGATGATGGCGAAAAGCGGTGCGGAGTCCAGGGCGTGGCAGCCGGTCGACGGCTGCTGCAGCTGAGGCATCTTCGGCGGCGACGGGGAGGAAAAGGCTTCTCGTCTCCTTCAATTCGATCTGAAGGCAGGAGAAAATGTGAAACCTTTTGATTTGTTAACTTAGCTTCGCGAGGTTTACATGGTTATGTACGTAAATATTTGACAACTTGACAGTGATGTGGCTGTAGTTTAGTGGTGAGAATTCCACGTTGTGGCCGTGGAGACCTGGGCTCGAATCCCAGCAGCCACAGTTTCTCTTTTGATTTTTTGTGTGTAAAGGATTGCTTTAATTCAGTTTTGGAATTGGTTCGACTCGCAGCATACACACTTCTTTTAATTAGTTGAGAATTGTGACTGATATTAGGTTTCTTCTTACGAAAATTAGATGGTTGCAAATATGTGCATGTAAAGGATTGCTTAATTTGGTCCATTTTTTTTTTCTGTAATAGGATCGAATCCCAGCCGACAGACTTTTAGATTTCCCGTATGAGATGCATGTTCACCTGCAGCCAACAAAAAACTCTAACTTAATTACATGATGAAATAAGTAAGGGCGCCTTAGCCGAACTCCTAAATGGGTTTAACTCCTAATATTTTCTTTTGAGGAGTTAAGCCACTCTAATCATGATTTACCTCTAAAAATTCGAGGAGAGGCGCCGGCTGATGCACAATTTTGAGCGGCCGAACAAAAACTCTCAGCAAAAGATTCCCCTCTCTCTCTCGTTCGACCGGTTCCACGCCGGTGACCCATCCGCTGTCGCGCCCACCCGAACTCCAACTGACACCCCGCATCCCCGCCAACCTCCCGAACACCTTTGATTTGTTCGACGCTTGCCTCCACCACAAAGCCGCATTTCATCTCGAATGGAACTGCGCGTCCATCCAGAGTTCCCGCGCCGTCTCTGGAGCTCCTCTAGTCATGTCCTCCTCCTATCGATGTTCGCCGCTCCTACTCCTCTTGGCATGTTCTCATCCGCCGCTAGTGCGGGCTCCTCCTTTGTCGCCCAGCACTTCGTCGGCTCTTCTAGCCATGAAAAGATCTCGCTTATGCTCCGATACCATGAAAAAATCTCACATATGCTTTTGGTGCTCGAAGTCATGGTTGTAGGTCAGATCTGTCGCGTGCTCATATACCATGAAAAGATGCCATTGTTTTGGGGTGAATAGCGGCATACCTGTGGCATGACCTTTATATATACATACATAGTTAGGGCCAGTTTAAAAAAAAGACCAACCATGAAAAAAAATCATGGTTGCTCTTATTTTTTCCAAGCCTACTATGGCATGTAATCTAGCCAGATGATCCCTCGAAATAAATCCAACCATTGCCGGCACATTGACACTAGCCAGGCCAACACGAAAAATCATCATCGTCCAGCCATTCTCCCAATTAAAAATGACATCCTAACGCAACACCCGGCTCGAATCATTTGATGACGAACTTTACAGACGGTGGGAGTTTAAGGCCAATGGTCTCCCTCGCAGTGTTCCGCGCGTGATCCCTCGCCGCCTCGTCACCAACATCCTCCCTCACCCATCCAGACACTCCTTTGCAAAGATGGTGATGTGGATTGATCTGGAGAAACCTCAAACGAGGGGCCGTGCGCACCAGGCACGCCAAAAGCTCGATCAGTGGGGCTTGCGCAGCGAACCCTCCTACTAAAATGATACCGAGCTTCTTCAGAGAGATATCCACGGGCCAATCAACTTGGACATTGTCCCGATAATGGTGTTCTCCACTGCGTGCCTGCGTGCAAGGAAGATCCAACTGTTGTGAGCAAATGATGTTCTGACACAACAGATTCGTAAGTCCAAATATTCAAAGGTATTTTCCCAAAGTTTAATCTGTGACTTGACAAAAAAACATTTTATATCCTCCCAACTAATCATACTGGAATTCACTAGCATAAGCTACAAGGTCCACCAACGTATAGGTTACAAATTTGGCATGTGCATCCTTGTCAGGAACACGCCTAAGTAAAAAAAGCTCTTTTAAAATTTGACGAATCACATGGATTTTACTTAACATAAATGCTTGATACCATTGAAGGTAAATCATTCTATGATAATTTGAGGAGACAAGTTGTAGCATAAAATTATATATTAGACGACTTCATTGCAGGACATAGAAACAAAACATAGTATATTTATCTGATGCACATAAGGAAAAATTGTCCCAAAACTAAGAAAATTATGCTAACAACCAAAAAATCACTAATGATAAAATAAAGAATGTGTCATCCCAAACATGTTGTAGTAGTTTCACCTACCATAATCTTGTAAAGGCCAGAGTAATACAAACAAAGGGCTTAAGAACATAATTCATTTAAATACGTGGCATTCTACTAAGTTCTCTAAAAAGAACAAAAAATGTAGAGCATTTTGGACGTACTTCTAGGCGGAGTCTTCTAAGAAAAGGAGTTGCTTGAAGGAGATAGGCTACTGCAAGAACATTATTCCAAGATGGCAAAATAAACAAGTTGACATACTTCAATACAGCGAATCTCTTCGGGTATATAATGAAATCGTGCTCCTGCAGGAAAAGCAAATGAAACAGTTACAGTAATTGATTATTACAACAGTAAGAAACTGCTAACCGAGTGATTCACAGTAAAATAAACATAGATTTTGAACTATATTTACCTCACATGGTGAAAGAAATGTCAAGGTGACTTTCCTGATCATTTTCATGTCATTTAATTCCTTGGAAAGAGAACAATTTCTGTTCCAGAACTTCGTTACAATTCTCCTCATATTGGGAGTGCTCGCATATTCAATGCGTACCTTATTTCCGTTATACTGAAAGCAGAGTAGGCTGGTGGAATGAATCTCAATACTTACCGAATTCTTGCAATGACATATATCCAAATGTAACAATGTTTCACTGAAAATCCTTATATTAACCAAATCATGGCACCTTGCCAATCTCAAGAAGCGGAGAACAGGGCAGAAAGAGAAAATGTTTTTGATATCAGAATCAGCTATTGTGACACAGAATAGAGAAAGGTATACGAGCGAGGAAAAGCTACTGGAATGCATTGATGGCCCAAATATGCAATTCGTCAGGGATAGCTCCCGCAAAGAGGATGCTTGTCCATCGCCGAAACAATGCAAAGGGAAGTTATAACGACTTGCAGTCACAGAATGCCGAGAACAAGATATTCCATTTTTACACAAGTGAAGTCTCACACATTGTGCATCCGACTTTGATGCAAACTGTACCCATTTGTCAAGGTGGGAAGCATGGGCGGAGTTCAGATCAAAATGAACCTCAAAATCTTTGACACCAGTTCCGTCATGGCGCAGCAACCTGTCATTTACTTTATGGATGAATTCGTCTGATCTCAAACTCCAAGAGTCCGGATTGTTGCACTCAATGGAAGTGGTGCAACCTGAATTTTCCTCAGAAAAAATATTGTGGTAACCAAATACAAGAACAGAGCTCTGTTCCCCCGGTCGTCCAGAAACAGAACTAGTAGATGTGGCCTCTTGGATCGCAAGCGCTGAGAACATGTTTTCCAAAATATCATCCGGTGATATGTTAATTAAATCTCCAGCGGGTCCTTGGCATGATTTCCTCTTCCGATTGTTAGAACAATCGCCTGGAAGCAACATGAAGTAGATTTCTCATTAGAAACATCAAAGCGACACACATCCTAACCATAGTAACTTTGTGGTTCCTAAAAGCAGCATAATGTGAATTTCATGTACAAAGCATCAAGAAGAGGGAATCAAGCCTAAACATGCGAAAATCTTGACCAGAAAACCATCGAGCAACAAATCAACAATGGCAGCGAATGTTTAATTTTTCTAATGAACTCTTTTGATACTAAACTCGTCGAAAACGGATCACTGCATCGAGTGGCAGAAGCGCAACCTGAAGTTCCTTCAGATAGGATGCTGTCAATCGTTAATGACGAGAACATGCTTCCCAGGTCTTGTTCATCAGGAAGTCTGCTACTTGATTCTCAATGGTGACCTTGCTGTAATCTCCTCTTCTTGTCATCGTGACAATCTCCTGGAAAAAGAAGTGCATTGTTCCAGTTCAGAACGAGATACCATGCCCCAACTGTTCAAAATTTCAACTTGTTACCATTGCCAAGATGACGCAACCCTACAACTGACACCTGAAAAACCTGAAAAATAAAAACACAAAGCTACACTATCTAAAACAAAAGGAAGGGAAACTGACAATCAATATTAGTACTTCCGATCGACTCCCCCACTTTCGTTCGATAACAGTGAAGAATTGACAGCAGTTCAGAAGCACCCAGCGACGTCAAATTCCCTCAAGCAAAAACACCAATTCCAGACTCTAATCCCACCCCCCTCCCCCAGCTAACAGCCCTAATATGAAAAAATCGCGTTTGGTTGTTGCTCCCGTAGCCATCTATAACAATTCAAGCACAGTAGCAATCAGGGCGTTACTAATCGAGATGGAGATGGAGTGAGACCTTGTCCTTGGCAATTTGGCGGCGGCGGTGACGCGCTGCTCATGCCGCCAACGAGGTCGACGTCGACACAGGAAGAAGGGCTGGAGATTATACGGCACAAACGCACGGGAAAAGGAAACGGTGGGAGGACGAAATTTATAGGACTACTAGGTTTCAGAGGTCCGACACCTAGTATCAATCGGACTTGCTACTTGCCTTAGGGCGGCCGTACACGAGTAAAACTCTTTTTTGGAAGACACACGGCGTTTGGGTCAGGATCGGGCGTGCGGCCTGTCCGCGAGGAACCTATATAAACCAACCCGTGCCTCCTCGATCCAAAACCCTAAATCTCTAGATCTCCAATCCTTGCTCTCTTGGCCGGCACTTCTCCATCGCTTCCTGAGAGCAAGGAATCGAAACTCGATCTCCAATCCTTGCTCTCTTGGCACCGCTTCCTGAGCGCAAGGAATCGCAACTCGATCTCCAATCCTTGCTCTCTTGGCACCGCTTCCTGAGCGCAAGGAATCGCAACTCGGCCTGCAACATGAAGGAATCAACTTGCATTTACCCTTATAAATTAGGGAGGGATAAAGGTTACAAACGGGGCATGACTGGTTTCGAGACAGCAAAGAAAATTCAGAAGCTTTGGGATGAAAGATCTAAAAAATTTGAAGAACTATTTGGTGGCTCAGATCCTGTAAGAGATCTTTCCGACAATCATTTTAAAAGGAGGACTTTTGGCACATGTTGTGATTTCACAAAGTTCGCTCCAACAGTTGTCTCGCTTGCTTTGTCCGATGACGGTCAGCACTTATTTGAGTGTACAGGCATAGCTCTTCAATCTGGGACTTCAACAAATGGTTTGACAAGATTCCTGACTTGTGCACAACTGGTTACAATTTTTGAGAAGAAGAGAAATAAAGAGGATTTGCTGAGGATTGAAGTGGGTGTCCCTCTCGCGGGAATGGAACCTATCATTGGGTTCTTGGAACTATACGATGATGATATTGCAATTGTGACTTCTTTATTATCACACCCACAAGTCGTACCACTAGATCTAGATGCTCAGGAGATGTTTCTGCCTGCTGCTACGAAGGTAGTTGCTATGGGGCGTCCCTTCATGACAAACATTTGCATGATTCAGCGTGGGGAGCTGATAGAAGATCCAAGTAAAGATGATTCAAATCATCTTAGGATCTCTGATTGTGCAATCGAAGAGTCTGGACTTGGAGGGCCACTATTGAGCTCTGATGGTGAATCCTTTGTTGGGATGAACATTCGTTGTGCTGAAGGAAAGACTTGGTTCCTCCCATCCATGGTAATTCGTGAACGCTTGGAGCGATATCAGATACTCACTATGGAAGAGACAGACGATGATGATTCTGGGCAGGAAGAGACAGACGATGATGATTCTGGGCAGGAAGAGACAGACGATGATTCTGGGCAGGAAGAGACAGAAGACACTAATCTGTTTGGTGAAGGGACCTCAAGTGGAACACCTGAAATTAGCAGCCAGGGATATTCCCCTCCTCTTGGTGCCAAAAGGATAGTCCCTTCAGGATTTTCGAGAACAATAAAATGGCTAGAATCCCTGGGCTATCCCATGCCACCACCACTTATGCTCGAATTGAATGGAGAACTGCTTGATACATTTGAAGACTTTTTTGGTCACTTGCATGCATGGAAAGGGTATCCTTTTAATCTCTTATGTTGTGCTGAGGGGGCGAATCCCTGGGTGAGACTTGGTTCAAACATAATTAAACCTTTATCCCGACGCGTCGTCTCACTGGCTTCATTCGATGGTGTCACGAGGTTTTTTGCATGCACAGGCTTGCTTATAAAGTGTAGGGTAGGCCAACGCTATGGCAGTGTCGCACCCTCGCGCACGGTCATTCTAACATCTGCAAGTTTGGTTAGAAATTGTGATGCTCCTGACGGAATTGAGGAGAAATTGAGGATTGAGGTCTTTCTCCCACCGAATCAACATGTCAGAGGAACATTGGTAGCGTATGACTCGAGCTATAATCTTGCTATTATAAGTGCTGCGTGTTTGCGTGTTATTTGTCCAGAAGATATTCTCCTTGTTGACACACCAAACCAAATTAGAGACAGGCAATTAAGGAAAATGTCTCGTGAAGAGCCTGAACTTAAAACTGTTGTAGCTATAGGTCGTGAGCCTCAAGAAGGATTATTATGTGGCTCAATGGGGGTAGTTACTAAAGAGCCTATAAAATGTGGCTGCAAAGACCTGAGGCTGTCTACTTGTAAAACCAAGAAGGCTGTGATTGGAGGCCCCCTTATTAGTTTTCCTGATGGAGGTTTTGTTGGCATGAACTTCTATGATGGAAGAACTGGCGGTACTCCTTTCCTGCCAAAGATGTATATTGTAAAGGCTCTACGCAATTTGGAGCTCCCCCAAGCAGGAAGTGATCATCCTGTCCAGAGGTTGGATACCCCAGATGATGGGAAGGACTACAGCAACATATGGTTAGTGCCCAAGGCAAGATGGTACAATCGTATATTTGAAGTGGAGAACTCTTCCGTGGACTAGTGGTAGCCGTGCATATGTGTATAAGGGTCAGGTCTCGGGTTCGAGTCCTCACTTCTACCTTAATGACAAAAACAGGGTGGAGTCCCCCCTCCGGTCTTGTTATATTTTTTTTTATATATTTGAAGTGGATGGGCCATTCAAGTTAAGAGACAGGCAACGTCTGTAGACCTTGTCACTGTATGCTGGTTGAATTGCTCCGTCTCCTCTGCTGGCAAAGTATCGCGTCGACCTGTGAGACTATTTATGCTAGTTGGAACGTGGAACAGTGTTATTCAGTAGATTTTATGAAACCGTCGTATTCTACTCCATCTGCTCCTCAATATACTTTATTATATTTTGTTCTACGGTTGAAATGCTTAAATATGGACGAGCCTCAGTATTTTGTTGGAAAAAAAGGATTCAGAGGTCCGATACCTCGTATCAATCGGACTTGCTACTTGCCTTAGGACGGCCGTACACGAGTAGAACTCTTTTTTGGAAGACACACGGCGTGTCACTGTTTTTTCATTGTGTCCTTGGCTCCTTGCGCGTCTTTTGTTTTTAAAATCCGACCAAATACTGGCTAGATTTATTAGTCATCGAGTAATAGCCACATGCGACAAACAAGACATATCTACCATATATGCATAAAAGCCAAATAATAGTGTAAATAGAGAGAATAATATCTCATATGTATTAATCGGGAAACTCCCCACTGTACCTTCATTCTCACTGGCCATGGCGGTGAAGAGTAAGCAGAACGGTCGGCGCAGATATAGTCAAACGGAAGGGAGCAGTCACACCGAGACTCTCCAAAAACATTATAGGCCCTCTCCCGGTGCAGTATCTCAAATGACGGTATTTCGGAGGACTGCTCTCCGGACGCCATACACGTGGTCGTCGAGATGGGGAAGGCTAAAAGCAACGCAACAAAAAGAACTAGGATGATCCTTCTACCCTTGCACTTGCTATTAATCCTTACAAATGATTTTATAGATGGTTAGACATACCCAAATAATATTGATGTTAACTTGAATAGTTCACTTGCAAGGAGATTTGAGCAATATCAGGGTATCGGATTTTTTTGGTTTCTTATTTACCTATGAAACATTACGCTCACTGGATAATAATGGTTTGAAATCTTCTTGTAATGATCTTGTGGCTGCCATTAAAAAGGATTTTTTTAATATTGATGCCAAGGATCTGTGTGTTGAGTTGAAGTTCCGTCAAGATTTCATGCCAAAAGAAAATATCATAGGCATGATTGTTTTCCCAACAAAGGTATTGCATATAGAGTTATGTTGACCATCTATTTGACTGTTGCACTAGCCGAACAAAGTTTTTCTAAATTTAATCTATTAAAATCCTATATGCATACTACGATGACACAACAAAGACTCAATAATTTGGCCACAATAGCATTTGAGAGCACGTTGGAGAAAATTATTATGAGGATATATCGAAGATTTCATTTAAAAAACACTAAAATAAAGATAATGTTAAAATTACAATTATGCAAGTATGATTCTTTCTATATAAAATTGGTATATAGATATTATGTCATTATGAGGTGGATGTGCATGATGCTGAGATCCGTGAGACCAACAAGAGGCCACGTTCAAGAGGTCGGACGTGGAGCACAACGGAGGATGAGTTGTTGTGCGACTCATGAATGGTGGTAAGCCTAGACGCCACCCGCGGCGCAACAAACTCATGAAAACCGGTGGGGCTGTCATACACTAGTAGGAAAACGCCTACCGCTAGCGGACGCTTTTGCGCGCTTTTGCGCTACCGCTGGCGAACAGCCGCCCGCCAGCGATGAATACGCCAGCGGTAGTTGTTACCGCTGGCGGGCGGGCCGTCCGCCAGCGGTAAGGGTTGTTACCGCTGGCGGGCAACACTAGCGCACGCCAGCGGTAGATGCGACAGCGCTGGCGCGCACGGCGTCTGCCAGCGGTAAGTGAGCAGGCCCGCCAGCGGTAGTCGTCGCTAGTTTGGGGTTCAGGGTGCTACGTACGCCAGCGGTAAGCCTCCGTGTCCGCCAGCGGTATAATTTCATGGTATTATTTTTTTCTAGAAAATTGTATTCCAGCAGTATATCCAGTATAATTACAGTATATTCAGGTACAGTCGACCAAAACAACATGAATATAGACAATTCCACATACAAATAACCAAATTGTTGGTTCATCACATGCATTACAAACCATAGTAGCCAAGTTATACCAAAAGTTGTCATACACAAATACATCTCGTTTTTCTCGATAGGATAAATCACAAAGTTTTGAAAGCAACTACTTATGTAGACTAAAATCACATAGAACATTGAGAACCACAATGTCTAAGAGAGGGCGCGATGAAGTTGGTTTTCGATCATCCGGTTCTTGCTCTCTTTCAGTGGTTTCAAGTCCCTATCTTCCGCCTCCTCCTTAAGTATTCTCCCACTTCTTCATCTGTATACACAAAAGACAAATAAAAATGTTAGGCAACTAAATTATTCACATGTTGTGCAGAAATACGCAAAGTAGACACAAATAAACTAAACCAACTCAAAAGCATGCCTCATATACTAGATTGGACACACAAATTCAGTAATGGAGTAAGCGAAACCAGTAGGATGCAGAAGCTCTATATTCTTGCATATTACAAGTTTCACTTACACCACCCCTGAATAACATAGTGTTACCTCATTTAATCATCGGCATTGTAAAAAATGAAGTAGGGTAAACTCGATCAAAAGCATGACTCATACTTAGATTGGACACACAAATTTAGAGATGGTGTAAGTGAGATCCAGTAGGATGCAGAAGATATGTATTCTTGCATATTACAGGTCTCACTTACACCACCCCTGAATAACGTAGTGTCACCTCATTTTAATCATCGGCATTGTAAAAACGAATATCAAGTAGGGCTTTGAAACTAGAGCTAGGCAATTTAATTTAACAAGAGTACTAAATCGACAACACATTGATACGTCTCAAACGTATCTATAATTTTTGATGTTCCATGCTTGTTTTATACCAATTGCTACATGTTTTGCATCTACTTTATATCACTTTTATACATTTTTTGGGACTAACCTATTAACAAGATGCCGAAGTGCCAGTTCCTGTTTTCTGCTGTTTTTGTATTCCAGAAAAGCTAGTCTGGAAATATTCTCGGAATTGGACGAAACTACACGGGGGTGCCTATTTTTCCAGAACACGCCTGACGGAGCGAAGGAGCAGCAGAGGAGGGCCACCAGGGCCCCACACGCCAGGGCGCGGCCCCCCTCTGCCGCGCCCTGGGGTGGTGTGGGCCCCTCGGGGGTCCGCAGCCGCCGCCCTTTCGCCTACTTATTCCCCCCGACGCGAAAACCCTAAGTACCTGAGCAAATATCCACGAAAAGTTCCAGAGACGCCGCCGTCGTCAACCCTAGCTCGGGAGGGTTCAGAACCTCTTCCCGGCACCCTGCCGGAGAGGGGAATCGTCACCGGAGGCTTCTACATCGCCATGCCTGCCTCCGGAGTGATGCGTGAGTAGTTCATCCTTGGACTACGGGTCCATAGCAGTAGCTAGATGGTTGTCTCTCCACTTTGTGCCATCATGTTTAGATCTTGTGAGCTGCCCTACATGATCAAGATCATATTATTGTAATGCTACATGTTGTGTTTGCTGGGATCCGATGAATATTGAATATTATGTCAAGTTGATTATCAATCTATCTTATATGTTATTTAAGATCTTGCATGCTTTCCGTTACTCGTAGATGCTTTGGCCAAGTAGATGCTTGTAACTCCAAGAGAGAGTATTTATGCTAGATAGTGGGTTCATGTCTCCGTTTAACCTGGGACAGTGACAGAAAGTTCTAAGGTTGTGGATGTGCTGTTGCCACTAGGGATAACCTAACGATGCTATGTCCACGGGCATATGTGTTTGTTTACATTACGCACTTTACTTAATGCAATTATCCGTTGCTTGCAACTTAATACCAACGGGGGACTCGGATGACAACCCGGCGGTGGATTATTAGTCATAGATGCTGTTGGATAACGATCTATGTATTATGTCGTAATGCCCAATTAAATATCATAGTAGTCAACATGTCATGTATATGCATTGTCATGCGCTCACTATTCGTCAATTGCCCAGCTGTAATTTGTTCACCCAACATGTTAGTTATCTTTTATGGAGAGACACCACTAGTGAACTGTGGACCCCGGTCCATTCTTTTACACTGATTAAACAACCACAAACTGCAAACTGTTCCTTTTTCATTCTCTGCAATTTAATACTCATTTTCCACACCATACGTTTAATCCTTTGTTTTCAGCAAGCCAGTGAGATTGACAACCTCACTGTTTCGTTGGGGCAAAGTAGTTTGATTGTGTTGTGTGCAGATTCCACGTCAACAGTCCAGACTCCCTGCGACAGCTATTTTTCTGGCGCCGTTGACAACCTTCTGAAGAGTTGCTGCTCCTACTGGTTCGATAACCTTGGTTTCTTTCTGAGGGAAAACTTGCTGCTGACTACATCATACCTTCCTCTTGGGGTCTCCCAACGAACGTGTGTTTCACGTCATCAAGCTATTTTTCTGGCGCCGTTGCCGGGGAGTAAAGTTCTTCAGGAAGCTTCTGTCTCCCGTCAACAGCACTATTTTTCTGGCGCCGTTGCCGGGGAGACAGCAGTCTTCTGCAAGGGGAGTTTCACGCTTCCAATCTCTTTACTTTGTTTTTGTCTTGCTTAGTTTATTTTATTTTATCTTGTTTGCTTTCAATTATCAAAAACACAAAAAAATTAGTTACTTGCATCTAGTTTACTTTCAAGTTATTTTCTGTACTGTTTTTATTTCTGCTAAAATGAGTACTCCTGAGAACACTAAGTTGTGTGATTTCACTAGCACGAACAACAATGATTTCATATGCACACCTATTGCTCCACCTGCTGCTTCAGCAGAATTTTATGAAATTAAACCTGCACTTTTAAATCTTGTTATGAAAGAGCAATTTTCTGGTGTTAGTACTGATGATGCTGCTGTTCACCTTAATAACTTTGTTGAACTTTGTGAAATGCAAAAGCTCAAGGAAGTAGATGGTGATATTATTAAACTGAAACTTTTTCCTTTCTCCTTGAGAGGACGTGCTAAAGAATGGTTGCTATCTTTGCCTAGAAATAGTATTGATTCATGGACTAAATGCAAAGATGCTTTTATTGGAAAATATTATCCTCCTGCTAAGATTATTTCTTTGAGAAGTAGCATAATGAATTTTAAGCAATTTGATAATGAACATGTTGCTCAAGCATGGGAGAGAATGAAATCATTGGTTAAAAATTGTCCCACTCATGGACTGACTACTTGGATGATCATCCAAACCTTCTATGCAGGATTAAATTTTTCTTCGAGGAATTTATTGGA
This sequence comes from Poa pratensis, assembly GCA_947311845.1. Classification (NCBI taxonomy): domain Eukaryota; kingdom Viridiplantae; phylum Streptophyta; class Magnoliopsida; order Poales; family Poaceae; genus Poa; species Poa pratensis. The sequence goes on along the minus strand of CAMZMU010000040.1, from coordinate 18,592,958 downwards.
TTCGGCCGCTGGAGGTACCTTTATGTCCATCACTTTGGGTGCTGCAACAAAGCTTCTTGATGATATGATGATTAATTATTCTGAGTGGCACACCGAGAGAGCTCCAACAGGTAAGAAGGTAAATTCTGTTGAGGAAACCTCTCCTTGAGTGCCAAAATTGATACTATTATGTCTATGCTTGCAAATGGTCAAACACATGTTGATCCAAATAATGTTCCTTTAGCTTCTTTGGTTGCTCAAGAAGAGCATGTTGATGTGAACTTCATTAAAAATAATAATTTCAACAACAATGCTTATAGGAATAATTTTGGTAATAGCAATTATAGGCCCTATCCTTCTAATAGTGGCAATGGTTATGGAAATTCCTATAGTAACTCCTACAATAATAATAAGAGTGTACCCTCTGATCTTGAAGTTATGCTTAAGGATTTTATTAGTACACAAACTGCTTTCAATAAAACTGTTGAGGAGAAATTTGGGAAAATTGATGTGCTTTCCTCTAAAGTTGATAGTCTTGCTCTTGATGTTGACTTATTGAAACTAAAGAACATGCCTCATGATGTTAAAGAGAGCAAAACTCTCAATGCTATACAAGTTAAAATTGATAACAATGTGAGGATGTTAGCTGAATTGCATGCTAGATGGGAAAGAGAGGATGAAATTGCTAGAAAGAACAATATTGCTAGAGTTTATACTATTACTACTTCTGAAAAGCTTCAAACTCAAGTGTTAACAAACCTCCTACCATTAATGGCAAGATAGTTGGTGTTGGTAATGTTTCCACTTCTATTGCAAAATGTCCTAAATTGCCTGATAACTCTGAAACTGTCCTTGATAAAGATGCTGAAATTTCTAGCAATAAGGAAGAGAATAATTCCATTACTTTTGATAAAATGACTTTGATTTTGATGGTTGCAATATTTCTGAAGTAATTAAGTTCTTGCAAAAGCTAGCTAGAAGTCCTAATGCTAGTGCTATAAACATGGCTTTTACTAAACATATTACTAATGCTCTCATACAAGTTAGGGAAGAGAAATTAAAACATGAAGCTTCTATCCCTAGGAAGTTAGAAGATGGTTGGGAGCCCATCATTAAATTGAAATTGAATGACTTTGATTGCAATGCTTTGTGTGACCTTGGTGCTAGTATTTCTGTTATGCCTAAAAGATTATATGATATGCTTGATTTAGCACCTTTGGAAAATTGTTACTTGGATGTTCACCTTGTTGATTCTACTATTAAAAAACCTTTGGGAAGAATTGATGATGTTCTTATCATGGTTAACAACAATTATGTCCCCGTTGATTTTATTGTCTTGGATATTGAGTGCAATCCATCATGCCCTATTGTGTGGGAAGACCTTTTCTTAGGACTGTAGGTGCTATTATTGATATGAAAGAAGGGAATATAAAATATCAATTTCCTCTCAAGAAAGGTATGGAACACTTTCCTAGGAAGAAGATTAAGCCACCTTATGATTCTATTGTTCGAACAAATTACAATGTTGATGCTTCTTCACTTGGTAATACTTGATGCATGCTTTGTGCCTAGCTAAAAGGCGTTAAAGAAAAGCGCTTATGGGAGGCAACCCATTTTATTTTTCTGCAATTTTTCTTTTATTGAGTCAAGGAGTTTGTTTACTTCTGTAGCAACTCCTTTGTATCTTTATTTTCTCGCATTGTTGTGCCAAGAGTAGCCTCTAATGATAAGATGATGCTTAATTTTGATTGCTGCGCAGAAACAGATTTTTGCTGTTCACTGTACGAAATTCCTAAAATCACCAGATTGTTAAAAATCTGAAATTTTTGTGCGTAATCTTTATGAATGTCTGAAACTTTCATTAGTTCAGAGTTTCTCGATCTGAGCGTCGTAAGTGCCTCGAAAAAATTCGTCTTTGCGGACTGTTCTGTTTTAGACAGATTATGCCTTTTTATTTTTGCATTCTCTCTTTTACTAGTGTTGAGTGAAATTCTTTTTTGGGTGGAAGAGCTTCACATAACATCAGTGGCTGTAGCTAATGTTTAAAGTAACAAATCATATTGCGTCTTTACAGAACATGTGAATTTTTGATTATGCACTAACCCTCTAATGAGATCTACTTTGAGTTTGGTGTGACGGAAGTTTTCAAGGGTCAAGAGAGAAGGATGATATAATAGGATCAAGAAGAGTGAAGAGCTTAAGCTTGGGGAGGCTCCCATGGATCTCCCCAGCATATTTCAAGAAGACTCAAGCGTCTAAGCTTGGGCATCCCCTTCTTCATCGTCAAAATTATCAGGTCATCTCTAGTGAAACTATATTTTAATTCTTTCACATCATATGTGCTTTTCTTGGAGCGTCTGTGTGCTTTTATTTTCAGTATTGCATTTTATTTTCAATAAAGCTTGACTGGACCCTAGCATTCTTGATTGGGAGAGAGACACGCTCCGCTTTTTCATGAGAATACTCCTATTCTTCACTTATATTTGTTGAGTATTCATATCTAGCGCTGTTCAGCTTTTAGCTCTTGTTTTCATGTATCTCTTGTCAGAGCTATTAGCTTTCTTTTGTAGAAAGTACTCTCTTGCTTCACTTATATTTGTTTGGAGAGTTGATGAAATAAATTGATTGGTGTTTGGTTGGTTCAGAAAATGTTGCATGTGGTAATTGGTATAAGGAAAAACTTGCTTAATCTTGTAGATCACTAAAATGGATAACTTGATGCTTGTCAATTGTTTTGAGTTAACAAGTAGATCATGATTAAATTGTGCATCACATGAGTTAAGCCTATTAGTGAAGAACTACCGTAAAGCTTGTTGAAAATTTGGTTTGCATCGGTGGTACCTCTAAGGTCTAGATATTTTCTAATAACAGGGTTTGGTTAACAAGGAAGACGGTATGAAGTCTTATAACGTTTGCAATATGTTTGTCATATAAAACTTGGTGTACGGGTTGATATTCTTGTTTGCTTACATAACCTTGCTAGCCTAAACTCTGTACTGAGAGGGAATGCTTCTCGTGCATCCAAATCCTTGAGCCAAAATCCATGCCATTTGTGTCCACCATAACTACCTATATGTGGTATTTCCTTGCCACTCCAAGTAAATTTTTCATGTGCTACCTTTAAATTATTCAAAATGTTATTATTCCCTTTTTGTGTCAATGTTTACTAGCTCATGAGGAATTAGTGTGGTTATTCTTTATTCTATTTGTCGAGTGGACTTTTACACCTGGACTAGTGGCATATACATCCGCTTATCCAATAACTTGCAAAAAGAGCTGGCAACGGGGTGCCCAGTCCCAATTAATTACAACTTTAACCAATTAATTCTCTTCACACTTTTGCCCTGATTCATCAGTAAGCAATGACAAACAGTGAAATACCTGAATGTGTGTAAACCAAAGAGAAAGAGGGATGATCTGCCTTGCTGGTAGAAATAACGTCCTTCATGGGAGCCGCTCTTAAAAGTCCGTTCGACAGGTAGAATACTGTTCTCACCCGCTACCATTCGTTGACAATTAACAAACACCTCTCAAAAATAGATACTCCTCCATGGTATGTGATTGATGGAAGGCACCCGAGGATTCGGTTAGCCATGGCTTGTGTTAGCAAGGTTGGGAGGAGTATCAAATATTTTATGCAATCTCTATATGCTTTCAAAAACCTAAAAGCTCTAGCACATGATTTAATCCCTGCTTCCCTCTGCGAAGGGCCTTTCTTTTACTTTTATGTTGAGTCAGTTTTCCTATTCTTTCTGTCTTCCACAAGCAAACACTAGTGTCAACTTTGTTACAACATGCGTTATATGCAATGTATTGGACTTGTTATACTACTTTGTGTTGACAATATCCATGAGATAAATATGTTGAAAGTTGAAGCAAATGCTGAAACTAAATTCTTCCTTTGTGTTGATTAAATACCTTTTATTAGAAACTATTGCTTTATGAGTTAACACTTATGCAAAACTGTTTGATGCTTGTCTCGAAAGTACTATTCATGAAAACGTTTAGCTTGTGTGATTCATTGTTTACTCATTATCTATTTGTAGCAAATTATAGACCATTGACTTGGATCACTTCATTCATTTACATGTGCCTTGCAATATTATATGATCAAGATTATGATAGTAGCATGTCACCTCAAAAATTATTTTGTTTTTATCGTTTACCTACTCGAGGACGAGTAGGAACTAAGCTTGGGGATGCTGATACGTCTCAAACGTATCTATAATTTTTGATGTTCCATGCTTGTTTTATACCAATTGCTACATGTTTTGCATCTACTTTATATCACTTTTATACATTTTTTGGGACTAACCTATTAACAAGATGCCGAAGTGCCAGTTCCTGTTTTCTGCTGTTTTTGTATTCCAGAAAAGCTAGTCTGGAAATATTCTCGGAATTGGACGAAACTACACGGGGGTGCCTATTTTTCCAGAACACGCCTGACGGAGCGAAGGAGCAGCAGAGGAGGGCCACCAGGGCCCACACGCCAGGGCGCGGCCCCCCTCTGCCGCGCCCTGGGGTGGTGTGGGCCCCTCGGGGGTCCGCAGCCGCCGCCCTTTCGCCTACTTATTCCCCCGACGCGAAAACCCTAAGTACCTGAGCAAATATCCACGAAAAGTTCCAGAGACGCCGCCGTCGTCAACCCTACACTAGTAGGAAAACCATTATAGGTAGGTTGTATTTTGTGGCGCACCCTTAATTGGTGCGTCACAGAAATATATTTGTGGCGCACCAGGCTTGGTGCGCCACAGAAAGTCATATTTCTGTGGCGCACATGGCGCACATGGACAGGTGCGCCACAGAAATATGACTTTCTGTGGCGCACCAAGCCTGGTGCGCCACAGAAAGGTGACATTCTGTGGCGCACATGGCCGGGTGCGCCACAGAAAGTTATCCGGGGGCGGGTTAAAATTGAAAAAAATAATTCTGTGGCGCACCTGGCACGTGCGCCACAGAATTTTTTTTCTTTCAAATCCCACCCCCCCCCCCCCCCCCCCGTGGATCGTCTTTTTAGTCTTGCAGGAAGTAAAGGAAAATGATAAAAATTTCAATAAATATAACCCTTTTACATGTAGTTAGGTATGAGTGTCTAGTAGGTGTAGAAATTTTGAAATATGAATTTTGACCTTTTCTGCAACAAATGAAAAAGAAATCTTGTAACGGCCATAACTTTTGCATACGACGTCGAAATAACGCAAATAATATGTCAAAAAATCGTGAGAAAATCCGAATTCGAATCCACCCGGGTTTACCCGGTCAGCAATTCACACATTCCTCAAATTCCAAAAGAAAAAAAAGTTATTTCAAACAGACGATTTTTCGCAGCAAAATACAAAAAAATTCAAAAAATTCAAAAATTCAAAATTTTCAAAAAAGACACAGAAATGTATAACAAAGAAGATTGTTGACTTTTCTTGACTTTTTTTATTTTTTGGATTTTTTAGATTTTTTTTGAATTTTTTGGAATTTTTGATTTTTTGGATCTTTTGAATTTTTTTGAATTTTTTTGGATCTTTGAAACTTTTGAATCTCCTTTTGAAAGTTTAGAAGTTTTTGAAAAATCTGAAATTTAGAAACACACGTTTATAACATATACATAACATATACACATAGAAGACTTAAGAGGATTCATATGATATATATATCAATAAGAACTTGAGTAGCACAAGGGTAGGTGAAGTGGGTGGAACTTAGAAGTTAAGCGTGCTAGGGTTGGAGCAATTTGAGGATGGGTGACCTAGCGGGAAGGTATCAGTTCAAAAATTCAAAAAATCTGAAAATAATTCCAATAATTAGGATTTTTCATATTATTTCATATTATGATTTTTTTGAAACTTTTTAATTTTTTTTTGCAGTTTTTGAATTTTTTGAATTTTTTCAGAATTCTGTGGCGCACCAGCCAGGTGCGCCACAGAAATGTGGATTTCTGTGGCGCACCAGGCCAGGTGCGCCACAGAAAGTGGATTTCTGTGGCGCACCCCCATGGTGCGCCACAGAAAAAAAAATTTAGTGGCGAGGATTCTGTGGCGCACCCAGCAATTCTGGGGGTGCGCCACAGAATCCTAATTTGGTGCGCCACTGATAGGTGTTTTCCTACTAGTGCTAGCTCGGGAGGGTTCAGAACCTCTTCCCGACACCCTGCCGGAGAGGGGAATCGTCACCGGAGGCTTCTACATCGCCATGCCTGCCTCCGGAGTGATGCGTGAGTAGTTCATCCTTGGACTACGGGTCCATAGCAGTAGCTAGATGGTTAGAGCAAACTCTTGCGTGATATCAGCATCAGTGGTTTTCGCCATGTCCTTGCACCATTTATCGATAGCAACTGGAAATTCTAGTCTTTGGTGATTCCGTATGTACTCCTGTATTAGATAGATGACATACCAGACGTCCGTTGGACTGTCCGGCGCCTTCTTGATGCTAGTTAGATCCACTTTGTGGGTGAATGCCATATTGCCTCGCTTATTGTTACTTCTTCTTAGGATGCCTTCATTTAGAAAGTAGTAACCGTTGAGAGCATCATTGAGAACACTACTGATGTGACTGTAGTCTTTCTTCACATCACTACCCGCATCGAGATAGAAGGCAAATGACTCTTTAGGGTACAGAACGATGAGGGTGCCGTCTCGGTTACTGCACAAAACAATGAAAAGAGATCATCATTCTCACTTATGCAAATTTAACGATGAAAATGTACGAAAAGATGTTATGGCGGCTAGGTAATGACTTACTTGGGAAAATAAGGCATGAGAAAGATGTTCTTGGTATTATTCGCCACGAAGACATCTTCGATGAACTTTGTCACGCGTGTCCTACCCATAGTGGTCTTCACGAAGCAGTCGGACATGTAGAAGGGGTCGATTATCATGATGTCCGGGGTATTATCATTAATGAGCCGTACGCCATACTTAGCACAAACAGGCGGACCATGGATCGGTGGAGCGCTTTCATGTGATACATGTCAAAGATGTCATCAAATCTCACAAAGAGCATGTCTCCGGGGGTTTCATCGAGAAAGCCCATATGCTTTGGTACCTTTGCTATGTAAAGCGGGTATATGTGACGTGATTCTCTTAGAAGTTTGTTCTCAGAATAAAAAAGACTTTCATGGAGCGTCCTCATGTCCCCAGACAAACTACAGGACCACTTCGGCGCCAGGATCTGTTTAGCCATCACATGAGTAGTATGCCAGTCGGGGATGGTTATCCTGTCCTGAACTCGGCGCGACTTCAACTTAGACCCCGGCACCGGCTGGCTCATGGACTCATCAAGGGCACGTTTCTTGCTATTTTTCTGTCCCGTCTTCTTAGGCTGCTTAACTAACGTCTCTTTGAGCACATAATTGAGTGTGCCCTGGCTGAGATCGTCAGATGGATGACAAGCTTTAGGCGTTGGTTGAGAATAGAATAGACGCTTAGTGCAATTATATTTCTCAGAGAGATTAGGCACGGGACTATTCAGCATCAAATCACGGTCAGGTTGATTAAGAGGACTGACGTCGTTCAAATAATTGAGGAAGTCATTGGGGTCATCATCACCATTGATGTCCTCTTTCGCGGGCTCAGCTGGTGGAGTAGCCTTTTCTTGGCTTGGCGCCGACCTGTCGACCGGTGTTGGATCTGGAGTGGTGATAGGAGGGTCCAAACGAATTAGTGCTTTTGGCCATAGCAGGGGCCAAATCAAGCATTGCTCTAGGTTTAACTCGCTTTCGGCTTCGAGGGGTTGAGATGGAGGATCCAAATAACCACAACCCGGGAACACCCGAGCCAGTGAAACCTTATGAACTTCATTAGAAATAGGCCGGTTGTGATGGATGCGGCTAAGTGGTGTCATGATTGTTGCTTGTGCCACTTCCTTCAGCTCGCCGTTCACAAGTAGGAGCAATGTGCATCTCGTCTGGTCGGCCTGCTCACCGTTCACAAGTAAGGCGTTAGATAAGGCGCCATGCAAGAATGAATAATATATAATTAACATGGTTAAATTACCATGAGGGTGTTGAGCTCGTCTAATAGCGACGGACCGGGACGGCCCCCGGCGTGCAAGAGATGGAAGGGCTGCTACGAGCCGCGGTGCCATGTACGATGTTGGCGGCTGGTGTTTGTTCGTCCCTGTCAGGATTAGGGTTGGCGGGCGGCACATTGATGGAGTTGCTGCTGGCGAAGCTGGGAAAGCTGGGAATGGGGGAGGTCCTTTTTTCCCCCCTCAATCCAACTCCCAAACGACTCATCACTCATAGATGGTCGGAAGGATGGCAGTGAGTGCCTTTGACACTGCGTTGTCGATGGTGGCCTGCATATTTGTTTCCTCGACCGCCTTCCTATTCTGACGCTCCTCCTTGGACTCGGGGTAGTAATGTGACTTTCTGTGACCGACTCCGGCCCCGACCACCCGGCCACGATGCGGCGGAAGTGTCACCGGCAAATTCTTTGTCTTGTTCATCGCCCTGTGAAAAGAGGTGTCCCACGGGGCCTTCGTCACAGACGATGAGTCGCTTTGAGATTGAGCAAGTTGTTCTTCCTCCAGATATTGCTTCTCAAGTGCCTTGACCTTAGCGTTCAAGAGAAGTTCCCCTTTAGTCTTGGGATCTTCCCTGTAATGGGATCTGATAAATCGTCTCGCCAACGGGTCGGTGATCTTGGCATAGGGGTCATCCCTAGTCCTTTTTTTGTCCTTCTTTGCCCAAACATCCTCCGCCCCGTCGTATCCACGGCATCCGAGATTGTGGGGACCTATATTCTTCGAATGCATCTCTTTCCCCCACTTGGATAGCGCCTTCGTCGAAGCCAGGCCTTGTTTCTCCTTGAAAATCTTGAAGTCTTCTTCGAAATGGAGGGCCACTTGACGTGGATCTTATCGAAATCGTCACCATTAGCAAGGGCCTTTCTCACTTCTGATTTCCAAGTTGCATAGGCTTTGATGAACTTGCCGAGGGCGTATGTGTTTACCAGATTCTTCTTGATATCATTGTCCTCGTAGTCTTTCGAGAAATTGTATTTTGCGTGCAACTTGGAAATAAGGTGTGCGGCCACATGTGAGTTCTCCTTATCCCTTATGTTCTCCTGGTTGATGTTGCCGAATTCCCGCACAATGCATCCCAAGGCTAAGCCGTACCCTTTTGCATATTTTTTTGGCTGCTTAGGAGCACCACTGGCGGGTTTCACCTCCGTAAATGTCAGTCGGCCGGTAGCGAGCCTATTTGGGTGCCTTGGCTTACGTTGACGCTGGGATCCGCCAGCAGATGAGGTCTCGTTGCCACCTGCTTTGCCACCAGATGTGGTCTCGTTGCCACCTCCGCCGCCACCAGATGTGGTCTCGTCACCAGAAGTGTCCTCCGCCATCTCATCGTCGGCATCCACCATCTCGGGGTCGATTGACTGCCGAACCATCATCAAATAGCTATCCTCTATCGGCTCCTTGCCTCCACTCCGAGAAGTCCCGGCCTCCATATTGTCAGCCATCTTTGCACAAAATTCAAAAAGTCATAGTTAGTAAACAACTATAAGGAAAAATAATTTACTTGGGGTGGTGATGAAAATTTTGCATATACCCATGAGACCATTTGAGATTTCCAAAATTTCAGTTACTCGATATGTCATAATTTTAGCAAGTCATGCCAAAATTCACGAAAAATTTCGGCATGAACTTTGCTAAAATTATGGCATATGGAGTTCCCGAATTTGCCGGAATGGAAATTAATCAACATTCCGGCAAACTCAAGGGTCTCTCGGGGTACCTGCAGACATTTCTTACAGAAAGGCTGCATTTTTCATACACAAGGGCCACCACGACCACGACCACACAAGGGCCACCATCACCACGACCACGACCGTTGACACAAATATGTATCATCTCACCTGAAACTGAACGACGATGTAGAGCTCCTTCTAAACTTCCTGCATACAACAAAACAATTTGAATTAATAATTGAATATAAACTAAACCCTAATTTGAAACCCTAATTCCTAAAACTTTAAACTCTATTTTCTAAAAACTTGAAAACCTTGTTCCTAATTTGAAACCCTAGTTCCTAATTTCAAACCCTAATTCCTAAAATTTGAAACCCTAGTTTCTAAAAATCTGGGCTAGGCAAACCTACAAACACCTTGTGGGCGCGCTCAGGGCCGTCGATGCGGGGGGCGCGCCGGCCGTGGACAGGGGCCTCGGGTGGCGTGGGCGAGAGAGGAGAGCTCGGCGGCGTGGGCGCTAGAGGAGAGGATGGCGGCACGGGCGCTCGGGGCCGTCGACGAGGGGGACGCGCCGACCGTGGACGGGGGGCGCGCCAGCCGTGGATGTGGGCGCTCGGGGCGGCGTGGGCGCGAGAGGATAGGAGAGGAAGGCGCCATGGGCGCTCGAGGCCGTCGACGCGGGGGACGCGCCGGTCGTGGACGGGGGCGCTCCGGCTTGGGATGTGGGTGCGGCGTGGGTGCGAGAGGAGCGGGCGGCGTGTGGGCAGAGCGGGCGGCGGCCGGTGGCAAATCGGAGCTGGGGGCGGTGGGCTGGAGAGCTGGGGGCGGCGTACGGGAGAGTCGGAAATTTGGGTGGTGTGGGCGCGCGAGGAGAGGAGAGAAGGGGCCGGCCGCGCAAGGACAGCACCAAGCGTCCGCCAGCGGTACTGTGTTAATTTTGTTTTTTTCCTTTATCTTTTCAAATACTTTTTTGTATTTCAAAACACAACTACAAATACTACAAATATCTTTTTTTTTTTGCAATAGTACCTTTTTACAAATACTAGAATTTGACCTATTTGGATGAATAGTCGTGGTGTGTCCATTTCGACCGTTTTTTTGGAAAAAATTAAATAAAGTGATATAACACTCAAAACAAAGTATGCTCTGCATGGAGTCCTTTTAGGTGTACTAGTTGCTATTAAAAATGATAAACTTCATTTTTGACAATTTATTCAAAAACATGTTCACAAAAAGGTCTATCGTGTATAAACATCTATAAGTTTGAAACCAAATGGCCAAGTTATGACAATTCCCACAACATAGTTTGTGATAAAGTTCTCGTATTCAACAAATAGGTGTATCTTTGTATAGGAAGCGATGGTTTCGAAGGAGTTTTCAAATTATTTTTATAAATATCATTTTTCTTTTTCTAAATGTCAAAAATGATGTTTTTTGTGGACCAAGTACATAAAATACGGTGCAAAATGGTACTTATCTAACTCTCACAAATATTAGTCCACATTTGATGGATAATCTCCAAGTATTAGGAATTTTCTTAATTTCTATCTTATTTCGCCTAGTTAAATGAGTTTAGGCTGATTTTCCAAAATTAATCCAAATTTGAACTACAAGTGTTTGATAATTTGGTCTGATTTTTTTTTAAATCATTTGAAGGTACACAACTAGTGGTTATATCACAGAAATATCAAAAGTTTTATAGAATTTGACCTCTTTCGATGAATAGTCGCGTTGGCCATTTCGACCTTTTTCGAAAAAATTAAATAAAGTGAAATAACCCTAAAAAAAAGATATACTCTTGCATGGAGTCCTTTTAGGTGTACTAGTTGTTATTAAAAATGATAAACTTGATTTTTGACAATTTAGTCAAAAACAATGTTCACAAAAGGTCTATCGTGTATAAACATCTATAAGTTTCAAGCCAAATGACCAAGTTATGGCAATTCCCACAACATAGTTTGTGATAAAGTTCTCATATTCAACAAATAGGTGTATCTTTGTATAGCAAGCGATGGTTCCGAAGAGAGTTTTCAAATTATTTTTATAAATATCATTTTTCTTTTTCTAATTGTCAAAAATCACTTTTTTGTGAACCAAGTACATAAAATATGGTGCAAAATGGTACTCATCTAACTCTCACAAATATTAGTCCACATTTGATGGATAATCCCAAGTATAAGAAATTTTCTTAATTTCTATCTTATTTCACCTAGTTAAATGAGTTTATGCTGATTTCTAAAATTAATCCAAATTTAAACTACAAGTGTTTGATAGTTTGGTCTGAATTTTTTTTTAAATCATTTGAAGGTACACAACTAGTGGTTATATCACAGAAACATCAAAAGTTTTATAGAATTTGACCTCTTTCAATGAATAGTCGTGTTGGCCATTTCGACCGTTTTTCGGAAAAATTTAAATAAAGTGAAATAACCTTCAAAAAAAGATATGCTCTTGCATGGAGTCCTTTTAGGTGTACTAGTTGCTATTAAAAATGATAAACTTGATTTTTGACAATTTATCAAAAACAATGTTCACAAAAGGTCTATCGTGTATAAACATCTATAAGTTTCCATCCAAATGATCAAGTTATGACAATTCACACAACATAGTTTGTGATAAAGTTCTCATATTTAACAAATAGGTGTATCTTTGTATAGGAAGCGATGGTTCCGAACGGAGTTTTCAAATTATTTTTATAAATATCATTTTTCTTTTTCTAAGTGTCAAAAATGACTTTTTTGAACCAAGTACATAAAAATACGGTGCAAAATGGTACTTATCTAACTCTCACAAATATTAGTCCACATTTGATTTATAATCCCCAAGTATTAGGAATTTTCTTAATTTCTATCTTATTTCGCCTAGTTAAATGAGTTTATGCTGATTTTCTAAAATTAATCCAAATTTGAACTACAAGTGTCTGATAGTTTGGTCTGAATTTTTTTTTAAATCATTTGAAGGTACACAACTAGTGGTTATATCACAGAAATATCAAAAGTTTTATAGAATTTGTCCTCTTTCGATAAATAGTCGTGTGGCCATTTAGACAATTTTTCGGAAAAACTTTAAATAAAGTGAAATAACCCTCAAAAAAGATATGCGCTTGCATGGAGTCATTTTAGGTGTACTAGTTGCTATTAAAAAGATAAACTTGATTTTTGAAAATTTATTCAAAAACAATATTCACAAAAAGGTCTATCGTGTATAAAACATCTATAAGTTTCAAGCCAAATGACCAAGTTATGGCGATTCCACAACATAGTTTGTGATAAAGTTCTCATACTCAACAAATAAGTGTATCTTTGTATAGGAAGCGATGGTTCCGAAGGGAGTTTTCAAATTATTTTTATAAATATCATTTTTCTTTTTCTAAATGTCAAAAATGATCTTTTTTTTGTGAACCAAGTACATAAAATACGGTGCAAAATGGTACTCATCTAACTCTCACAAATATTAGTCCACATTTGATGGATAATCACTAAGTATTAGGATTTTTCTTAATTTCTATCTTATTTCGCCTAGTTAAATGAGTTTACGCTAATTTTCCAAAATTAATCTAAATTTGAACTACAAGTGTTTGATAGTTTGGTCTGAATTTTTTTTTTAAATCATTTGAAGGTACACATGGTTATATCACATAAACATCAAAGTTTTATAGAATTTGACCCCTTTCGATGAATAGTCGTGTTGGCCATTTCGACTGTTTTTCGGAAAAAATAAATAAAGTGAAATAACCCTCAAAAAAAGATATGCTCTTGCATGGAGTCCTTTTAGGTGTACTAGTTGCTATTAAAAATGATAAACTTGATTTTTGACAATTTATTCAAAAACAAATGACCAAGTTGTGTCAATTTCCACAACATAGTTTGTGATAAAGTTCTCATATTCAACAAATAGGTGTATCTTTGTATAGGAAGCGATGGTTCTGAAGGGAGTTTTCAAATTATTTTTATAAATATCATTTTCTTTTTCTAAGTGTCAAAAATGACTTTTTGCCAACTTACCACTGACGGACGTCCTACCATGCTTGCCTGCGGTACTTCAGATACCCCTGGCGGACGGCCTACCATGCCCGCCAGCGGTAATTTCCTGCTTTCTGGGCCCTAGCGGGGCTAACTACCGCTGGCGGACGTTGTGCACGTCCGCCAGCGGTAGTTAGCCCCCCCTACTCGGTTCTGCGTGACACTACCGCTGACGTGCGAGCAAGGCAGTCCGCCAGCGATAACGCTAGTACCACTGGCGGGCGCTGTAAACCGTGCGCCAGCGGTAATAGCGCTGGCGGACACCCAGGCCCGTCCGCCAGCGGTAGTGTGGTGGCCATAAGCATATTCCTACTAGTGATACAAGGGCTTTGCAATAAGTTCATGGGTGTCATGAGCAAATTGTGTTGAGAGATGAGAGTGGCAAAAACGACGCCAACAAAGTAAGCCCTTTTGCCTACATATTTGACTTCTGCCTTGATTCTAGCCGGCCATGTGAATTGTCATAGTTTGCATGCATTTGACTTGTGCCCATTTGTGTAGTTGACGGATGCTCACGTCATGTACGTCGACTTAAACATGGATAATAAAAAGGTCTTCAAATTGATGCATTGTTGGGAGGCGATTCAAGATTGTCCGAAGTGGAGGAAGCATTGGCTCAATTTGAACAGAAAAACGGAGGAGGGGCGATGTAGATGAAACAAAGATGTCGGGGCCAGCTTGGATCAAAATGCCTACTTTGTCGAAGAAAGGTGGCGTATCACGGCGGAGAGGTCAGCATGGGCCACAGAGAAGACCGAGGAACGTTTACTCATGGCCACCAACACGACATGAGCCCCAATCAAAAGGCCTACTTTGCCGAAGAAAGGAGACACATCACAGCAGAGAGAGCGGCAAGGGCCAAAGCGGCGGCCCAACTGGCAGCGGCGGAAGATGAGGAGGAAGAGGATGCCGTGGAGGAGGGTGACGAATGATTTGCATGCATCGTACTGTGGTTCCTTTTTTATGGTCATAATTGTGTTTTCCGTGACTTTTATTTGTTCCCTTCGATTTGGTTCTCTTTGATTTGGTCGCCGATTTTTAGTAGGCATAGACTGTTTTGTTGCATTTAGATAGAAATTATCAAATTTGATTGTGGCGGGTATTTTGGGGGCGCCGTTGTGGGCAGCAACCTCTATTGTGACGGACACATGTCCAACACCCAAAGAAAATACACTGGGGGCTTGCTGGACACAAATTTGGCTGGTACCCGTGGAGATGCTCTTATCAGAACAAAGAGGTTAGAGGTGCATGTATTTGAGCCACGCTTCTCTTACTAACGTAGATGTGTCTTTTCCTTTCAAACCTGACACGGTCAGAAAAAATTACATTGCATCAAGCAATTTGCATAACCTACCACACTCTTCCGATGGCAGTTTATATGGGTAAACTTCTATTCCTTGCTGGCTATCAAGTTGTGTACTGCAACAACAGTAACATCAGAAATGATGATTACAATATTCGGAAGTAGCCAAAATACTCATAGCTGACGTGAAACGAAGTTAGTACGTCACAAAACGCTCAAACCTGAGAATTCGGGAACCTGAAAACACATAAGACCATCTCTAGCAGACCCCTTAAAACGGACCAAACTGTATTTTCCTGGCGACTATACAGGGCTGGGCTGTTTTTTGGGCTAGACTAGACCTCGTATAGCAATCCCGGCCCGTACACATTTTACAGTGCCCTGACAATCGAACCCCCGACCTCTATTTCTACCGCTCGTAGGGCTCGATACAGGCCACGAGCCGTGCCATTCCGCCGATCAGCCACCCGCACTCGCCGCAGGCGACCAAATCCCCCTGCCTACAGATCCGGCACCGTCGCACCACCATGTGGTCGTGTGGTGCTTCAATCGGGCGTGGGGGTGGCCGTTCCCCGACCTCTCGCCGCGACGGCTACAAATCCGATGAGGAGCGGAAGCGGCTCGTCGCCTCTAACGGCTCTCGGAAGCGAGTGGCGCACCGATACACGAACTACAACGGGACACCGCTGCGTGCCCTCCTCCGGCGCGAGGTGCCGGAGTCCGACCGCTGCCGCGCGCCACTACGAGGCGGAGAGGTCCTCCGACACGGGAATGCGCACACCAAAGAGGGAGGCGCAGGAGGAGCTTCGATTAATGGCTACGACCCGCGGCGTTCGCCTCCGCCATCGTGCCGGAGGACTTCGTCGATGACTCCTCCATCGACACCATCACCGCCATGCTCTGCTCGCGCACTCAACGGAGGAGGAAGACAATAGGAAGCGTCGCCGCCGGGACGAGGAGATCGACACCCTCCTCTTAGAACAGGGGGTCGCCGGCGAGCACGCGGCGTGGGAGAAGGCGGATGAGTGGCGCCGCGAAGCCGAGGCGCAAGACAAGGTCTTCATCGACCTCGACTCCAACGACGAGTGAGCGCTGCCGCTGCGTCGCCACCGCACCCGACGGGTTCCGGTGAGCCAATTTTGTATAGGTTAGGGTGGCGCCGCGCTCGATGAATCCACTATGTAAAATTAGGTGTTTCTTCTGCCGTGAATGGATGATGAACTCGATGATCATTTTATGTTTGTTCTCGTGAGTGCAAAAAAATTCTAATTTACAGTTTAGTTTAGTTTTCTGTTTTACGCGACGCATTTGAAATCTCTAAAAGCGGCAAAAAGACAAACTGTAAACGCTGGATACAGACCCGCGAAATAAGGGGTCTGCTAGAGATGCTCTAGCGCTCTGAAGCCCTCTCCATCATCTGTTTCGTCGCTCAAACCCAAACACATTTCAAGTATCTCGGCGGGAGGTTCTACCACCGACCCGAACCTGGCTGACGCCAAAAAGCACGGTGGCAATCATGCTGACGAAAATTAACGCGAGCCATTGGATTGATCATCATAAGCACCGGAGGGCTGAGGGCATGTACTATAATGATTCTTAAATTATGCAGCGATCAACATTAAATTACAAAACGTGTAAATAAGATAAAATATCTCATACAATGGTGAAATGTGTATTATCTTTTTTATCACCAAGAGCACATCACTTATAGTTAAAGAGAAGACAACACCTTTTTTTTCTCTCACTCTGTCTTCTAACTAAGCCATTAGCTAGAAACTTGGATAAAAAAAAAAGCCATTAGCTAGAAACACTGCCGTTCTGGCTACATTCTTCAGATTACTCACGGATGGATGCTGATGTGCAAAAGCAGGCGCGCGAAAGTATGCGAGAATGTGTCAGTCGCATTCGTGAGTAATCTGAAGAATGTGTCAGTCCCTATAGACTTCAGACAGAGGACTGCGAGAATGTGTCAGTCCCATGTTTCTCCTCAAGTCATCAATTCTGAATACAAACAGACCTTTCTAAGCCTGGAACGGCATGTACTCTAGCCAGATGATCCCTTGAAATACACTCTCCCATTGCCGGCACATGACACTAGCCAGGCCAACAATATGCAATGAACACGAAAAATCATCATCCTGAAGCCCATCTGCCAATTATGAGATCCTAAGACACCCTTGCACTCATAATCATTTGATAACGAGCTTCGCAGACGGTGGGACTTTAGGGGCGATGGTGGCCATTGCAGCATTCCTAGCATGATCCCTCGCTGCCTTGTCACCAACATCCTCCCTGACCCATTTACCCATTCCTTTACAAAGATGGTGATGTGGGTCGATTTGGACATACTTCAAGCGAGTGGCCACACGCATCAGACATGTCAAGAGCTCGATCAGCGGGGCTTGGGCAGCAAAACCACCTACAGTAATGCTACGGAGGTTGTCAAGAGAGATACCCTCGGGCCATTTGACCCGGAAATTCTCCAGATAATGGTGTTCTTTGCTGCATGCCTGCATACAAGGAAGATCCAACTGCAGTGAATTCATGTTGTCACAACTTTTACAATGTTCCAGCTGCATGCAACTTGACAAAAACACTATAGATCCTTCGAAACAAGTGAATGATTCAATCTGTCAGACACAGAAATGCCCTTTACTAAAAAATAGGACTTCAGTTTGGTCCTCAGTTATAGGTTATGTTTAGGAAATTTGACATCTGAATCCTTTTCAGGCATAGGCCTACAAACAAAGCACTCTTCAAATTTGGCGAATTGCATGCATGGCTTTGATGTAATATAAATGATTGATGTCATAGGAGGTAAATTCTTCTCTGATCATTCGGTGTCATAAGTGGTAAGTACCATATAATTAATATTTTAGATGATTTCATCTCATGACTTGGAAACGAAGCACAGGTTATTTACAGAACAACAGAGGGAGCTGTAAGAAAAAAACTATCCCACAACTAATAAATGTATACTAACAAGGGAAAACGGAACACTAACGATAAATGATAGTATTGATGTGTTATTACAAGCATGTTGTATGGTGTAGTTTCATCTATCTTAATCTTGTAAGGCAGTAGCATTGCAAATAAAGGAGTAACAAAAAAAAATCTATTATCTGCTATGAAAAACATCGCATTCCAATTTTTCTCCCAAGAATAAAAAGAAATGGACAGGATTTAGGACCGAAGAATAGAAAGAAATGGACAGGATTTAGGACATACTTCTAGACGAAGTCTTTTGAGATAAGGAGTTGCTTTAACAAGATAAGTTACTGCAACAACATTATTCCAAGATGGCAAAATAAACAAGTTGACGAACTGTAAGAAAGTGAATTTCTTCAAGTATATTATAAATCTGTAATCCTGCAGAAGAGCAGAAGAAACTGTTATGGTAATTGATTACTACAACACTTAAAAGCTGCTACTTGAGTGATTAAAGAACAATTGCAGATAGAGGAACAAAAACATAGATCTGAACCATGTTAATGTACCTCCGATGGTGAAAGAAATGTCAAGGTGACTTTCTTGATCAATTCCATGGCATTTAAATTCTTCGGGAGAGAACAATTTGTGTTCTGAAACTTAGTTACCATTTGCCTCATATTGGGAGCACTTGCACAGTTGATCTGTACCTCATGTCCATCATACTCAAAGAAGCCTAGGCTGGTGGCATCAATCTCAATGCTCACCAACTTCTTGCAGCGGAATATATCCAAATATATCAGTACTTCATGGGAAATCATTAAATTAACCAAATCATCGCAGCGTCCCAGCCTCAAAATGCGGAGAATGGTGCAGGAAGAGCAAATGTTCTGGATATCAGAATCAGCTATCGTGACATGCTTTAGAAAAAGGCGTACGAGAGAGGAAAAGCCACTGCAACGCAGAGGTGGCCTGAATATGCAATTTGTGAGGCGTAGCTTCCGTAATGAGGATCGTTGTCCACCACCAAAACATTGCAAGGGGAAGTTGTATCGACTTGAAATCACAGGATGCTCTGAACAAGATGTTTCATTCTTACGTAAGTTAATTATCACACATTGTGCACCTGAATCTGACGCAAACCGGACCCATTTGTCAAGGTGGGCAGCATGAGCGGAGTTCAGACCAAAACGAACCTCAAACAGTTGAACACCAGTTCCCTGATGGCGCAGCAACAAGTCGTTTACTCTATCAATGAATTCCTCCGACCTCAGACTCGTGGAGTCTGGAGCACTGCAATCAGTGGAAGTGGTGCAATCTGAACTGCCTTCAGAAAGAATACTGTCATCAAGTACAAGAACAGAGGCATGTTTGCCCGATCTCATGGAAGCAGAACTAGTCGCTGCAGCATCTTTGATCAAAAGCGACGACAACATGTTTTCCAAAAGATCATCCGATGATCGGTTAACTGAATCTCCAGCGTTATCTTGGTTTGATTTCCTCTTCCTATCCTTGCGACAATCACCTGAAAACAATACAATATAGATTTCTCATTCAGAAACATCAAAGGGTAGACCAGAGCACCATCGAAAGCAAAGTCAAAGATGGCACACCGACAGATCATTTTACTTTTCAAATTGAATTCATGTGACACTAAACTCCTAACAACGGTACCACCGCAGCAAGTGGAAGTAGTGCAAACCTGAATTTCCATCGGCAAAGATGTCGTCGACCGTTAACGATGTGAGCAAGTCTTCCAGTTCTCCATCCAGCAGTAACGTGCTACTTAATTCTCCAGCGTGTCCTTGGGGTAACCTCCTCTTCTTGTCGTCGCGATAATCTCCTGGAAAACAGAAGAGCAATGTACAGTATTTCAGTTCAGAACTATCAAAGTGATATATGTATATATTCAGGTAGTAATTCTTCAGCAGACAACTTCAATTCCCACTAACCCCCAACTTTTGTTCGAGAAAACTGAAGCTTTGTACTATAATACACTGTTAGTGAAATAGCAAGCCATAAAGACGTAGGCCGCCGCCGGCATTCATCAAATCCCCTCAAGCAAAATCACCTATTGCAACCCTAATAACATACAAAAGTCGGGTTTGGGGGCTATTTATTCAAAGTTGCTCCCTGGGGTGCGTCAGCAATCCATCTTTAAAAAAGCACAGTACCGATCTGGGGAAGTAAACGAGAGAGGGAGAAAAGAGACCACCTTGGTAGTTTGGCGGAGGCAACGGCGATGTGCGGCTCATGCCGCCGGCGAGGTCGGCTCGCCAGGGAGCCGCGGTCCTTGAGGGAGGAGGAGCGGGAGGGGAAGAAGGGTAGCCGGAGAAGCCCAGGGCCAGGGGAGCGAAAACGGCAGGAAATAACTCGGCACACCGGCGACTGACTGCACAAGGGGAGGGAGGAGGGATTTCCTGTCGCACCCTGGATTTCCGCCGCAGTTTGTTGTTGGCCGGAAGGAAGATTGTATAGGGAGACCGTTTCCTTGTCGTCGGAGTATCGGATACGAATTTGATTGCAATTCTGCTCAAATGTTGGGTATGTTTCCATATCTGTTTCTTTCGCCTTTTTCGTGTGGCAGAATAATAAATTGCAAACGATTACAATTAGGAGTCTCTCTAGCGCTCAATCAAATGAGAATTATCTTATTTTTTTTTTTTTTTGAAAGGGAGTCGTGTACAAGATCAAGCAGAGAAAGAGTACACACGCACGAACACAAACGCAGGCCTCGCCACAGACGGCGACCCTGGCACCACCACGCACACCACACATCGGAGGAAGAAGCTCAGCCAACCTTGTTGAGAACGCCGCTTGATCCATCCGACGCAGGCGTCGGAATCTTGGCGCTGAACGAGCATCGGCGCTGAGCCGCCGCCAAACCACCATCGTCGCCTCGCGCCGGAGACGGAGATGACGGCACCACCCATCTTCCGCAAGCCCACCAGGAACACCGACGAAGGAGAACACTGCACCTGCAACCTCCCAGCGAAGTTAAGCAAAAGCACCAGCCTCCAACGAAGTGGAAGCTGCCGAAACCCTAGATCTAGAACTGGCGCCACCACCATGGCCACCAGCTCGAGGAAGAGCACACCACGGCTCCGGAGAGCAGCGGCCGCGCCCACGACGGCAGATCTGCCCAGGCCCTCCACCGGAGCAGCGAGAGCAGAGGAGGGAACCACCGCCGCCAAAAGCCTCTCCGGCCACGCCTCCAACTCCAAAGCGCCGCCGGCAGGCAACCCACGCACCCCTAGTCTATGTACACGGCGGGATCCGTCGATCCCCCGTCCTCCCCCGCCGGAGCGGCCGCGGAGGGCGAGGAATCGAGCGAGTCGCCGCCGGCGAGCTGGAACTATCTTAAATCTCATTCACATGACGTTATCAATTCTAGTTGCAAGTCAAATTACAACTCATGATTAGCACGAATCACGAAGTAAATCAAACAGTTTGGAGCAGTTGCAAATCCACATGCAACTCAGTCGAATGAGAATTAACTTAGTTTTCATTCACATGACGTCATCAAATCCCAGTTGCAAGTTGAGTTGCAACTGTTGCACGAATCACGAAGCAAATCAAATGGTCTGAATCAATTGCAAGTGGACTTGCAACTGATAACGTCATGCGATTGAGAACTAAGCTAATTCTCATTCGATTGAGAATTAGCAAAACCGTACAATTAGTGTCATATACTACTAGTTCAGATATTCATAAAGTACTCTCAAAGAAATAAGGGGTGGAGAGACGGAAAGTGTCTTTGAGTCCCGACCTCCGGTGCTCCCGCTAGTTACAAAATTTGAAAATCAAATTTTAAGTATCACAAAATTCTGAAAAAATCAGGATAAAGTGAATGTTGTATCTCACAAACGTGTAAAAATTCGGATGTAGCCAATGGCGGAAAGTGCTGAGAGTCGACACAGGGGAACCTAGCCTACACCACCACCGGCCCCTTCTCCGTACTCCCATACCCCCGCCTCCTCCGGCGGCGGACGGCAGTAGCAGAGAGTTTCCGCTTTACGTTTTTCCTTTGGCCTAGTAGCTAGTCTTCTACCAAATCTCGCTGAGATCCAATTCCGCCGCCGGTACAAGCTATCTCTAGCCAAGATCAGGCTGCCGGCGTTCCCGAGGCGGCATGCCGTTGCTCTTGCCGAGGTCGTCCAAGTCCCGTTTGGGGGCGTCGGGAATCGGGATTGATCGGGATGGCAGCGCAGCGTTTGCGGCTCATTGCTTCTGGCCAGCCTCTTGAAGAACTGCATCCAGTGTGAGGTTGTTCCCCGTGGCGGATCTTTACTTTGCCACCTGAGTAGGCATGGGATTTCGCTTACAGTATGAAGCACACGAGGAAGAAACTGGAAAAAAGCTATGTCCGTGATGTAGTGATAGATGCTTGGGGTCAAGACTCCTCTTTGAAGATGGTCTCGAGACTCAACAAAGTGTTCTGATTCCGTCTGATTCTTGGAGGTCCGCGACCGGTGCTAACCAGATTGACTGCCAGCGTGCTTCTGGTGTCCTGCAAGATCCATTTGTGTCGGCTCCTTACGGTATATTATGGCTATTAGCCGCAATCACCATGGTCCGAGCGGAGGTGGGCGAGATGGGTCGATGGCTAGAGGTTCTCCATGCTCAAGTTGAGTAAGATTGCTATCTAGGTGCTGGCGGTGTGAAGGATCAAGAAAGAGGGGTGAAGACGATCAGCACTTTGCAGTACTTCTTGCCATGTGGTGGTGATAGTGGCGGACATCTTTCTTTGTGGTGCTCTTGAAGTTCCGTGTCTCTGGGGTGAAGACCCTAGGTCTGACCTTCGGTGACGAAAAATATAAGCCATGGACCTTGCGGCATAGATTAATCAGCAACGTTTTCGTGCACCGGGTAACGTCGCACATATCCGTTACGTTTTTTTCATGAGCTATGACACGTGGGAGACGTTTAGTTTGTCGTTTCCTGGTACAAAATCAGTTTAGCCCCGTTTATTTTGTCGTTTCGTGGCACAAAATCGGTGTATTAGTCAAATCCATAAAATGGTTCGGTCGAGAGCCAAAAACTCGCTTGGTTCTCCATTATAGTATTTATTTTTATTCGGTTTTACCATGAAGCCACCGGAGAGGATGCCTGGAATGAAATCGGCAAGAATCGAGAAAGATGATTGTGTGCTCCTTGGAGAAATCTCCCGGGCGCTATATATGCTCGCTCGTTTTCGATGTCGGCCCCAACCCGACTCTTTTGCGGATTTGTCACTGGCACAACCACGTATCGTGCTTCCCCTCTGTCGCTGCAGCCTACCAATTATTTGACAATTTGCTTTCCGCCATTGGCGCTTCTCTCTTCTGGTGGAAACAGATAAACATGCCCGTGCAGTTGCAATGGAAGAGAAAACAAAATCAACTTATTGTCAAAAAACGTCTTCATGTGCAGATAATTCATGAGAGCTGAATGGGGCATAAAAATTGAGCACGCAATCAAAGCCATCTCTTTCCATGAATTGGCATGCAAATATTTTACAAAAAAAAAAAAACAGATATGAGCTCCAGGGATTGCAGCTTCAAAGCATCACACATACTATGCTCAGGACACATTAAAAAAACAGAAATGAAGTGATGAACACACATAAGGAGTTGCAGCTTTAATGCATCTCTCATACTATGTTCAGCATCTTCACAAACATAGCAGCAGGAAATTCAGAAGTAATCAGAACTCCCAATGGATTAAAGTTGTTTAGATACATGGCATTGATAATTGTTAAGTTTTGGACAGCCAAAACCACCAACTCTGCCTAGTTTAGTAGCAGTTTCCTCGGTTCCAAGTGTCCAGTGACACAGCGGATCCAATTATCCAGCAAAGCAGTTGATGGGTGTCTGCATTATCACCATTAAACGAGGCTAGAGAATCATCATAGAGAGCCCCCGTTGTAGAGCCACGCGTCCAAACACCAATATACCCCGGCGGGAGATGCAGACCAGATAAAATACGCTGACAGCGGTGCCGTGGCAGGGCAAGCACGCATGTCGTCAACCGGGCGGCAAGCATTTCTGAATGTACGCTTGGTCGGCGCGACACGAGAGCCCTGCCGTATTCCTCTAGGCAAGTCCTTCGTCGTCATGGCAGGGGTGAGGAGTACCGGGCCATGGCAGAGGGCGCTGGAGGTCGCGCGAGCCCGGATGCGCCTCCTCTCGTGCTCTGGGGTGTCATGCTTCAGTTCAGCAAGTTGTCCATGAAAGTCAAAATTCACAACCTTATCCCCTGTTCTATCGGGGCCGCAAAACCCTGGCATTCATTGTGTCAGATACGACATTGCACATTTTCAATGCAAAGATCCAAAGGTATATAAACAACAGCTTACCTTGAAACCAACTTTGTTGTCCAGGCAACCATGCCAATCTGATTTCATTTCCTTCAAAGTGACAGGGTCATGAGGCCTACATGTTGATAGATGAAGTATCACTTCAACTTATAATGCCCACCCCAATTAGCAGAAAACGTATTCAACGATGAAACTATTTTTCATACCTTAGGCAGATTTGGATGCTACTTCATGGAAAGAGATAGCTCGAAAAACGTAGAGAACAACGTAGGGCTAAAAGCGACAAATGTGGCACCTCATTCAGATGCTGCAAGAATACCACCAGATGTGGCACCCCAATTCAATCAATCCAGCTACAACCTGGCATTGAGGACTTGCAATGGAACATCAACATATAGGTTTGTAATCCTGTATATTTCTGTTCATATATTTTAAATTTTGCATTTCAAAGGAAACCTAAATCATTATTCTGAATTAAAAGTAATAATGTGCATGCATTTACTTAGTATTCAACAAATATATTCTTATTGCTGAAAACTCATCCCGCTTACACCATTCATATTTAGACGGAAGGATCGACCGGAGCCCAGCTTTAAATTAATGAAGCCATCCGGCACATGGTTCATACAAGGTTCGAAACAAGGACCCAAGGTCCGACATGAAGTGCAAAGTAGACATTCTTATTTTGCGAATCTATATATGTTAACTACCAATTGGAGCTAACAAATATGGCACCTTATGACATGATAGATTCGAAGAATTAATAGGTACTTGCTTTATCACTTATCTCCAGGTAGCTACGCGGTGCAGATACCAGGAGTATCCGTTTCGACCTAATCCCCATCAGCAGGCTGTACACTACAATTCACGACGAGTAAATACAAAAAATAGTTAGATGAGAATATGATCCGCACATGGAGCATAAAGCATATGCAGTACAAACATCCAATTGGTTGTTGAAATACTGCATATCATAACAAAATAGTCAATTACACGATACCACTTAATAATGAGCAAACCAAGCCGATGGCTGAAGGATCCGGAAGGATCAAAATCTGGATCCACCGCCACTTCCCCAAGGTCGCCAGCCCGCATAGGTTCAGAGCAAGGGCCGACCCACTAGTAAGGCGGCGCGACCAGAGTTGGGGGAAGACGGGGGTTGTTCATGTTGGAGAAATGAGCAACTACATTCTCAGGGGCCAAAGGCCAATACATGTACAAGTGTGGTAAAGTGCACTAAACCCCTTATACAACAGAGATATACGGAAGATGGAACTATACACATCTAACACCCCCCCCCCCCCCTCAAACTCATGTTGGGGTCAACAACACTGAGTTTGGAGAGAAAAAACCCATGCTGCGCTCGAGTTTGTGCCTTCGTGAAGAAATCCGCGAACTGTAACTCAGAAGGCACATAGTGAAGAGCGAGAGTCTGATCCTGCACAGCAGCACGCACAAAGGAGGCATCCACACCGATGTGCTTGGTGAGCTCATGCTTCACAGGGTCACGCGTAATGTTGATAGCACCTGTACTGTATGACAATAGAGTAGTCGGTGCAGCAGCAGAAACATCAAAATCCTCTAGTAACCATCGTAACCAGGTCACCTCAGCCGTCAACATAGCCATCACTCGCAACTCAGCCTCTGCACTAGAGCGGGAAACAACAGTCTGTTTCTTCGTCTTCCAGACAATGAGAGAACCTCCAAGAAAGACACAGTAAGCAGACAACGAGCAGCGATCAGAAGGATCACTAGCCCACGTAGCATCAGAGTAGGCCTGGAGCTGGAGCGAGCTGGAGCGGGGAAAGAACAGACGGTGAGAGATCGTGCCACGAAGGTATCATAGAACACGGAGGAGGTGACTATAGTGGACAGAGGTGGGAGCTAAAACGAACTGACTCAGAATGTGAACAGGATATGATATATCTGGACGGGTGACAGCGAGATAGACAATGCTCCCAACAAGGTGGCGATAGCGTGTGGGGTCAGTGAGGGGATCTCCATCAGTAGCACGAAGCTGAACGTTGAGCTCCATAGGAGTCACAATAGTGCGCTCATCACCAAGTGTTGCACGAGCAAGAAGATCCTGAATATATTTTTCTTGGGAGATGAAGAAACCATCTGAGATGGAAGAAACCTCAATCCCGAGAAACTAGCGAAGTGGACCAAGATCAGACATCAGAAACTACTCGCGGAGGCGGGCCTTAACAAAGGCAATGTACTCAGAGTCGTTGCCAGTGATGATCATGTCATCAACATATAGAAGGAGAAGCGTTCGACCACGAGGAGAGGTGTGGACAAACAACACAGGGTCATGATCGCTAGGCGAAAAACCAGCGGCAGTCACCACAGAGGTGAAACGCTCAAACCAGGCGTGAGGGGCTTGTTTAAGGCCATAGAGGGAGCGCCGAAGGTGGCAAACCATACCATCAGGAACAGAGTACCCCGGTGGTGGCTGCATATAAACCTCCTCAGGGAACTCACCATTGAGAAAGGCGTTCTGGACATCAAGCTGAGACACAGATCAATGACGAATAGAAGCCACAGCGAGAAGGGTGCGAACAGTGGTCATGTGGGCCACATGAGCGAATGTCTCATCATAATCGCGACCCTGCTCCTGCTAAAAGCCACGAGCCACAAGACGAGCTTTGTAACGCTCGAGAGAACCATCGGAGCGAGTCTTAATCTTATAGACCCACTTGCACGTGATGGGACGAACACTAGAGGAGGGGAAACGAGATCCCACGTGCCAGTGTGCTCAAGCACAGCAATCTCCTCAGCCATCGCAAGCTGCCATTCAGGCTGAGCCATGGCATCCCGATAGGAAGTGGGCTCAGCGACAGCAGAAAGACCGTACTGGGAAGGAGAGTAGCGATGAGGAGGCCGTAACGAAGGCCGAGCACGGAGGTTATGAACCGGCGTAGACGGGGAAGGGGGCGCACCGGAAGTGGAAGGCACATCAGAAGGATCATCCACGGCACGAGGACGGCAAGTGTAGTGGAGAGGAAAAGGAGAGAGGGGAGGACGCACCGGAGAAGAAGGTGGAGATGTAGGTGACGAGGAAGGAGAGGAGGAAGGTGGGGAGGATGGTGTACCAGGAACAGTGGGACTCACCGGAGGTGGAGGTGGAGGTGGAGGTGGAGGTGGAGGAGGAGGAACATGAGGCACAGAGGGAGAGTGTCTGGAAGAAGAAGAAAAGAGAGATCCTCCACGGAAAA
Organism: Poa pratensis; assembly: GCA_947311845.1. Taxonomy (NCBI): domain Eukaryota; kingdom Viridiplantae; phylum Streptophyta; class Magnoliopsida; order Poales; family Poaceae; genus Poa; species Poa pratensis. The sequence goes on along the minus strand of CAMZMU010000040.1, from coordinate 18,565,524 downwards.
GGTCGAGGAGGAAGGACGTGGGTAGTATGAACGAGACTCATCAAAAGTCACATCACGCGAAATAAGCAGCCGGCGACCAACAGGATCCCAACAGCGATAACCCTTGTGTTCATCACTCTATCCAAGGAAGACACATTCAACCGACTGAGCAGTCAATTTGGTGCGTTCGCGTGGAGCAAGAAGAACGTAGCACACGCACCCAAACGAACGAAGAGCTGAATAGTCAGGAGAACGACCAGAGAGACGCTCCATAGGTATACCACCCTGCAAAGCAGCCGACGGCTGAATGTTGATGAGATAGGTGGATGCAGAGACAACCTCAGCCCAAAAGTGAGGTGGAAGCGAGGCGGCGATCATCATCGCAAGAGCCCTCTCAAGAAGGCGGCGATGCTTGCGCTCAGCAACGCCATTCTGAGCATGGGCACCAGGACAGGAGAAATGGGCAAGTGTACCCTGCTCGGCAAGAAAACCACACAACATCTGAGAGATATACTCACCAGCCGAGTCAACACGAAAGATACGATGGGCGTGGAAAAACTGGGTGTGAACCATGGTAGCAAATCGCTTATATAGAGAGAGAACCTCGCCACGAGATTTCAGAAAATATAGCCAAGTTTAGCGAGAGAAATCATCAATATAAAGAACATAGTAGCGATGACCCCCTTTCGAATCAAAGGGAGCAGGACCCCATACATCAGAGTGAACAAGGTCAAAAGGACGCTGAGATACAGACTCACTCGTAGGATAAGGTAACTGGGTTTGTTTGCCAAGTCTACAACCCTCACAATGTAAAGAAACATCGCCAGAGATAGGCCCTAAGACAACTTGTCGCACTAACGAGGACAAGCGAGAGCCACAGATATGACCAAGTCGATAATGCCACTGCTGGAAGGACGCAGAAGAGGAGGCAGCAAGAGCATGAGAACTGGCGGATGAGGTGGCAGCGGAAGGAACACGAAGCCAGTCAACCTCCCAATGACCCTGAGACTCACGGCGCCGAGGGCCAGCACCAACCAGAGTCTTGGTGCGACGATCCTGAACAGAGCAAGAGTCGGCATCAAGAATGACACGACAACCAGAATCAGTAAGTTGAGCAGCGGAAAAAAGATTCATGGTAAGACGGGGAACATGAGAAACACTCAAAACAGAAAAAGATGGAGTAGAAAGGATGCCAAGACTAGCGACATGAAGAGGTGTGCCATCGGCAGTAAGAACATTGACAGGAAAATCAAGAGGTCGAAGAGAGGACAAGGCAGAAGAATCAGAAGACATGTGAAAGGAAGCTCCAGAATCCAGAACCCACGGAGATGTATCTGACTGAGTAGGCGGCGGTGGCGGCGGCGGTGACGCAGTGGTGGAAGCAGTCACAGAGGCTACAGTACCCATCGAGAAAGAGCCAGAGGAAGCAATACGCTTGAGTTGCGCAATATCCTGCTCAGTGAGGGACGGTGTCGAGGGAGGCGCACGAGTCCCACTAGAAGAAGAGGAAGAACGCCTCATGTCTCGCTGCTTCTTGTGACAATCAGACTCTAGATGACCTGGCTTCTTGCAGTAGCCACAGAAGGTGTCAGAGCGAGACCGGCCCTCTGCTGCAGAATGAGGGCGGACCACCCCACCTGAGGGTGTGGGTAGGAGCGGTGAAGCAGTGCGAAGACGACACAGGAGCTCGGGCAGCTAGCACAGTGGGAACCGAAAGCAAACCAGCAGAACGAAGACGGGTCTCCTCAGCTCGAAGCTCTGCAAGCACCTCCGAGATAGGAACACGACCACGGGCAAGTAAATGAGCACGCCGAGGCTCAAACTCGGCACGGAGGCGAGACAGGAACTCGTGGACACGCTAAAACTCCAAGTTTGAGCTCGTAGTCTGGCAGCAACGACAGGCACCACAAACAATAGTCCGGAGAGAGTCAAGCTGGCGCCAGATGGCAGAGCTCTATGTGTAAAACTCATCAACAATAGAGTCTCCCTGCTGAAGATCATGCTCCTGACGGACCACAGATAGGTAGAGAGCAGCACCAGAAGGCTGATTGCGCTGACAAAGATAAGTCCACATCGTAGCAGCATTGCCTAATCCCATAAACTCAGAAGCAAACTGAGGTAGAACACTGGCGGTGAGGACAGCAGCAGCACGAGCATCATCATTGCACCACTGAGTGTAAACGGTCAGATCATCCCGGTAAACAGAGAGAGAATCGCGATAATCTGATACCTGCTGATCATATATAAGCTTCAACCGCCATATCATCAGCATCCTTGGCTGCATCCTTTTTAGCTTGGGAAGCATCAGCGGCAAGCACCGGTGGTGTCGGGGAGTAGGAGCCACAGGAGCGACGGGGGGTGGCGGACAGGGGACCTCGCCAGAGAGAACGCCCCAAAGAAGAAGACCGCGCATATGGATGCGCATAAATCCGGCAAACTCGGCATAATTGGTGCCATCAAAAGTCATCGAGCAGCGGGAAACAGCAACATACCCCGACGAAGACGACATAGCAGGCTCACTGATTTTTTTTGAAGAAGTCAACTCTCAGGCAGGGCCGATCTAGATCGAGACTGACCCGCAGTCCCGCACGCTACGAGCGATGCGAGGACGCCAGGCAGCAGGGCCGAAGGCGGCCGGAGACAGGGGCGGCCGGGGCAGAGCCGGCTGGCGGCGGAGAAGGCCGGGGCGGATCCGGCCGAGGCGGAGGCGGCCGGAGACAGGAGCGGCCATGGCGGGGTCGGCCAGAGGCGCAGTAGGCCGGGGCAGAGGCGGAGCAGGTCGGGGCAGATCCTGCCGAGGCGGAGGCGACCGGAGACAGGGGCAGCCGAGGCGGAGCAAGCCGGAGACGGCCGGGCGGAGCAGGCCGGAGATGGGGACGGCCAAGACGGTGCCGGCCGTGGGGAGAGCAGGCCGGAGAGTAGAGAGGAAGAAGCAAACCGGCCGGCCAGAGAGCTAGCCACGGCGACGGTGCAGCACGGATTTGCTATGTGCGGGGTGGAGAGCCTAACCCTAACCTGGGCTCTGATACCATGTTAGAGAAATGAGCAACTACATTCTCAGGGGGCCAAAGGCTAATACATGTACAAGTGTGGTAAAGTGCACTAAACCTCTTATACAATGGGGATATACAGAAGATGGACTATACACATCTAACAATTCAATCTTTTCTTTGTAATTGGTACCATTGTATTCTAAATGGTTGGGGCCTTTATTAATTTGAAGTCGGGCTGTCAAGCCTTTTATCTAAAAAAGCACTCAGGGCATATGTATGTACTCCTATCATGGACTGCTACATAGTTCACAAATAATAACACTTCTAATCTTACATCAAGACACAGTAGTAACTAGTAAGTTAACTTATATCAAAATTCATACCCATATTAATATCATCATGATTTTCTTTGCGGAAAAAGCGTCGATGCATACAGGCATGTAGTATTGATTATTAAAACACAAACAGCAAGCATTGATACCAGCTATCTCCCTGATGCATACCCGGCTATATCATGGGCTCATGGCATGGCTTTATATCAAGAACGCTCGGAGATCATCGAAGTGCACATCTGCACCAGGAAGCAGTTCGTAGCATCGAACCCGGCGGCGCTTGGCAGTGCTGAGTTCTCCTCTCTGGTCATACTTGAGAGTGAATGTTGTTAGCCGGAGCGGATGACGCCGAGGTAGGTCCTCCTCCTTCACTTCCACCTGGTACGGATCGTCCTCGTCGTCGCTGACCATGGCATCTTCATCCAGAAGAGAGAAGCGCTGCAGGAGGCAGTACTTGCTTCTACCTCCCATGTAGACCAGGACAGCACCACGGTGTTCCTCGGCTGGGTCCTCGCAGAACATCTTCTCCTTGCCGATCCTCCACCTGGGGCCTAAGTCGCTGCTGGAACTGGAGTCATCATCATCATCGCCGGTCTCCCCATCGGAAGCCGTGGGTTGCACCTTGCTGCCGGCGTCAGGGTCGATGGACACTGCATCAGAATGAGCTGACGCCATGGATTGCACGTTGCTGCTGGCAACGGCGTCCATGGGCACCACATCACAGCTGCAGAGGTAGCCAAGGTATTCCTTGTCCTCACAGAGCCCAACCCATGCTTTGAGCGCAGGGTCAAAGTGCGCTTGGCCTTTGAACGGCAGCGTCCACTCACCGTGCTTCTTCCACTCGCCATCCTCGGTGGTATCGAGGGAGAACGTGGCTTCGGAGCCTTTTCTCACGGTGCTGATGAAGAGCGTCCGCTCGTCGGGGTGCGCGGCGTGGCAGGTGATGTCGAGGCGCTTGAACGGAGCCTTCTTGAGCTTGTCCCACGACCAAACGAAGTTGCTGTGTTCCGGCGGGGGAGGTGGGAGAAACATGGCGGAGAATCCGTACATGGAGATGAGATTGCGGCCGACGGGCATGTACGGTGGCATACCTTGCCCTGCGCACTTGTGAGGCCGAGGGCCGTGCGTGAGATTCCGTGAGCGGACGTCAAAGGCTGGGACGAAGCTCTCCGACCAACAGCACCCCGTGACCAGGATCTTGGTGCCACTGGCGGCGAAGTAGTCGGCCATGGTAGCATCGCGCAAGCGAATGAGGGGACGCGGCAGGGGCAAGTCGACCCCAATCGTCTCGATCGTTCCATCTACGTGACGCGCGGCGTCGTCGTCGGAATCATAGTCCGACGACAAGTCTATCTTCCGGACGGCGTAAGCGTCGCCGTCGTTGACGACGAAGTAGAGGTGGCGGCGCTGACGCTGACGTTTGGCTTTCCGGCCAACGCCCAGCCCGTTGCAGTGGCGCTTTGACATGGATCCTTCGATGTTCCTCTTTGATCGCACGCCTTGATTTCCCAGCGCTGGCATACTTGTTAGTAGATCGGATCCCTTCTCTTATAAAGGCAGCTGCCGCCTGCAATTAGAATACGATCCAAATTAAAACTGCCAATCACCCAAAATTACGACGCCTGTATATATATCCGTAGACCCTGAACACGATTCACAAAAGCACAAACTCGATCGAAATCACGATGACGACTTCGCCGATCGACGGCGGATCCACCGGGGCTCTACCTTGCCCCTGGCTCCCCGACGACATCGTCATGCACATCTTCGCGCGGTTGCCGGCCAAATCCGTGGGCCAGTGCCGCTGTCTTTCCCGCGCCTGGGCCGCCACGCTCTCCTCCGACGACTTCGTGGATCGCCACCACCGCCTCGCCAACCGCCGCCACAGCCCTAGCGTTTTCTTCCTGCATTACTCGCGGCAGCATGGACCACAGATGCGCGTGTGGTCGCAGGACCGCCCTAGTGAACGATCATCTCGCATGGCCGTCCCACGGGCTACCAATGGTAACACCCCCCGCGGCACCGGCGGCGCCCTTGGCCTCCTTACAGTCCAGTGTCGTGGCCTTGTCATCCTTCAAGAATATCACACAGAGATCAACTACCTGTGTAACCCATCAACCGGGCAGATGGCGGCACTCCCACGGAGCCAGAAGGAGGGCCTGAAGGAGTGGCACGTGGAATTTTACCAAGACCGACATTACGCGAGCCTAGGGCTCGGCTACGATGTTCAGACCAGAAAACATATAGTTGTGCGCATCTACTATGCGGGATGTGATCTCGATGGGCTCCCTAGCCGTAGCTCCGCGGGATGTGAGGTTTATGTTGTCAACTCCGCAGGGTGCTGGCGGAAGATCCAAGAGAAGCCGCCAGCTTGGGTAAGATATTTTGGACCAAGTGTGTTTGCACATGGGCATGTGCATTGGTTGGCACATCGTAAGATCACCTACGTTAACGGACATGTTGAGAAGGTAATTGTCTCCTTCTCTCTCACTGACCATACATTTGGGACGGTGGCGCTGCCACCCGGTATGGAAATTGAGAGTTTGTCCATGCTCGAGTTGACAGAGCTTGATGGGCACTTATGCCTATTTTCTTTTAACGTTTCTCAGCCGTCGCATTATGATATCTGGTTGCTACCGGAACATGGAACACATGTATGGAATTTGCATTGTCGGATCGATATGAGTAAGGTGACACGAGATATTACCGACCGGTTTATGAGCTGCCGGTTATACCCACTGGCCATCATCAATAATGGAAGACGCATCCTTTTCGTACAACCATGTTTGGCCTTGGTGGAGAAGTACTCCCGGCTGTGCGCATACGACCTGGTGACAGGTGATGTTGAAGATATCTTTAGTGACAGTAGCATGGTCTATTACCGAATGCTATGCTCGATAGATGCTGCAGTGTACGAGGAAAGCATATCTCCTTTAGGTGAGGGTCACCCGGATAATTCTGATCCTAAGATAGACTAGGTATCCCTTAGTTGAGCGGGGTTGTGGTTTATTTGATTTTACGTTTAAGTGTTGGAAATTATTCTTTTGTAAAAGAGTTTGGGGGTGTAGACTCTAGAGTCTAGACCATACTTAACTTCCTTTTGATAAAGCAAATATATTGATATAAAAAGATACAATTAAACACGACCTCTGCACCAACACGATGTTAGGAACTTATCAAGATAGCGAGGATACACACAGCCAATCTCTCTCTACTTATACTATCTAAAAAGAACGTTTCGTTCCTTCATCAAGCCTCTCTCCCTTTCGTCAACACGTTTTTTTTTCTTGCTCCGGTTTTTCCCCACCACATCAATGCCAAAACAAATCTCAGTATCAAATCTCAGTACGGTAATCCATCAATCAGCATTTAAACACCAATATCTCACGTTAATCCATCAATCAGCATTAAAACACCAATTATTTCAAGGTTAACAAATCGTACCGGTCAAACAAATGATTGCAGAGAGCAAAACCTATCAAAAATGTCCCTAACTATTAAATGACACTAATTAAGTCTGGAATACATGCCACTAATTATTCTACGCCGGTTTTTCAAAGACTAGTAGCCGTGTACGTGCAACGCACGTCTTCAAAATATAAATGTCGGTTAGTGAGTTTTGTTATTACCACAACAATAATTTTGCTTATATAAAAAACAATAATTTTGTGACTAAGACGTCTAACAATGTGCGAACAACATACAATACACATATACATTGTATCATTTACAATCCACGGCACAAAATAATACTCCCTCCGTTCCTTGATGTAGGGTGTATAGTTTTTTGAGGAAAATTCTGAAATATAAGGTGTACTGTGATTTGTGGACAATTTTACCAATCCGTACGGGTCGTAGAGATATGAAAGGAGGGATTTGACGGATTGTTTCCAATTTGTGGCTGTTAGGGACTCCTCTCTTCCATTTTTTTACAGGGACAAATGAGTTCACCGTGTGTTAAATTCTGACGTCTTAATATCCGTGCAAAAAACTATACACCCTACATATAGGAATGGAGGGAGTAGTTATTGTTTGCATAAATATTACAATTCAACATCAGTTCGAAGAGATAACTAAAAACAAAATTCTTAGTAACATAACATCATCCAGTATCTTATTTTTGGAAGATCCATCTTTTTATGTGATCAACAATTCCTTGTTACAAGGCAGGATAATTGTTTATCGCCTCTCGATATTTCAGAATATGTATCAAAAATCACTTTCTGGACTCCAAATCATCTAGATATGCATTGTATACAACATTACCATATAAAGTTCATGTTCAAAGTGTAGCAAATGAAAATTGTTGACAATATTCGCCGTGGGTCCATGATGAGTTTGATGTTTTCGGTTTCTTAGAGTCTCTATCCGGAATCGTACAATCGTTGGGGCCTATGTTGATTTCTTCATATCCAACCACTCGATTTTTTATATCATCATCATTCAGTTCCAAGTTGACTAAAATAAAAGCCAATATTGTTCTAAAATGTGTCATATGAACCTAAAGTCAAGTATTAGTCAGAGTTTGCTTTATATAATGATGCAACATAGAATATTTATCATGATACAGAGAAAAATAAATATCTGTCCAGGATTGTCAGACAAAATATCCCGTGAAGTATTCCATAAAATTTAATATCCAAAGAGCACAACATGACCTGCATGAATACAATTTTTGAATATATTCAATAAAAACAATTGTACAGAAAATCTGCTCTTGTAAAAATATTCAAAATCATCACGACAGAATATTTTAATTTCAACCACAAACGTAAAAAAACCTACCCACATACCCAAACCGATCATGTCTGATCAAAAAGAAAAAGGAAAAAGGACACGCCCCCACTCCACTCTCAATCTATCTCTTGAAAAAACATGATGAAAAGTTGGAAACCCATCGGACACACGCACACGGCACACCGCTTCCCAGTCTTCACTCTTCAGTCCCCACTCTCAAGCTCCCAAGCCACGCGCCCACGCCTCTATTCCTCCACTTTCTCTTGCCCTCCCCTGCCTCCCCAAAGCTCCCTCTCGATCTCGTCAAGCCGTCGGTCGCCTGCCTCCCCACCGCCGATGGGAGGACTCGAACGCCCCTTGCGCTTCTCCCGTTCTCCGCCCCTCCTCAGCAAATCCGGTCGGTACAGCCCGAGGAGCGAGGAGGCAGTCGAGCTCGACAGTGCTCTCGGACACGGAGGACTGCAGCCAACACCTGCTCCGCCTCCGTCCACTCCTGCCAACCGGCCACCCGCCGCGTCCACCCCTGCCCCGCCTCCAACGCCCACTTTCGTCCCCAGGCCCTGCCGTGACCCACCGGCTGCGCCTCCAATTCATGGCTGTAGAAGACCAAGCGGAGCTGCTGATTCTAAATCACCAAGCTAGAGCCGTCCAGGTCCAAGGCAGAGGAGAAGCAACGGAAGGTGATTGCACTGCACTTTATTTTTGTTGCCATGACTACGTAGAAATCGTGTCGCGATACAAAATTTGAGATGAGCTTGATATGAAATCCTTTAGATAGCTTATCTTCTTATCTAGCAATCGTTCTACAAAATTGGAAAGGTGCTTTGTCATTTTTTCAAGAGGTCTCATTCAGGCGGTGACATTTTCTATCTTCATATTATTTTGACAGGGCATTGGCTTTAATCATGCAGCGCCTTCTCAATTTCAGGTGTGGCAGGCTGGCAGCAATATCAGTTTTCCTGGTATGGATTCATCTTCCCATGCTAGGCCTATTGTATTGTGTGTCTGGTTTTCAGCTTATCAGGTTAATTCTAGGCCTATTACATTGACATATTCACATGTTGGCATGATAGGGCCTTTACCGTAATCATGACAACAGAAACTTTGTTCATCTTTGTCGTATTTGGTTGCTACAGGTTAACTGCTGGTTTAGTTCGCTCAGCCTACATTGGTCTACTAATTTATTACCCTGTTAACCTGCATAATAGTTTTCTGGGTCAACCTGGTCATTAGCTCGTTTGCATCCATTAAAAACTCTACCAGTCCGTCAGGTTACTCTACAAGTGCGTAATTTTGTATATTATCAAAATTCTGAGTAGTGCTAGCTTATATCCCTGAAATTTTCGAAGTTCAGATATGAGCTATGCCAGGATACACCGTTAGCTTAATTTTGCTTCTTGCTATGTAATCCTAATACATGTGTGGTCATTGGTCAACACATGGCAATTTGTTGCGTCATAAGTTTGTGTAAGAGAATGGTTGCCACATTGCCACATATTACCTGAGGTGTAACTTTACAGAACATTGTTTTATTGAAATACAACGTGCATATTATAGATACTTTGGACTGTTTCAAAATACACCAAGTAAATATCCATCAGAATATTGCAAAAAAAACATCATAATGATTTGTTCAAAGTTTGTTTTTGTACAATCCAACTCGTAGGATATTGCATATATTGGAAGAATGTTTTCATATGTAAAACTTGGATGGTTATATATGGGAATTCCTGTACACCAATTATCCAGTTCTTGCTTAATGCTGAGCAGTTTGGTGAGTTCCGAAGTTCTTTTATTTCTGTTGTTATCTAGACTCACACAAGCAGATAGCAATTACAGTGATATTGTTGCTTCCATCTTATATGTATGCACACTGCTCATGTGTGATGGTATGCCATTGCTGTAGGCTAAACATGGGGATGATTAGTCCGCTTGTGACAAACACTTTTAACTTGATGTCATCTATTATCATTTGGTACGTGCATATGCATACTTTATTATTTTCCGGAGACATTTTCTTTTTAATTTGATTATTAAGTTGGGCATTCAAAAAAAAACACATAGCATAGATTGCGTTGAGATGCCTAGGTTACTTCTAAAGCCATATCTGAACTTGCATATCTGACAATTTCCTACTAAAGCCAGACTCACTTGCAGCAGTGATCACGGAAAAATTCAGGCTCTTGATTCTATGCTGTCCATCTAATCCAACATGCTATATGTATCCTAGGGAGCTGCTCAAGGAGATTGCTGCTATAGTCAAGAAGCGTCCTAGGCTAGAAGGTATGCACTTTGACTCTTATTATAGATTCAAATTAGGCACTTGAATTTTTGAGATAATGTATCCTACAATTTGTGATTTTGCACGGCCAAGAGGAGATGAGGACGGCCAGATCACAACTACCATCCTTCGTCGTCGCCGCAACACATTGATTGGTTTTTTTCTTTGACTACAAGTTGGCACAGGATGCAATACCTGGACGTTGCCGAGGAGTTCGTCGGCGCGGAGGATAGTCTGGGCGGCGTCGTCTCAACAGAAGAGCATGGACCTGTGTTCGCGAGGAGCGCGGCGACGGCGCAGGATAGCGTGGGAGCCTGCGCCTGTGTTGGCGAGGAGCTCGTCGGCACGAACGTCGGATGAGCAGCGAGGACCAGCGAGGGGGCAGATTGTTCTTATTGCCGCTAATTTTGGGGAATTCTTTCTGTAGAGCGGACTATGTTGTTTGACCCGTTGATTGTGGCGTTTTATTTTTTTCAGCTAGCGTGCGTACGGGGATGGCAGAGTTTTCGTCCGCCCCATCAAATTGCTAAAGGTACACATGGTGCGGGTTGGTTGTTAGTTTGACGGTTAGATCCGAAGTTTTGGACCTGATCGTGAGGCTCTAGTTGGTCTGTGTTGTTGTGTGTAGGATAGATGGGATGCGCATAGGGATGAACATGTTTGCTTGTTTAATCTCTACTATATAATACGAGTGGTGTTTCTTCCTCCTAATTTTCGTCCGTCCGTGTCCGTGGTACGTCGTCGGATATTTTTCAACTTAGTCCTTGCGTTTTGCGGAAATCAACCCGCCGTCCAAACTTATAGGCCCGAAACGTTTTTTCTACGTCTTTGGAGGCCTCGTGTGCACTCGGGGTCGCTAAAGAATCGCACGCACACCACCAGGCAACCCCTGCGCGTCGCCGCCACCCTTCTGGCCTGTCCCCGGCGCCAAGCCATCCCTCCGCCCCCGGTGCATCCCTGAACTGTCGTGGCACCTTGCTCCACCCCTTCCTCCTCAATCCTCCGGGGCCTGTCCTGCGCATCGCCACCTAATTCCATCTGCTAGCCCGACGAGGGAGCCAGGGAGGGCTGTTCCCATGGCACGGATGGCGGATTTCGGGTCTGTGCTTGATGGGCCGGTCGCTCCTGTCCTCCAACACATACCCAGCACCCGCCGCCGGCGCGAATATCATTTGATTCAAGAAGTGCAGACTAAGTGTTTGTGTTAATGCCAACAAGTAGGGAAGAACACGAACAACAGGTGCGGCTGAAGAAGCCTCTTGAACTCAGGTCCTCTATCTCGTCCATGGAGGCGGTCGTTGGTGCTCAAGAACCCCAGACCATGGCGATCAGTGCCAAGCACAAGACAGCGCTCAAGAACCCCGGCAACATCAGAAGTTGCCGTCTCCGCAACCCTACCATCCAAATCCGTGCTGCTGCTTCGATCAGACGATTCTGTGTGCCTGTGCCTTGATCTTGGGTCCAGGGGTCAGTGCCTTCCTCATTGTACATGTGTAGCTCATCCATCCTTGGGTTTAGCATTGCGGTTGGAACAGAAGGATTGTGCTTCAAGCACTTGTAAAGTCCGTTGTTTAATTTGCTTAATAGAAATGGGTTATCAACTTAATCTGCCGGAAGTAGTTATTTGTTGCTCGCTGCATTATCTTTGTACGATGTTACCCAACGCACAACGCTTCTTTCCCTTGGTGGTATTACTTTTGCATAGTCATCTTTGTATGTTTCAAGTGGTGTGAATTGTTTATTCCATCCTTTCGCGTACTGCTTGCAAGTGATCATAATGCACTTTCTCAAATCTAAATTCATTATTTCTTGGTTTTGGTAATTACAACATTTACCCCTAATGATCCACAGTCATCAATGAAGCATCAAAGGTACTTGCTCTTTCTCCATATGTAGTCCTCGTTTCATAAACTGAGCACTGTAGTGTGTACAATAATGAACCACTCTCATTATCGTGATGTGTTGGTATCAATATCCTAATGTGTTAGGAAATTGTTTAGTTGTATATAGGTGAACATTTTCTGTATTTGGTTTGTGATTTGTGGTGGAGTTGTTTGAAATGATTTCACAGAATGGAGAATAACTAAACACATACATTGAAGATTACATATCACGCTGAAGATATGAATGCCAGCATGACCCAAATCAGGCACCGATCCACTGGGACGTCTGGGAGAGCTCTCATTGTTTACTAGTAATATTTCGCGCGGCGTCACGCCGCGGATCTTTCGTTTTTTTTTTTTTAAATTGTTAGTATACGATGCTGCTGTTTGTCATGGAGGTGAAAAATATGTTGCAGGCATCCACCAAATGCATGCATGCATATTTGTGTAGAGTCCATAATCTGAATAAGCATTTAGTGCGTGGAATGGGGAAAAAGTTTGAAGCTGTTGACATAATTTGCTTATGACGCCATAAATAGAATTTTCTTTATTGCAAGCATGCGCTTCATGAGCAAGAAGATTTAAGACGCTATCTTATCCATGAGGTGAGAAGCAGGGCACAAATAGAAAGGATTAGTAAGAAAGAACAACATACACTGAAAACACACTATATGTAATCAACGGTAACGTAACATCCATTTAAGAAGAAGCGTTGAAACATGTCTGATAGAAATTTGACTGCAGCAACAAAATTGAGCGACAGATAAGTTTCAGAGAAGAAGACATGTAAGATGGTCCGTCATTGTTTTGTACTCAGCAGGTGCAGTACAGGCGATCACCATGTAATATAAGCATGCAAACAGCGTGTAGTTTCTTCGACCTGAAAAGAATAGAAAATAAGTACGTGAGAAAAACAGCACGGGAACAAATGAATGAGAAGCCCAAAATTTATGAAATAGAAGGATGCATGATGGCAAAAGACAGTTGAACTACATTGGTACATTGAATTAAAGCTTAGCAAGCAAAACAGCAAAATCACGCTTTAACACGCTGCTCAACTGTCGCCAAAAAGAAGCTACAAACAAATCATCTACTTCCCAACTTAAAATGAAACAAAATCTAAATGTATGACAGTAGGCATAAATCAGATGTAATTTAATAAACAGTAGAGACGCATGGGAAAAACTTGTGAACCATGCAGCAGAATGGATATAGTATGCGTAAATTCTGTTTTCAAACTTACCAAGCAATACACTGTAGGCACGTTTCACAAATGAGCAAGGATTTCCCCATAAACAATATTCCTAGTTTGTAAAGTGGGTTTCCCGTTTTCATCAAGTGCAAGAACTTTGAGGCCTTGTCTGGATGTAACTCTTGATATGGCCACATAAAACTGGCCGTGAGAAAATACTGGCTTTGGCAAATATACACCAACATTCTGAAGAGTCTGTCCCTGACTCTTATTGATAGTCATTGCATAACAAATACGAATTGGATACTGACGGCGTTGCAGTGTAAAAGGCCACCGTCTAGATGGTGCATATAGGATAATTCTTGGTATACATACATGATCTCCAACATTAGATCCAGTCATAATTTTGGCTTCGAGAACCCAGTGGCCTAGCCTTGTGACCAGCAAGCGAGTACCGTTACAAAGACCAATAGATTGATTGATATTCCGAAGCAACATTATTGGAACGCCTACTTTAAGAATAATCCTGTGCTGTGGAAAATTGGGAGGTTCAACTCTATGTAAAAACTCAGGAGGGTATAATAAATCTGCATCTGCTACGTGATCCAATGTCTTGCAAATCTCATCACAACTTTCAAATATCACCTCTTCTCCTGGCACAGCATTGAAAAGCATATCATTGATTGAATTAGCTATTTTGTTAGTCGGACATATTATTGCTCGCTGTGATAGGTACGACACATTATCAAAATTGCTCACAAAGTCATTGTATGTCGCATTTATAAGTGATGAGATGTAATCAGATGATGGCAGCAACCCAATATCACGTGGCAATGTTATCCATGATGGTGCAGACTCTCCTTCCCGGGTAATCATAGGCAGCGATCCGTCTCCCACTGCCAAAACCCAGCGCGCAAATGAGTCTAACTCAGCCTTTTCATTTTCAGACATATTAGGATTACATAATCTCATGTTTCTCTCAAGTTTCAGAACGGTGACATGCTGCCAAAGAGGTGACATGATGAGAGACGAATTCACAATCTCATATCTTGTTGCACCTTCTACAACAGGTAACACCTGACGGAAATCTCCGCCCAGGACCACTGTTTTGGCACCAAATGGAACATTTCTTCTAAAGTCGTCATCAGCAGATAGGACATCTCTCATGCTCCTATCGACAGCTTCAAAGCAACGCCTATGTGTCATTGGTGCCTCATCCCATAAGATCAACGCTGCCTTTTTAACCAACTCAGCTAGATTTGATCCTCGCGACATGGTGCACATGGTTTGCTCACCAAGGTCAAGTGGAATCCTAAATCGAGAGTGAGCTGTTCGTCCTCCTGGAAGTAACAGAGAAGCCACACCAGAAGAAGCAACAGCCAGGACAATATGATCTTCTGCTCGCAATGCAGTAATAATAGCGTTCCAGAGGAAAGTTTTCCCTGTGCCTCCATGTCCAGAAACAAAAAATACTTTTCCAGCTAGTCCAGTAGCAGCAGCAATAACTTGATCATAAATCGCTGACTGTTCCAGATTCAGTTTCTCATGAAGAGAAGCAGCAATATTTTGAAGGTCATCTCTGTTATACTGCATCTCCTCAATGACTAACCTGTTACCCACTATCCTTGCACCATGCAAAAGGGCAGTCGATATGTTAAAACTTTCCAAAGAGTAGCCATTCCTGCCAAACATAATAGAAAGTTCCTGCAATAGCTCAGCCTGTAAATATTGTGGGGGGACAACCAGATCATCATCTTTCAGAGATCGACGAATCCGAACTACCAAGTCATCTGTCATGTATGCTGAATATCTATCAAGCAACCTCTGTGCACTAACAACACCACAGAAAAGAACAACAGTCATGAACAAATGTCTTATCTGAAAAGAAGATGCCCACACAATTGCTTCATCAAAAAGAAGGAACCACTCATTATCATTGCCCACAAACCCACGTGCTTGGCAGACCTCTTTGAAAGAACTATATAGAACACCATTATGAGTTTTAAGGTGAGCAAAGCTTGTAGCACCTGGCACCTTTGTCAACAACAGCCGCAAGAAATAAAGTTCATTTGTTGTAGGATGGCAGTTGTAAATCCTTCCAATTGGCACACCAAGTTTGCTTTCCTTAGCCCTTCTTTTCCATTTCTTAGATTTTCCATCCCATATCCATTTAGTTGGGAAGTTAAGGTATGTCAGAGACCGAGCATCAGAATATCTCTGGTTCGCAACAAACCACTCTGTTAACATCGTCTTGTATCTGTCCGGGCTGGCTACTATGTCACCAAGACTGTCATTTTCAGAGTAAATGACCCTGTTCATATTAGGCAAGTGCACAACTAATCTCTCAACGGTTGGCTCACGAACATGAATATCATAAGCGAACTTGCGCCAAAACGATTCACATGTGGACAGGTACCTGGAAAATCCAAAGCGGCAGAATGAATGCATGACCAAATTGTGAAAAAAGAAACACAAACAGACAAATAAAGCAGCAAAGAATCAAAATTTAAGAAGTCATACCGGCATTTAGCATAGTCACTTATCTCATTTCTTCCTTCATTCTGAGTAGACGTGGATTCATACATAGAATGCAAACGTGCGTGTGCCATGTCAGGGCCTTTAGCAAGGTACTTAAATAAATATTTTAGAAGATTTGTCTTGTTGCACCACTCCACATTTATATGAGCCTGAAATTTCTTTAGCAAACCCATGTTGTACGGAACTATCCACCTGTTGTCTAACCGATGCCCATTTTTAGTAACATAACGTGTATTGCTAGGACGCCGGTAAACAGGAAAACCAAAACCATCAATTGTCGTTTCTGCATTAAATTCCTTCGGATAATGTTTTGAACATACACCATCTTTCATGCAAGGAGAGTTCGGATTGTAAGTACCGCAAGGGCCATGGACCATAAACTCCTCCACTAACGCATAACCAAGAGTATCATCGCGATAATCAGGTATTTCAGCTGAAATGTAAGAATCTATAGTCGCTGGAGTAGGATCATCTGTGTCAATTTTTAACCACACAAGAGAATGTATGTGAGGAAGACCCCTCTTCTGAAACTCTACTACATACAAATCTGGGAAAAAGAAGCAAAAGAAAATAAGCACTAACAAAGCAGCTTCTAAAATGCATCCTAATGAGATGTGAAAGCACGCCAGCAGAGCAGTAGACCAAGAAATAGTACAAAAGAGGAACAAAGCATCTATATATCTAAAAAGACAAAACAGCTAGGCAGAAAATAAACAACTAATTTACGAAACAGAGGCACACAAACCATCACATTAAAAAACATACAAAGCAGAACAGTATATTTGTAAGGCATAATCTGTTGGCACCATATAAGCAAAAAATGAAAGATCATGCTGACAGGAACAGAACATTTAACAAAAATGAAGCATGAGTAAACAACATTTTTACTGTTGTACAGGCAACGATCAAACAAATCAGTAAAAATAATAAAGTAAGCAAAACAGAAATAGGAAACAACAGCACCGACACAGGTGCATTAATAAATTTGAATTGAAGCATACATGCATTTATAGGTCCAAAACATTCTCCTTCTCTAACTTCTTCTCTAAATTCATTGATTTTCATCTTGAACACCCTGGTTTCAATATCTGGTCTATCTGAATGGATTTGCCCAGGTTCAAGAAGAACAGCTTCTGATATCTCATCCCACTTTGGGTTACATGTAAAAGTAACAAAAAGATCTGGAGGTCCATAAACTCGGCAAATAGCCATCCCGTCCTGATAGTTCTGAATCATATATCGAGGACCTCCTGTATAACTGGAATGCAGCATATATTGTACCCCAACATTTTTGCCAGTTGAAGTTCCTTCTCCAAGAGCATCAGACAGACCTTGGTATGTCTCAGACCGCAAGGTATCTTGATTCCAAAAGTGGTAATTAAGTCTAGATGACTCCACACATGAGAAAGAATCAACTGCTATCTGATTAGATAATCGGCCACAGCAAGTAAAAGGATTGGGCTCACCCTTCCGGTAATGAAACCTGTAACAATAATACTCCAGCATAGATACATCTTGTCTTCCACCAGCAGTGACACCATCAACATCCTGATACTTGATCCCAAGATGAAAACCCATCGAGCCATGAGGAAACAGAAGTGGGTACTGCAAAGCCATAAGCGAAGGATTAAGGGGAGAAACCCGTTGGAAGAAACCAGCTTTCTTCCGAACAATTACATCAAATCTGTTTCTTTCCGTAGAGAAATCATCAACTATGAGAGCAGCGAGCTCAGGAGCAGCAGGCAAAGAATATCGGTTACCATGTTCTCGGCCCTCATGACCATGTAGTTGAACAGCAACCTCAGGACATTCAGGAGAAAAAAGCCTTTTTTCAGCCATGCGGAATGTCTGCACAAGATGATTATGCTGATCAAGCATGGTCCTCAACGAATCAACAACATCACGGTCAGGCTGTTCCCTACGGGAGCGAACGTTGCGAGCAGAACGAACAGGCTCATCTCCAAATTCAGCACCACTATCTGAATCCCTTCTCCGGCGCTGACCATGCAATCTAGAAGAGAAATGATTATCTGAAAGAACTGACTCAGAAGCATCAACATCAGCAGAAGAAAAAATTGCAAGTCTGTGATCCAATTCATTCAGTGTGTCAAAGATATACAGCTGAGCAAACTTAGGAACTGGATTTTCAGAGGGCGGGAGGAGGGAACCAATCTGATGACATACTACTCCGCAAATTTTAAAAACATAAGGCCCTCCACCAGTGTTCAAACTATCATCTACATGAACACCGAGCGACGTAAAAGCGAACATAGAGTTGTACTCTCTTATTAAACGCAGAAAACGTTTGCAATCAGGACCACCATCAAATCTTAGCAATTCAGATAAAGGAGCTGGCCAGGCAGGATATATGGGCAAAGACACCTTTCCACGACGACAACATCCAGTGTACACAGGCCTTGCCCTTTCAAGACTGGCGCCTTTATGCCGTTCCCAAAACCAGAATAAAGCCGCACACCGTATGCAGATATGGTGAGGGCCGCCATAGTAAGAACGACCAGGCCAAGCACCTGAAACGAAAGGAAGAAATCACTGCTGCTGCAAGCAGAAAATAAGAAAAGACAGAAACAAACAAAAGCAACCAAAAGGGAAAATTACGTTTTAATACAGCTACAAAGTCCCTTGATAACGGCAGCTCCACACGCCCAGGTTTGTAGCCAGCTCGAAGTAATGCCTTGTGACAACGAAGAGCTGTACGCATCCGACGATTGTGGCGAGCTTGGCTTGTAGACACAGAAGGAGTCGCAGCAACTGTAAGACATCAGGAGCACAAATATCACAAAGTAGCCTAAAACGCAAAGGATGAAGTGAGTCAGCCAGAAAATAAACAATACAGAAGGCAGCGGCAGTACCTCGTGTGAGATAATCCAGAGGATTAGCACCAGGAGGCAACGACGGCGAAGAATAAGCATAGGCATCAACGTCAGAATCATTATCCTCAGACGAATGAGAGGAAGCAGAATTCCCAGCCTCAGAATCAGAAGAAGCAGCTGACAACCGAGTAGAGTGGGGAATCGAACGAACAGAACCTCTAGAAGCTCGAAACTCATCAGCCGACATAGGAGACCAGGCAGAGAACTCAGTATGAGGCAGAGCAGCAGGAACACCAATCTGATCAATGTCCTCATCGGAAGAATCAATCTCCTGAGGCATAAATATTCCTGCATCAAATAAATGCCATATAAAAATCAGTCACATTCAGTACATGTTCAGTACACCTCGGATAACGGTAGTACACAAACAGTAATGAACCAAGCACAACTAACAATCTCCATATGTAAGTGGAAAACACAATAATGTAGCCAAAACGCAGCATCAGGCGACCCCAAGAAGGGCAAATAAGAAGAAAAAAGTAATCACAGTGACCATAACGGGCAAACAACGGCTAAACAATATTTGCGACTATATAGAAGATATAGCACCTAGCCAATTCTGCGAATTCGGCTAAACAATATTTGCGACTATATAGAAGATATAGCACCTAGCCAATTCTGCGAATTATGCCACCTATGCGAACAAACAAACGGAAGAAAACAACGACTCAGTAAGTAACAATTATCACTCAGGTAGAAAAAAGAGCAGAAGCCAATCTGAACGCACCTACCATTACTCATTTCAGTACGACATCGCGCAAGCTGATGCAACCAGCAGCAAAACAGTGCAACCAACAGGAAAATTAAGAAATGGAAATCAGATTGCAGACCAACATGGAGCAACATAAACAGATACATACACTCAGCACGTACACTCATGGAAACCATAACCAGACCGTACAGGTGAACATCAACATAGGCATGACAGCAACAACAATATAAAGTAAACAACATATGGATGATTATGTGAACCAACACATCAATGAATAGACCTAACAACCTAAGATTTCAACTAAGAATGTAAGACAAACAAAAATGGAGCAGGGAGAAGCATAACAAACCAGTAGAAGTAGAAGCAGCAGCGACTGAATCATCAAAATCAGAAAGAGCGCAGCTGACAGGACGCTTGCCCAGCCGAATTTCATCCCTTCTGCGCGCAGCAACCACCGCCGGATCATCAACAGGAAGAGAATAAACAGGCAAGGCCAAATGTGCAGCAAGCAAATCTCCAGGCGAGGACGGCAAAACAACAGAAGAGCCTCCAGGCAGCACAGTATCAGAGGCACCATCAGACTGAACAGCTGCAGAACCTCCATCGAAGTGAACACCCGCAGAAGGACGGCCAGCCGCTGAGGGAGCTACTCGACCCAAAAATCCTGGCGCCAAAGGAGAAGAATCCGCAAGGCCAGCAATCGAGAACCGAAAAGCTGCATCAAGCGGAGACCGTGGACGGCGCCTGAGAGTAGCACGCGCAGCAGAGGACACTCGCGTAGCAGGCACAGCCCGCGGTCCAGGCAAGGAATCCGTGTTCTGTGGAGAGCAACGACGCCGCACATGGCGGACCGTCTCGTCGACGCAAGAGTCGTCGCCATAAGGCCGACGTCGAGGACACCCACCGGCCGCAGCACCCTGGAACCCACCACGGAGCGGCGTATCGTCCACGCCAGTTCGTCGACGCCGCGTCGGACGGGCAGGTAACTCCGGCGACCACCGCTCCGGAGGACGACGGCGTCGACAGCCAACAGCACCAGGCCGACCGGCGCCGCTGGAAGAAGCAAGCAAGCCGTCACCGCGGTCAGCCGAAACATATGAATCAGAAACATCGGCCGACGCCGGCAGCAGAGGAGAGCCCGGAACCTCAGGCAGAAGACCAGGCAAAAGGCCGGCATCGGAGCCAGCAGCCAGAAACAGAGCTCGAGGACGGCAGCCACGCCGACCGCGGAGCAACGGCGGCGCCGCCGAAGCCGTAGATCCAGAGGAAGCAGCCAAGGGTAAGCCAGCAGCGGAGCCCACGGGATCGGCGGAGCCCACGGGATCGGCAGCTAGAGGAATCTCCAATCCGGAGGAATCTGCAGGGCCGGTAGTAGAGCCAGGCGGAGAAGAAGGCGCGGCCATATCTGGCAACGGCGACGAAGAAGAGAGGCGAGCAAGGCGGCGACGGCGAGGATGCATCGGAGAAGAGGATGAAGAGCGGTGGCTAGCGGAATGAAAGAGGTAAAGAAGAAAGCAGCGAGGATAACACGCTGTGGGGAAGAAAAGAGGGGAGGACGAAAGCGGCGGAAACGGTGCCGCTCCGACACGTACACGGGTAAGGACCAAATCGCTGGTAGGGCGCCGTTTCCTTGGTCTTTTCACGGTGTTACTGTTCATTTCCTACAGTAACAAAATCGCTGGTAGGGCGCCGTTTCCTTGGTCTTTCATATAGTTAGTAATTCAGACATGTAGGCAAGAAAGCTTAAAACATGCCTTGATGAAATATAATATCATAACATTATAAATTTATCCCGTAGCAACGCACGGGTATTTAGCTAGTAGTAGTAGAGATAGAGAAGAATTTGGTGACTCCTCTCCATTTCCTCCGTCCCCGCCGCCATCTGCTCCTCACTGGCCACCAACACCTGCGTCGAGGACCACGGCGAATTTTGCTACCCTGGATCCGCCGAGCGCCAAGAGGCTGTCGAGTCCGGTTCGATCTCGATCTTGGCCTGCTGCTGTTGCACAGCCATCCCCCATCGCGCTATCACGGTCTGAACCCCCGTTAACTCCTACAGTCCATTGATTCGCCGTCCTCCGAGGGCAGTTGTGCCTGCAGCAACAACGATTTCCATCCCTCGTGCGAGCTCTTGTGCTATTCGAGTTCGTGGTGGCAACGGCAGTGGTCGTGACGGAGATGTTCTCGAACAATCACGTGTACGTGACGTGCAGCGACCTGCCCACCCTGGACGTGACCCTGCACTGACCTAATAAATCAGCGGCATCCTTCCTTCTGTGGCGTTCGTGGCTGCGCCGTCACGGCGTCACCTACGGATTTGTTCCTGGTAATGCACTCTTACTTTCCTCACGAAGCAGTGGTACAAGAAAACGGTATTGTTCCTACATCTATTTGGCAAGAGTACTTATTTTGTGAATTTAAAGTCTGTGCACAGAATTTGAATTGCAATTTCGGATGTGATTCCACAGGGATGGATATACTTGGCAGTTCCTGTTCTCTTCTATGCCTCCGTGAGAGCTACCAGAGGAATTAGTGAGAAGAATTATGGAGTGAGCGTCATCAAGGTATAGAGCTTAGATTCTACATGAGCACCACATATAAGTTTCTTCAACATTAATTCGAAATTACAAGTGCCACAAGAGAACAGGAACCTCAAGAAAATGGTTAATTTTATTATTTGCCGCCTTCCTAGAAAATGTGTAGGATGAGATCATGAACCTCAAGAACTAAATCAGCAACTCGTGTGTGTTTTATTCTATTTTTTCCTGGAGTTTAGATTTTCCTTCGTCCATGTTTCTGCTAAAGACACTGAATAATATGATTTCTCTTAGGTTTTGCGTATGCGCTTAAAATATTTCAATAATGCTGTGCAAAATCTTTCCTGTTCTACTTTTTTTATTCTGAATCTGAGCTATAAAGGAGGAAAAGAGCGTGTCTGACGAGGGGTTAACTCATCAAATCCCATGGCTAAGAACCTAGGGTTGAGATTACGGGGAGAGAACGTGGTAGTACTGGTAGTTTGGTCGGCTGACAAGCAGAGGCAAAGATTTACCCAGGTTCAGGCCTCCGGAGAGTAACACCCTACTTCCTGCTTGTCTGTTATTGATCGTGTGAGATTATGCGGGCTACAATGGGGTCCTGGCGAGATGTCGATCTCGCTAGGGTTTTGGTGATTCGAGGATTGCTTGTCCTGGATCGACGGCCCTCTCAGCCTTTATATAATAGGCTGGGTCTCGGAGTCCGCAACCGACCCTGTTTACATGTAAGGAAAGTCCATACCGACTATGCATATGTCTAATCTTGGAGGGTACTCCATCTTGTTGGGCCTCTCGTAACGGGCTTCATGTAGGCTCTTGATAGTTGGGCCTTAGTCGACACGTGCACCAGGTACCTCATGGTAATGTACCCGAGATGTATATCCTTGTCAGTAGCCCCCGAGTACTTGTCTGACTAGAAGAATCGGGCATGAACTCGTTCGTAAGTGCACGTCATATTCTTTGTACTTGTGTTTATAATTGGAATTCCTGTATGAATATCACATGTTGGCTATGTCGAGTATTTCATCGACTTTGGTTTTTGCTTATGATAATCAAGGGATAATAGCTTAGTAGGCCCAGTACACTCGACGGATCGGGACTGGTTAACTATACATTCGGGTAAAACCTTACTAGCTTTCAATCAAACTCGAGTCCCCGGACTCGAATCTGGAATAGACTGGTTAGACTCGACTAGGCCGCTGAGGTCTTACTGAATTGATCTGCAGTATAACTTTGAAATTTACCCAACGCGTCCGGCGGGATTTTTCATCATGTCTGCTGACACGGAAAGTATAAGGATTAACGTTGCTGGAACGGTCCTTAGCCCGTCTCGAAAGTTCGGCGGGTCTTACCTTTGCACCATGCATGCAGCATTCGAGATATTTGCGGCGGAGGCAACTCGGGAAATTTTCGAGTATGATTTTGCATATGAACTGAGTCGAGTCTTTTGTCGACTGATACTTTGTCATTATTCTATCGAGTGCGCGACAGCGCTCCCGATGGGAGTAGCCCCCGAGATTGTGCTGTATTGTTTGCAATGGAGGATAATCTCAAATCTGTCTATCCCGTATATCTTTAGTCGAAGAAATTTTTGATACGCTCCTGATGGGAGTAGTATGCGCAGTCGAAGAAACTGTCGACTACTTGTATGCTTGCTTGCTACTCAGTCAAAGGACTGGCTTTTGTTTCTGAATGCTGGATGACTCGAAATGTCCATCGAGTGTGAGACTTAAGTGACGTCATTACTGACGCCTGCCTCGACTGCAATTTCTGACACGCTATTGAGTGCTTTGGTATGACTGATGGGACATGACACGCCTGTGGGCCCACGCCGCAGTGCTGACCAAGGGCGGTGCCGTTTGGACTGAATTTGACCGTTCAGGCACGATTTTTCCGGGATTGTGATGATGGTTCCTAGATTCCCGTGCGTCGTGGGCATCGTGGCCGGCGACGGTTGCTCTCCATGGCTGCCACGTGTATGGCTGGATTATGATATTTTGCCCATGATCTCGCATCAACGGTGCAGATTCTTTTGTGTTGGGGTTAAAAGGGCGCGGCGGAGTAAATAAGGTTTTTTACTTGCCATTCGTTCTTCGCCGCCGCTGCTTCTTCGTCCTCCTAGCGTATCGCCATAGCCCAAGAGCCAAGCTTTTCGCCACCCACCAGCACGATGACAAAACCCGCGCCTCGGAAGGGTAGGAGTGCCTCGAATGCCTCGGCGGACAGCGCCGCTGGAGCCGCTGCCAGCGGGCTGAAGAGGGACAAGGGCTCCTGGACCAAGACCGCCTGCAGCAAGCGGATGCTCACCGGCTTGCGGAACGACGGGCTGATTCCGGCGGCCCCGTCGCAGGTTCGCATCCCAGGCGCCGAGGTAATCCCGCGCCCAGGCCCCAATGAGCGGGTCTGTTTTGTAGATTTTGTGAATAGGGGCTTCTCCTTCCCTGTTCATGATTTTCTTCGTGCACTGATGCACGTTTATGGAGTGCAGTTGCACGATTTTACTCCCAATGGGCTCTTGCACATTGCGTGTTTCTTCGTGCTTTGCGAGTGCTTTTTGGGCGTTGCGCCCCACTTTGGGTTGTTTCGCCGCATCTTCAACGTCAAGCGCCAGCACAGCGTCAAGGGACCTGGTGGTTTTGGAGTACAGACTCGATCTGACGTCGAGTACTTCAAAATCAACTTCCTCGAGTCTGTGCAAGGATGGCGCCAGAAGTGGTTCTACATCAAGGATGTGACCACGGGCAACCAAGCGTTCGGGTTGCCACCCTTCAATGCAGACGCCGTGGTGAAGAAGAGGCCATCCTAGATTGCGCAGCCGACCAGAGTCAAAGCCGAAGAGGCTGACATTCTGATGGAGAAGGTGTTGAAGCTGCAGACTAACGTTGGTCGAGAGGTGACTGGCATCCATTTGCTGGCCACTTTTCTCAAGAGGCGAGTGCAGCCTCTCCGAGCCCGAGCCAATGCCATGTGGGCATATAGTGGGCTTTCTGACCCAACCCGCTCGCGCGAAGTTGAGCTGTCCGCTGGGGAAGTCGAGAAGTTGGTGAGAGGTCTCACCAAGCTCACCGATGAGGAACCCTGCGAGATGGACTCGCCCGTTGCACCTTATGAGGCCAGCAACCCTCTGCGAGAGGTAACAATCGCAACTGTTATGGAGTTGTTATGTTATGCATGTGCGGTTTTAAATTCACTTTGCTTTATGTCATGTGCAGGGACACATAATGTATGTGTCGATGCCACCATTGCCAGAGAGCGGCCCAGTGCCGGACAATGAGCCACTCGAGACTGGCTCTGATGATGAGATGACCTCACTCGCCCCCGCCGAGACTCCAGACACCGAAGAGGGCGATTCTGCGGCGCAGAGCAAGCAGAAGCGGTCGCGCGAGGAAGAGGACACAGCTGACTCTGAGGAGAAGGAGGGAAACGAGACGGAGTCGCTGCTGGCCCCACTCGAAGTTCCTTCGATTCGCTCGCTCCCCCCGCGACCACCGAAGAAATCGCGCCCGAGCGTGGGCGTGCTTGCACCTGGTCGAATGGTCGACCTTACTGAAGAGTAAGTACTATGTGCACTTGCTTTTTCACTTTATGAACGGTGCCACATTGTATACTTAGAATATGTGATACAGTGTTTCCTCGGATGAGGATATGCCGCCGCCACCTCAGATGGAGAAAAGCAGCGCAGCGTCCACTGCACGGACGCTGCCACAAGAGCAACCGCCTACCCCTACGACTCCTGCTGCTGCAGACGCGGCTACACCGCCCGAGCCTGAGGTTGCGGCGAACAAAGGTGGAGCTGCGGCGACAGGTGTTCCTGCGTCGACTTCCTCCCTCTTGGATCATGTAAGCTTGCGCTTTTTTGCCGTAGTTGAATCATTATCAGGTGTCAAAATTTTGCATAGACTCGATGATTGAGTTCTGAATTTGCTCATGCTGTGCTGTAGTCATTTGTGCAAGAGCTGCTGAAGGCTGGCGCCAAGTATGTTCATATGGAGACGGAGGCTGCCACCCTGCAGCAGCAACTCGAGGATGCCAAGAGTAAGTATCTTGTAATGAGAACTCAAGTTTTGATGTAACTATCTCTTTTGCAGCATGTTGAAGAAATGCTTATGTGTTGCGCAGAGTCGGCTGCTGACGCTGCAGAGGAGCTGAAGATGGCTTCCCGTCGAGTCGCTGATCTAGAGAAGAGGCTGAAGGCAACCGAAGTTAGGGAGGACAATGCAATTGGTCGACTCTCTGCTGCCAGCACCACTTTGCCTGGTAAGCAATTTTGCCGTTGCCTTAGATATTTGAAGTTTTTGTAACATGTTGCTGATCATGCTGTTGACATGCTATGTTAGGCGTGATGGATGGCCCTGCTGCTCCTGGCAAGCAAAGCGTTGGCACCTCACTCGACGAAAGTGTGGCCATCACAGAGATTACCAGTAGCAGAGCAGGGGAGATGCTGACGCAGGCGGCATGTGCTTTGGGCGCCCTGCGCGGCAGCTTCTTCCCAGGTGAAGAGCTTCCATCCTCATTTGCAGAACTGGTGGAGCTGTTCAAGCCAGAAGGAACTGTCGTCTCCGATTTCTGTCGCGAGCAAATGGTAAGTGGTGCTCAGACTACTTTTCTCATGTTGCTCGCGCACGAAGTAGAGGCGGATTTTGACATGGTGAGGACCTGGCGGAAAAACTCTGGGACTAGGCACTTGGATGTAGGCTGCCAAGAAATATTCTCAACAGCTTGTAAAAACTGTTGAAGATAGGGCGGCCAGGGTTCAGGCGAAGAAAGCTACCTCCAAGAAGTCGATGACTAGCGAGTGATCCCTTTGTCGACTAGATTTAGGGATTTTATGACTTTGCTTTTGCTATCTGTAAATCGTCAGACATCGTATCTGTGCTTTATGAAATATGAACTTCAGTAATCGGGAGGCACAGCCCCCGAGTCTTTTGCTTGAGTTCTTCATTTTTCCTTATGCCTTGAGTTATTCTGAATGTAGAACCGAGCTTCTAAAGCATCGACTGGCCCTATTGTGGGTGGCTCCACCAAGTCGCGAAGCGTGAATGACCAGAAAATTATGGACTACCTTCAGCTCAAGCTTTCGAAGGTGAACGGCGAGCTGAAGAAGATGCAAGAGGCATATGCAGAGCTATAGTCGAGGCCATCTCCAACTACAGAGCGCGAGGCTTTTTTGCTTGAGGAGTTGGAGAAGGTGAACCTGCAGCTTGAATGTAAGCTCTTTTTGGAAATCGAATTGTGGGCTCGGCACACAAGTCGACTGGAGTAATAAGTTTGCATAATTTTGCCATAGGTGTTTGTTTTGACCCGATGAAGGAGGAAGCACGGATACAAGAGCGGCTTGATGGTCAAGCGAGCAGCGCTGAGTATGCCGCTCATCCTTTTTGGTCGGATAGGGCAAAGTTCAGTGTCTTGGCGAGGCTTTTGGATCGGGCGTGGCGAACCACCATTCGACTCGAAACTTGCAGGTTGGCTTTGTTTCGAGTCCATGAAACTTTGTTCCCTTTAAACGAACAACCTCAGAGCCTTGCGGCACTGTTAAAGAAGTTTCGAAGGGGCAAGTCGATCAAGAGATTTGTGCGTGAGCAACTGATTAGCGGGGCTAACGTTGCTCTTGCCTTCGTGCGGTCACATCTTCCGCACCTTGACTTGAAGAAGATTGCGATGGCACCCGCTCCCGTACCAGGTGGTGGTCCTGTGCCAATGAAGGAGCACTACAAAGAAACACGGGTGGACGCATTGGTCCTAATCCATCATGTGCCGAAGGAGGAGGAGAAGTGGACCCAGCCAAAGGATGAACCTGTAGACTAGGGTTTTTATGCATAGGGGGCAGCCCCCGAGTGTAAATTTGCCACTTGTATGTATTGTACATTGTTTGTTTGTATGTATGCAGCCCCTGAGCCTATCGAGTGGGGTTTGTGAATTTTTGCGACGTCTGAAGTTTCAACCTCTGGTTTTAGGCTCAGCCCCCGAGCATGCAAGTGGAGTTGAGTAATTTTGCGTTTGTGTTTGATCTTTTGTGACCCAGCCCCCGAGTATTCGAGTGCGGCTGGGATATGTTCGAAGGAGAAGGAGCGAAAGCTCATACTTTTGATAACGCAGCCCCCGAGTGTTCGGGTGCGGCTAAGATTACGCGAGTAATTTATGCGAGTAGTCAACAGAAAGATAGGAGGAACATTGATTATATTCCACTTTTGAATGTTAAGCTGCAGGCTGCCTCATTAAAAACCTTCCAGCCCCCGTAGGTACCCTGGTAAGGAAAAGAGCGTGTCTGAAACCTGCAGCCATCCGACATATGTGCCTATTACATTGTGCGACTGATCCATCTAAGCATAGAAACGGCGCAGCTGCGCAACGTTCCAAGGATTGTGCGAGAGTTCGCCCGTCTTCGTGTGCTTCAGCCTGTATGCTCCGCCACCAAGGACCTCGGTGATGATAAAAGGTCCTTCCCATGGGGGAGCGAGTT
The DNA here is from genome assembly GCA_947311845.1 of Poa pratensis. Taxonomy (NCBI): domain Eukaryota; kingdom Viridiplantae; phylum Streptophyta; class Magnoliopsida; order Poales; family Poaceae; genus Poa; species Poa pratensis. Next base: position 18,536,989 of record CAMZMU010000040.1, on the reverse strand, counting down.
TGTGCACCTTCTTTTGCTTCAGTCGAAGTACCAGGTCGCCAACCTCGAAGGACCTGGTGCGCAGTCTACGGCTGTGGTAGTTGCGGAGGTCTTGCTGATAGACAGCTGTGCGTGCTGGCGCCGTGTCGTGTGCTTCTTCGAGCAAGTCGACTGCGTCTTCGAGTGCTTCATCTGCGTCTCCTCGTTGTATGCTTCGACTCTTGGTGCATTGAATCTTACATCTGATGGCAGGATTGCTTGCGCCGTAGACCATGAAAAATTGGGTGAACTGTGTTGAAGCGTTAGGAGTTGTGCGTAGGCTCCATACCACAGATGGGAGTTATTCGACCCAAGCACCCGCGGCTCTTTTGAGTGGCACCAGGAGGCGTTTCTTGATTCTACTCGTCACGAGTCCATTGGCCTTTTCGACTGGCCATTGGACTGCGGGTGTGCCACGGATGCATAGTTGAGCGTGATGTCTTGCTCTTTGCAGAAGGATCAAAATTCTTCAGCTGTGAAGTTTGTACCGTTATCAGTGATGATACTGCTTGGTACCCGAAGCGGTATATGATACCCTTTATGAAATTGACTGCTGTAGTGGCAGTCGAACTTGTGATAGGGACTGCCTCAATCCACTTGGTGAACTTGTCGACTGCCACCAGAAGGTGAGTATGCCCTCCATGGGAGGATTTTTTGAGTGGCCCAACCATATCGAGTCCCCACTGGGCAAAGGGCCGGGCCAATGGTATTGTCTTCAACGCCGATGCGGGTGCGTGCGGCTTTGTGGCGAATTTTTGACAGCCGATGCACCTTTTGACTATGTCCTCCGCGTCTTTGAGTGCTGTGGGCCAGTAAAAGCCTGCGCGAAAGGCTTTGGCTACGAGTGATCGACTGCTGGCGTGATGCCCGCAGGTACCTGCATGAATATCACGAAGGATGGCCTGGCCATCTTCAAATGCTATGCATCGTTGGAACATACCTGATATGCTGCGCTTGTATAGTTCGCCGTTGATGACGGTGTATGCTTTAGATCGTCGAGTGACGCGTCGTGACTCTGTTATGTCTTCAGGTACCTCACCGCGGAGTATGTATGCGAGGAAAGGTTGAGTCCAAGTTGGCTCAATGAGGAGTACCTCGACTGGGGGTCCTCTGTGCTAGGTGCTTTGCTCTTGGCTGGTGCTGATGTAGGAGATGTTCGTTTTTGCTTGATGGATCTGTGCTCGATGCGCTCGAGGAAGACACCAGGTGGAACTGGTGCTTTGGTCGAGACTAGGTTGGCTAGCTTGTCTGCTTCTTCGTTGCTCTCGCGCCCTATGTGCCGCAACTCGCAGCCTTCGAAGCTGCCCTCCATTAGGTTGTACAGGTCGCGTAGGCGATCATGTTGTCTGCGATGGCATCGCAGGCCTTCATTGTTTGCTGCACCACAGGTTCGAGTCACCATAGATCATCAGTCGAGTGCACCCGAGGGCTTTGGCCATCCGCATGCCATGGATCAGGGCCTCGTACTCAGCTTCGTTATTGGATGGTAACTCGAATCCCATCTGCAGGACATAGCGAAGCTTGTCGCCTTTTGGTGATATGAGGATGACACCTGCGCCTGCGCCTTCGTTTTTCTTTGAGCCGTCGAAGTACATAGTCCATGAGTTGGACACATCTGGTGCTCCTGGCAACTGAGCTTCGATCCACTCGGTATGGAAGTCAGGTAAGACTTGTGCTTTGATGGCCTTCGGGTAATCATACTTGATATCTCGTGGTCCTAGCTCGATGAGCCATTTTGCGACTCGCCCAGTTGCGTTGGGGTTTGTGAGGATGTCCCGATCCCTGAGGTGCTGATTACAGTGATCGGGTGCTCTGCGAAGTAGTGCGTCAGCTTCCTTGAGGACATGAACACGGCGTAGGCCAGCTTTTGATAATGCGGGTACCGCTGCTTTGATATGGAGAGGACTTCACTCAAGTAATAGACTGGGCGTTGTATGCTTTGGGCGTGTCCCTCCTCCATGCGTTCGACTACCAGTACGGTACTCACCACCCTGTTAGTTGCAGAGACATACAGGTATAGTGGCTCACGTTCCCTTGGTGCGACGAGGATTGGAGGGCTTGTGAGGACTCGCTTGAGATCCGTGAAGGCTGCTTCGGCTTCTGGCGTCCACTCGAATTTATCTGCTTTCTTCATCAGTCGATAGAACGGGAGTGCTTTTTCGCCTAGTTTGCTGATGAATCGACTGAGTGCTGCCACTCGACCCGCTAGTTTTTGGACGTCATGGAGTTTTGAAGGTCTTTGCATTGTCAAGATGGCCTGTATTTTTCTGGGTCAGCCTCGATTCCACGAGCTGAGACTAGATACCCCAAGAGCTGCCCGGCTGGTACGCCGAACGTGCACTTCTTCGGGTTGAGCTTGATGTGGAAGCGTTTGAGGTTTGCGAACGTCTCTCGCAAGTCATCGAGTAGTGTGTTTTCCTCTTGTTGTGATGACGATGTCATCTACGTAGACCTGGACGTTTCGCCCAATTTGCTTCTTGAGGCAGTCTTGCATCATGCGCTGGTAGGTTGCGCCTGCGTTCTTGAGCCCGAAAGGCATGTTGTGTAGCAGTAGACCCCGAGTGGGGTTATGAACGCCGTTTTCTCTTCATCTTCTTCCTTCATCCTTATCTGGTGGTAACCGAGTAAGCATCCAGGAAGGACAAGCGAGCGCACCCGGCGGTGGAGTCGACGATCTGGTCGATTCGAGGTAGTGGAAAGTGATCCTTTGGACAACATTTATTGAGTGCTGTGAAATCTACGCACATCCGAAGGATATCTGTGTGCTTCTTCTCTAAAGTACGGGGTTAGCCACCCATTGTGATTTCTTGATTTCTCTGATGAAACCTGCTGCGAGTAGTCTGTCGACTTCGGCTTCGACTGCGGTTCTTTTCGGGCCGGATATGCGGCGCATTGTTTGCTTGACTGGTTTAGCATCTGGAAATAATTGGAGAGAGTGCTCGGCGAATTCCCTGGGAATACCTGGCATGTCGGCTGGACACCACGCAAATATATCCCAGTTCTCACGGAGGAATTCGACGAGCGCGCTTTCCTATGCGATAGGCAGACTCGAAGAGACATTGACTGTCTTGGTCGGTCGGTCGGGTGCACCTGATGCGACCTTGTGTCATTGGTGGCATTGAATGCTCTGTCGACTGCCACCTTCTTGTGCTCCGGCATAAGTGTTCGATCGTTGGAGACCGCTAGATCGGCGAGTGTTGCTTCCATGCCGAACATCTCAGAGATTTTGCTAAACTCTCGGTCGCAAGAGTCAGACTTTTGGAAGTTTCCTTTGACTGTGATTACTCCTTTTGGTCCAGGCATCTTCAGCTGGAGGTATGCGTAGTGGGGACCGCCATGAATCGAGCGAACGTCGGGCGTCCAAGTATGGCGTGGTATTGTGACTTCCAGTCGACAACTTCGAACTCAATCGACTCTGTCCTGAAGTGGTTTTTGTCCCCGAACGTAACGTCGAGTTGTATGGTGCCTTCTGGGCTTATTGCTTTGCCTGGGACGATACCGTGAAAGGTATTTGAGATTTGGCAGGTTTTCGACTGACCTGTTCATTTTGCGGAGCGTATCTGCGAAGATGATGTTTATGCCGCTGCCACCATCCATGAAGACCTTGGACATGGCGTACCTCCAATTTGGGCGTCGAGTACCAGAGCAGAGTGCCCTGGACGAACTACCGATGGTGGGTGGTCCTCTCTGCTGAAGCTTATTGCAGTTTCGGATCCCTTCAAGAATTCAGTTACGGCAGGAGGTGACATGACCGCCATATTTACTTGTCGAGTGCGAAGTTTTTGCTCCCTGTTGGAAGGGCGACCTTTCTGTATCATGTACATCTGCCCTTGGGGCGGAGGGTACTGAGGTTCGTCCACCGAGGTACGGGTTGTATGGCACCCGCGATATTTCCGCCTGCGGCAGGCTGTGGTGGTGGAGGTGGTGCCATCAAACGGGCACATTGTGTGGCTGAGGCGCAGGTGCAGGTGCGGGCGTGTGTGCGGCTGCTGCCTTTCTGAGTTGCATGTAGTCAGATGCTAGTTGGTCGAATTCTCTGCAGTTTCTCATCGAGTGATTGGAGCGCAATTTTCCGTCGTCCCCCTTGTACAAGTGTAATCTGCAATCAGCATCCATCTTGTCGTTGAATGATCGCTCGTTTTATGCGCCAGAGCGTGACATGCGCCAGTCTTTCTTCTTGTAGCTGTCGCTGTGTTGGTCACGGTCTCGACTGTCTCGGCGATCATCTCGACTGTTCCGACGATCATCTCGACTGTCCCGGCGATCATCTCGACCGTCCCGTCGATCCTCTGACCGTCGGTCGCTTCAGTCTTGGTCGTTGCGGGGTGTGGAGAATCCAGCCGCCATGAATTCGGGTCTGTCGTCGTCGTAATGACGTTTTGAACGTTTGCGCCTTCTGTCGTCTCTATATGAGTCCCTGCGGCTTCGACTGCCGCTATCATGATTATCACGGGGTGGGGACCCTCGTGTGGTGCGCGCCATGTCTTCGCCGTCTGCCCACTCAGTCACGATCTTTAGGAGATTAGCCACAGAGGTTGGCTTTTGGCGACCAAGTGCTTCTTTGAAATCTCGCCTGGCGAGTCCCATGATGAAAGCATCCATGGCCATATCTTCTAAAATTACTCCAACTGAGTTGCGAATCTCAGTCCATCGTCAGATGTATGACCTCAACGTGTCGTCCGATCGTTGAATGCAGACTCTAAGTTCTTCGAACGTCTTCGGTCGCTCACATAGAGGCTTGAAGTTTTTGATAAAGTCCGCGCGGAAGTGATCCCACGAGTCGTATATCGATGGAGGTAGAGCTTTGAGCCAGTCGCGGGCTGTGCCTTCGAGCATGAGTCGTATGTATTGCATGGCTGTGGTATTCGTGCCTCGTTGGCACGAGACAGCCAGTCTGTAGTCCTCCAGCCATCCTGAAGGTTCCTATCGACCCGTATATTTGGGCTGTTCAGATGTGAGTTTGAATCCTTTGGGCATCCGTGTCTCGCGGACGCGTCGAGTGAAGCACAGAGCTCCACATGGCTCAGGCTCCTGATCAGAGTACGAGTCGCTACTGTAAGATCTGCGTGATCTGCTTCTGGACCTGCGCCGGCGCGAGCCGCTTCTTTCCTTCGAGTGGTGACTCCGCCCACTACGATTATGGTCTTCACGACGCGGGTTTACTATGGCACGGTCTCGACTCCCTCCTGGAGTTTTTGAGATTTGGTTTATGGCCTTTGCCGCTAAGGCGAGTGATTTGATTTGTTGGCGATGTAGTTTTGCATTGGGGTCGTCCGCCGGAGGCTTGATTGCCTCAAAGTATGCTGCAGCAGTGAAAAGGGCACCCGCAGCTGTTTTGGGTACTGGTACTCCCTCTTCGTCGAAAGTCATGAAAGAGTGGCCCAAGTTGCGGGTGAGCGCCTCCCTCTCATCGTCCGCGAGGCGTGACAGCCTCGATCTGGGTCTTGTATCTGCTCGCCCGGTGGAGCTCATTGAGAGCTGTTTTCTTTGTGCACTCGACAAACTAGCTTGTTTTTTGCGCTCTTCGAGTGTTGCTCTGATCTGCTGCAGTCGAAGCGATTCCTGCCAGTTGAAGTACTGGAAGGTCAACATCTCCTCTCATGTTGCATCCACTGGCATCATTGTGCACTCCTTGATGACTTTGTCTGCTTTTGCTGCCATCTCAGCAGTAATTGTGAGAGTTGTGACTCCATCCCGCATAGTTACTGTGCACGGGAATTCTGTAGGCCTCGGCGAAAGCCACGTAAACCTGCTGGGGTATCACCCGAGGGTATGTGTATGTGTTCTCAAGTCCCGCCATGGACTCGATGTCTTCATCGAGCCTCATATCAGGGTCAATATGCCAGTCGAACTGCCCATCTGGGCGGAGCTCGCTGTCGATGTGTTCGTCGCCTATGCTCATCTTGATGTCGTCGAAGTTGTTATGAATCTCGGAGTCGAGGTTGTTGTCGATGTAGATCTCGGAGTCGACGTGGTTGTCGATATGAGTTTCGAGCTCGTCGAAGTCGCTGAGGGAGATCCCACAGTCGAAGCTATCTTCGAGTGGAAGATCGAGCTCGAGATCGTTTTTGCTATATGCTAATTCAGCTTCTTCACCTTGGATCTCTTTTGACATGAACTCGTTAAACTCTTGAGTTGACATGGTTGTTGCAGATGAGCAGGCTTGGAGGATCGACGATGGTATGGACGAGTTGGCGGATCCGCAGTCGAGGGAGCCGCAGCCGATGGAGCCTCGGGTGCGGAAGTCGCGAGTTGACGTGGATCTGTCAAGTCCTGCGTATCAAGCTTGTTTACGAAAAAATTGAACGAACCAACGGTTAGATCCAAACCTGACTCGAGACCAGCGAACGTTTCCTGGAATTCTGGCGAGTGTGGCTCGAAGCTCCTCAGAGGATCTGATGTGCTTCTTGCAGGTGAAGTTGGCGTGCTGCCGTTTGTCGAGTGAATCGGCGAGTTGCCGTGTGCCGCCCGAGTCGGCGAGTTCTGGTTTGTTGATGCAGCCGGCGAGTTGCCGTTTGTAGATGCGATCGGCGAGTCGCCGCTTTCCGATGGAACCGAAGAAACCGCGATTCCAGCACTATTCTTTCCCACAGACGGCGCCAATTGACGAGTGGTTAACTCATCAAATCCCATGGCTAAGAACCTAGGGTTGACATTACGGGGAGAGAACGTGGTAGTACTGATAGTTTCGTCGGCTGACAAGCAGAGGCAAAGATTTACCCAGGTTCAGGCCTCCGGAGAGTAACACCCTACTTCCTGCTTGTCTGTTACTGATCGTGTGAGATTATGCGGGCTACAATGGGGTCCTGGCGAGATGTCGATCTCGCTAGGGTTTTGGTGATTCGAGGATTGCTTGTCCTGGATCGACGGCCCTCCCAGCCTTTATATAATAGGCTGGGTCTCTGGAGTCCGCAACCGACCCTGTTTACATGTAAGGAAAGTCCATACCGACTATGACTATGCCCAATTTTGGAGGGTACTCCATCTTGTTGGGCCTCTCGTAACGGGTTTCATGTAGGCTGTTGATAGTTGGGCCTTAGTCGACACGTGCACCAGATACCTCATGGTAAGGTACCTGAGATGTATATCCTTGTCAGTGTCCCTCCAACCTACTATCTCGAGACGACCTGGGCATGTACAGGGAGTTGCCACTGAAATCTGAAAAGCAGTACCGTAGCCATGCGTCGGTTTCACCTAAGATCACTTCATCTTCAGTTCTGTCCAGTAACATTGGTGTGATGCTTCTCAACTTACTTCTATAAAATCTTGTCCTTTAGACTTGTAAGGTATTTGTATTGTACACTTTGCTTTTTTTCCTTTAAGATTGACGGGCGAGCATAGGTGGTTCAGTTTTTAATGTTTCCTAATATAATCCTTACATGTCCCAAATAACCTAACCGTGCTGCTAATTTTCCCTCTCTCTTTCTTCTTGTGGTGGCATATCTCAATCGGCGGCTGAATGGGACGACCGACCGGGGCTGGTGCTGGACGGTGACCTCCTTGCCTGTTCGCCGGCAGGCGACCTTTTTGCTTGACGAACAACAGGCAGCAGGAAGCAAGGAAAAGCAGCAAATAGGCGAGAGCATGGACTAGCGGCATCAGGGGGCATGGAGGAGCGGCAACATCAAGCACATGCGAGCAGATGAAGTCAGGGGGCAAGGTCCTGGGCTACTACGAGTGATTTCTAACAACTTCGGATTTTTCTTGGTGTGTTTGCTTGTGGCTTGGGGAATATCAGATTATGCCACAGGCTCCAACTTTGCGATTGTTAGATATTATTTGCTACAATTATAATTGTTGAAAACACTGAGTACACTGCTTCAGTAATTGTGTGTGCAAAACTCCATTTTTTTTGTCACATGGGCTCAAAATTGTATTAAATATTCAAATAAAATGCAAAAAATAAGTGTTGAGATTTATACATATGATGGATATGATAGAGGTAACCTCACCATATCTCCGACCGTCAGCCACTTTCCTAGCATATCTATATTTTTGTTTCTGCTTGGATTTGATATACCCATTTCACCTCCAGACTTCAGTGTCTCACTTAGCTCTATCGAACCCTAGGATCGATGAATCACATATGGTCAAGGGAGTGGCAGGATGTGGTAGAGAAACTTAATGATTGATGCGACGTAATTGGAGGCACTACTCGGCTAATCCCGTAGCAACGCACGGGAAATATGCTAGTTTACTAAAAAAGGAAAAAAAACAAATCAACAAAACGTTTGGATTGAACATTAGCATCAACAAACAACGATAACAACTAGAGCATAACAAGAGAGGTGCTTCAACAACACAGCGGCTTCAAAAAGGAACAATGCATGGTGCCGACTTCGCTGAATCCAACCATGGAGGCCAGATCATGGGTTTCACTAGAAAATAAGTTTGAGCGAACGACGACCGAACTCTATCATTGGCAAATTCAACCAATGAAAGCTGAACCTAGATCTTTCACCATTGAAACTTGCGACCCAACACTCAAAGAGCGTCACCAAACCGAAGTGTGTGCTGCATTGTTACCTTGTTGGAGGTGTTTCTTTCGGACAAAACTATTTTGTTGTCCGAGTGATGTCTTTGGTGGTGGTTAGAGTGTTGCTGATGCGAGTGATTGATCAATGTGGTGGGTATTTTTTTTATTTTCTTTTTTTAGCTGTGTACATACTTGATGTTGTCAAACATCATGTTGGTGCAGAGGCTAGGTGTAATTGGTATCTTTAAGATATTAATATATACCTTTATCAAAATAAAAGAAAATGGTCACATGAGTCCCTTTGTGAGTGCATTTGGACACTTCAACTTTTGTCATCGATCGTCAGAGTTTTATTAGTCCTTTGGAAGTTCTTGCTAATTGCTATCATATCTAGTATGAGCACATATGACCATTTGAATGTCTTGTGAACTTGACACCATTCGAAAGTGTCGTAAACTTGCAAACATTTGAATGTGTTGTGAACTTGTAAATGTATTGTATCTGTGTTTTTGCGTTAGAACTGTCGTGAAAACAATATGTTCTCATGTGACGCTTATATTTGTCCAAGATATTTCTTAGTTGCATTAGAACGCCGAGTTTTCGACAAAATTTTGGGTCCACATTTGTTTGTACATATTCTATGTTCCTTTTAATAGAGAGGACAAGAAGTGTGCGGTAATCTTGAAAAAATCGAAAAGCACATTTCTAAGTTTCGAAAAAAATGTGATAAAATCATGGAAGTATAACATGATTATTTCTACCGGTGTGCAAAAATACAATTCGAAACATTATATATTTTGCTCCATGTAAAATGACAAATTTCTGAATCTGAGATGTGAACATTGCAAAATAAAAAAAAGATTTGTCAAGATTTTCATTTTTTTAGTCCAGAATATAAACTATTTCGGGTTTGAAAATTTTCAGCATTGTCGAATTCTGTATTTTCAACATCTGGTATTTTTTGCACAAATTTAGGAAACTTTAAAAACTTGATTTAAAAAATCCGAAAAACGGGCTCCATGGAGCCCGTGCTCCAAATTCACTTTCCGAGGAAAAGAAAGCCAGCCCTCGACACGAATTTCCCAGGATATGAAGAATGGCTAACATCGACAATATAAACATGGTCAATCAATACGTTCTAAAAGGCTTACTGCCTTTCTAGAGATTTTGATTGCGGATGGCTCGTTTTTGTAGGGAAACAGCGGGACTCTCTGCCATCTTTACTAATTTAAATAGTAGTTTCGTTGTTAACAAGTTTGCTTATGATAAAACTAGGAGGACCATCTAACTAATTACAATATTTGTTACAAGAATAGCAAAACCTAGCAATTTCATGAGTAGCTTCATTCACCTCCCCCAAGAGTGCTTGAAATTCATCCGTCCTATGCTATGCGCTCGTAACAAGCAGTCACACACTCAGAAAAGACCGTTGTAGCTTCAATCCACCGTCCGTGGCTTCCCTAAAATTGACCACCTCCAAAGAATCTGATTCCGCTTGAATTTGATGGAGCCCTAGTTGGTTCGCAAGTGACAAACCATGTTGCATGGCTAGGGCCTCCGCTAATCTAACATCAGCAACATAGTGTAAATAAACACAACTCCCAGCACTAAAGTTACCTTTGATGTCGTGGATGATAACACTCGCATAGTCTGATCGACCGTCCTCATGGAAAGATGCATTGACGTTGAGCTTGACAAACCCCTAGATTGGGTTTTACCCATATAGTGTCAAAGGGTTTGGTGAATTTGCCTTCATATTATTAGCCACAATCCCTAGAACTGAGAATGCATCACAGCAGGAACACGCGTACCGTGCGTTTTTTTTTTGCTGACTTATAAGATATATTGAAGGATAGTGGAACCTGAACGATCAACCATGACTCCCATCTCCGACAGAACGAGACCGGCCGTCGAGGCTGCACACGAGTACAAGACTACTCGGATCGAGTTCGGACTCGACTAGTAGCTTCCGGCTCGAACTCCTCATAGCATCTCTCAGCGGCTATATATAAGACCCATCGACTGTAGACAGTCGGGAAAAGCCACGCCGCCGTCAGTATCTCGTACAAGATTCACAAAAGCCAAACTCGAAACCACCATGAACACTTCGCCAACCGACGCCGGATCCCCCGGGGCTCTACCATGTCCCTGGCTCCCCGACGACATTGTCATGAGCCCAACAGCTCATGGGCCGCAGGTTGGGCCAGCCCAACCCACCCGAAGGACCCGCAAGGGAAACACGCGCTACCCAGATCAGGACTGGGCGAGGTGATCACTACTTATGGATGTTGATCACCCTCGGGATGGGGGATCGAACAACTGCCACCAGAACCGGAACTCTGTCTCTGAACCTTGTACTCTCTCCTCTCGACCCCGGCTCTATTTCCCCTCCCTTGCTTGCTGTTTATCACCTGTATCCAGAACCAATTCCTGTATGTGTTGACAGTAATTGAAACTAGATCCTTCGCTGAGAGTTAACACCTAACATTCTGGTATCAGAGCCCTGCACGCGATCTGGCGCCCCGCACGCGATCTGTCCAGGAAATCATGGTGGAATTGGAGCTTAAGGAGCAGATCGAGTCTCTGGCGAAGATGATGCGCGAGCAGATCGGGAAGATCGATGGCATCTCCACCAAGGTCGACGCCTTCGAGGAGATCAAGCCGGCGCTGCTGGATTTGGCGCAATGGAAACCCTCGATGGACAAGGCCGTCGGTGCGCTCCAGGTGGATCTGGGCGCTCTGCGCCACCGCGTCGAGCACCTCGCGACGGCATCTTCATCAACCCCAGGCGCACCTCCATCGGCTCCGAGCGCTAGCCTGACTGCGAATTTCGCGGATCAGCGGTCGGAGGCGAATCTGCGTCGTGCTAGTGACGATGGACGTCACGGGCCCGCTGGCCACCGCGTCGAGCATCAAAATCGGGGATCGCTGATGGGGCCTCCACCCCTCACGACCCCGAACAAGGGTACGTCCGATTTCCCCTCTTCGTCTCCGATTCAGTCACCTAGAGAGAGGGAGAATTGGGGAGGCAAAACTCCACGGATGGACTGTCCCAGCTTCGATGGGGATGGTTCTCTGGAGTGGAAGTTGAAGTGTGAGTCATACTTCCGTGTGTGTCGTGTGGACAAGGAAGTGTGGGTTGACACGGCGGTGGTGCATTTCACCGGCGAGGCGGCGTTGTGGTTACAGTGGACCAACGCGCACTTGGTGGCGGGGTCCTGGGAGGAGTTTGTGGTGAAGGTGTGCGAGAAGTTCGGTCGGCGTGAGTTCGAGCAATTGCTCCGACAGTTCTCTTGTCTCCGTCAGACGGGAACGGTCGCGGAGTATGCAGTTCAATTCAACACGGCCATGAATTGTTTACTAGCTCATCATAGATCGTGGGATCCTCTCTATTTTGTTACTCATTTTGTGGATGGATCTGACGCGGGAGTCGTGGAGGCCGGGTGCTGGAGCAGCGCCGCCTCACCGAGCGGTGCCACGCACGGCCATGCCGCTTCCTCCTCCTCCCGTTGGGCGACCTCCTGGAGCGCCAACAGTGCCTCGCCCAGATGAGCGTCGTGCTCCGACAGCAGCGCGGCCGCCAAGCACTGATGAGAAAGTGCAGGCGATGCGGGCATACAGGCGTGCCCGCGGTCTCTGCTATACATGTGGTGAGAAATGGGGTCACGACCATGTCTGTGGCCCAACAGTTCATCTTCATGTTGTGGAGGAATTGATGGGATTGTTCAATTGCGAGATGGAGACATATTCCTCGCAGGCTGCTTCTGGAGGTGAAATCTGTGTAATATCCGATGCTGCCTTGCAAGGTGCTGAACCACCACAGACTGTCAGACTCAAAGGGATGGTGCGCAGTCGCGAAGTACTCATGTTAGTGGACTCTGGCAGTACTCACAGCTTTATCAGCACGACCATCGCATCTCAGTGGTCGGATGTTTGCAAGTACAGGCCTATGAATGTGACGATTGCAGATGGTGGCACACTGCGATGTGATTCAGAAATTTCAGCATGTGTTTGGCAGGCGCAAGGGGAAGAGTTCACAACCACTCTGCGGCTTTTTCCTCTAGGATGTTATGACATAATTCTCTGGATGGATTGGTTGCAAGGTATTGGTTCCATGGTGGTGCATTGGGGTTTAAAACAGCTGACCTTCAATCATGAGGGCAAGACTGTGCAGTTGCAAGGGATTGCGGCAGACACATCTAACTGTCAACAAATAGCAGTACATCAGTTGGAAGCCTTGGCCAAAGCCAACGCTATCTGCCATTTAGTTCAACTTCGAGAAGTGAAAGAAGTGGAAGCCTTGCAACCTTGTCCTGCACCAATACAAAATCTGCTCTTGGAGTTTGCTGCATTGTTTGAAGAACCACAAGGCTTGCCACCTCAAAGGGAATTCGACCACAAGATACCGCTGATACCTGGAGCTAGACCAGTGAATCAAAGGCCTTATCGGTATAATCCAGAACAAAAGGATGAGATCGAGAAACAAATTGCAGAGATGTTGCGTCAGGGCATTATTCAGTTCAGTTCAAGTCCTTTTGCTTCGCCCGTGCTGCTGGTTATGAAGAAGGATTGCACTTGGCGTTTCTGCATTGACTTCCGTTATCTGAATGCACTCACCATCAAGAATCGTTTTCCTCTGCCAGTTATTGACGAGCTCCTAGATGAATTAGCTGGTGCGGCATGGTTCACCAGTCTCGACCTGCGTGCCGGCTATCATCAAATACGGATGGCGGAAGGGGAGGAACACAAAACCGCATTTCAGACACACCAAGGTCACTACGAGTTCAAGGTGATGCCATACGGCCTAACGGGAGCACCTGCAACATTTCAGAACGCCATGAACACCATCTTAGCACCATTGTTGCATCGCTGTGTTCTGGTATTCATTGACGATATCCTGGTGTATAGCAGCACTCTGGAAGAACATCTGGAGCACTTGCGTGCAGTGTTTCAATTGCTAGCAGAACATAAGCTGAAGGTGAAGAAATCCAAGTGTGCCTTTGCACAGCAGCAGCTTAAATATGTAGGACATGTGATTTCTGCAGCCGGTGTGTCCACAGACCCAAAAAGTATTGCTGCCGTCCAAGCTTGGCCAGTGCCACTCAATGCCAGGGATGTACGCAAATGGCTCGGGATGACACTACCGAAAATTTATCCCGAACTATGGTTTGATCAGCAGAATCTTGACAGATTTGTTGAAGAAAAATGAACTGTTTGTGTGGACACAGGAACATCAGGCAGCATTTGAAACATTGAAGCGTGCTTTACTCATGGCGCCAGTGCTGGCATTACCAAATTTCAAAAAGCCATTTGTGGTCGAAACGGATGCCAGTGATCGTGGCATTGGAGCGGTGTTGATGCAAGAGCAACATCCTTTGGCGTACTTGAGCCGTGCCTTGGGTCCTCGTCTGCGGGGTTTATCTACCTATGAGAAGGAAAGTCTAGCTATTCTATTGGCAGTGGATCGTTGGCGTCCATACCTTCGACAGTCACCATTCGTGATCAGGACAGATCAAAGAGCTCTAGCACACCTCGATGAACAGCGTCTCACCACTCCTTGGCAACAGAAGGCTCTGACAAAATTGTTGGGACTTCAGTACAGTATTGAATACAAAAAGGGCAGTGCTAATCAAGTAGCTGATGCTCTCTCTCGTCATCCAACATTTGAAGTGGGGGAAGTGGCAATGACCATGGGTACTCCGGAATGGTTGCGGGAAATTTGTGATGGATATGCTGCAGATGCTATAACTCAGAACATGTTGCGTCAGAAACAAGATCCACAAAACAAATTGCAGCACCTTGTGTGGGAAGGATCTCTGTTGAAATATAAACGCATAATTTGGGTGGGTGGCAATGAAGCAATGCAACAGAAAATTCTTAAGCAAATGCATGCCGGCGCCATTGGTGGGCACTCTGGCGTGCAAGAAACCTTGCAACGACTTCGTCCACTTTTCGCTTGGCCGAAAATGAGGATAACAGTACAACAGTTCATTGAAGCATGTACGGTATGTAAACAAGCAAAAACTGAGAGGGTGCGTTACCCTGGCCTCCTTAAGCCACACCAAGTTCCAGATTCGGCGTGGCAGGTTGTAACATTGGATTTTGTTGAAGGTTTACCTCGATCTGCTGGTTTCAATGCAGTACTGGTGGTGGTCGACAAACTAACCAAGTACAACCATTTCATCCCTTTGGCACATCCTTTTACTGCGGCTCAAGTGGCGCAAGCATTCTTTGATCAGGTGTTTCGGCTGCACAGTATGCCAGAGGCAATAGTTTCAGATCGTGACAAGGTGTTTACAAGCAAATTCTGGCAAATGTTGTTCCATCTAACCAAGACAGAGTTGCGGATGAGCACGGCGTATCACCCGCAAACCGATGTGTAGACCGAGAGGGTCAACCAGTGTATGGAAACATTTTTGAGGTGTTTTATCAGTTCCTGTACCACCAAATGGAGCAAATGGATTGGTCTAGCTGAATTTTGGTATAATACATCCTACCATTCGGCAATCAAGATGTCTCCCTTTAAGGCACTGTATGGTCACTCGCCTCGATACTTTGGGGTCACAGCCGATGCAGTTCCAATCAAGGATCTGCAAGAATGGCTAAATGAACGGCATATGGTAACCGCTCTGCTTCGACAACATCTCCATCGCGCTAATAACAGAATGAATTTCTTTGCGGATTGGGTGTACCTCAAGATGCAGCCTTACATTCAGACTTCTCTGGCCATTCGTGCCAATGCCAAACTGGCTTTCAGGTTCTTCGGCCCCTTTCTGGTGGAGCAAAAAGTTGGTTCACTCTCCTATCGCCTTCGTCTACCTGCAGGATGCAAGCTTCATCCCGTGTTCCATGTATCGCAACTGAGGAAGGGCGCCCCACCGGAGCAAGTTCACTCGGAGCTGCCGGTGATCGACGACGCCGTTCCACCCCATCAAGTGCCAGAGGCGGTTCTGCAGACTAAACAAGTTCGTCGTCGAGGGAAGCTGCTGGAGCAATCCTTGGTGCGCTGGTCCGGCATGCCAGCGTCACTCGCCACCTGGGAGAACACCTTGGAACTGAAGACCAGGTTTCCGAGGGCACCGGCTTGGGGTCAATCCGTCGTTGAAGGGGGGAAGAATGTCATGAGCCCAACAGCTCATGGGCCGCAGGTTGGGCCAGCCCAACCCACCCGAAGGACCCGCAGGGGAAACACGCGCTACCCAGATCAGGACTGGGCGAGGTGATCACTACTTATGGATGTTGATCACCCTCGGGATGGGGGATCGAACAACTACCACCAGAACCGGAACTCTGTCTCTGAACCTTGTACTCTCTCCTCTCGACCCCGGCTCTATTTCCCCTCCCTTGCTTGTTGTTTATCACCTGTATCCAGAACCAATTCCTGTATGTGTTGACAGTAATTGAAACTAGATCCTTCGCTGAGAGTTAACACCTGACAGACATTGTCCTGAACATCTTCGCGCGGTTGCCGGCCAAATCCGTGTTCCAGTGCCGCTGTCTTTCCCGCGACTGGGCCGCCAAGCTCTCCTCCGACGACTTCGTTGATCGCCACCGCCGCCTCGCCAACCGCCGCCACAGCCCTAGTGTTTTCTTCTTGCATTCCTCGCGCCACGACGGACCACAGATGCGGGTGTGGTCGCAGGACCGCCCTAGTGAATCATCATCGCGATTGGACGTCCCACGCGCTACTAATGGCACCACCCTCCGTGGCAGCGACGACGCTCACGATCCCCAAACTATCCCTAATGTTACTGCACTTCGTCTCGCCACACTTCAGTGTCGTGGCCTTGTCGTCCTCGAAGACGCTGGAACAGAGGTCAACTACCTCTGTAACCCATCAACTGGGCAGATGGCGGCACTCCCACAGGGCCGGAAAGAGGGACAGAAGATGTGCCACCATAATTTTATGTACCAACATTACACAAGTCTAGGGCTCGGCTACGATGTTCATACGAAAAGACACAAGGTTGTGCGCATCTCATATCGGGGATGTGATCTTCAGGGGCTCCCTAGGTTCGTAGGTTGCGAGGTTTATGTTGTCAACTCCACGGGGCGCTGGCAGCCGATTCGAGAGAAGCCACCAGCTTGGGTAAGGTATCAGGAACCGAGTGTGTTTGCACAAGGGCATGTGTATTGGTTGGCGCAACAAAAGGTCAACATCCCGAAGAATACACCTGTTGAGATGACAATTGTATCCTTTTCTCTTGCTGACCATACATTTGGGATCGTGGCGCCGCCACTTGGTATGGAAAACGAGAAATTGTCCAAGCATAAGTTGGCGGAGCTTGATGGGCAATTATGCCACTTCTCTCATAATGTTTCTCACTCGTCGTGTTCTGATATCTTGTTGCTACCTGAACATGGAGAACATGTCTGGATTTGCGTTGCCGAATCGACATGAGCATGGTGTCCCCGGATATCGCCGACCGGTTTGTGAGATGTTGGTTATGTCCACTGGCCAACATCAACAATGGCAGGCGCATCCTCCTCGTACAACCCCGCATTGCCTTTGCAACCAACTACTCCCGGTTATGTGCATATGACCCGGTGACCAGTGATGTCGAGGATATCTAGTGACAGCAACACAGTCTGTGGCACCGTCCTATGCTCGATTGACGCCGCAGTGTATGAGGAAAGCATCATCTTATTTGGGTGAGGGGTGGCCTCGCTGTGACCTACGACAGACTAGGCGTCCCTTAATTGAGCTGATTTCATGACTTAAGGGTTGTGGTTTATTTGATTTTACATTTACGTGTTGAAACTTATTCTTTGTAAAAGAGTTTGGCGTATAACCAATCTATACTTGGGCTCAGTTTGGGAGCTCCTCTTTGTAATTTTTTAAAGTAATTTGGATGAGTGAGAATGTTCATACCTTCTAGTCTAGTTTGCTCATATTGTTCATAACCGGGAAAACAATTAAGTACTTAGTTTGACACTCTCGAGAGACTTGTACATTTTACCCATATAATTTAATCAGCCCCGTCTACCATGTCCTGAGCTCTTCTAAATTCTAATGCTGCAGACATCCCTGCGCCAACGCCACCAATGCCAGCTCCGATGATGACACTGATTCCTTGAGCAAATCTCTGGTCGAGTTTGCAAAACTCCTCGAGCGTGAACTTCTTCTAGCAAGTGAAGACTAGCCAATGGCTAACTAGGACAGGCTGCTGATGAGTTCAGTTGCAATTTCCCGGTTGTCTCTGTCAGTCCTTTCTGTTGCTATTTTTGACGTCTCAAGAGCTCAGTTTCTCCCTGATATCTCCACTGCAGTGAAGATGCAATACATGGGGATTTGCTCTTTCTTGCTTACTAGAATTTAGATAGATACATACATAGACTGCCAGTTTACAGATCTTGTGTGCAATATATGTCAGACAACCCTGTGTTCATCTGAAACCGATTGAAATTGCACCTGTACAAACAAAGGGTATGCTGCACCTTAAATGCAATGATGCTTTTTCATTCATATGTTTCATCTTATGGTTGTACCAGATGACTGTTTTTTTCTGATGTTCTGTGTAGTTTTAGCCAGCCATTTGTAATGCGAGAAAGGGTACGGGTAAGTAGGAATTAAAATTATTGACCCTGCTTTCTAATTATTTTGTGCTATAGAGATACATGAGAATCAGTATTAACACCTCAGAGCCAGAATACAATGGATGGGGTGAAATGCTGAACCAGACTTATGTGCATCTATGGACAATCTACCAGCTATCCAAAATGTCAACAAAACACACGTAACCAAAGAATATCTGGCCAAGCCACAGAGACTCGACACACAAATTCCAAAATGAAGTGCAGCCTAAACTCTTGTTTAACTTCATGACATAAATCCAGCCGAAACCATGTCGGACGCAATCGTGAAAATGCCACCCAGACAAAATTATCGCTGACACAGCGATGCCTTAGAGAACTTTATTTGTCCTCTAGATCAAGAGGAGATGAGATTAACAAGAATTGCCTTCACCTTCGGTTACACAATGGACCTGGTCGGCATGAGAATCCACTACGCCGCCATATAATTCATTCGGATCCACCATCACGACCATTGGTATACCCACTACAGTGGCAGATCATCAATATGAACATCTCCTTGGAGGCTTGGATAAAGGTAAATTTCAGTACTCTCACTCAATGTCATACCAAGCCTTTGCCAGATCATATCGGCCAAGATATGACTAATAAACACCAGATTTCTGTTGCATTAGGAGCAAAGAGATAAAAACATCAGCTCAAAACCTGCAACCGAAAGAAACTAGAGCTGAGATGAATCATTTCCCCATAGTATGGTGCACAATTGCCAACTAGATTCATTGTATTCCTGATATTTGTGGGCGAAAAATGGAACGTGACAGCACAAATTGGTGGAATTCATTTAGTCATAAAAATAGGGATACTATACTACAGTAATTGATGAGCAGACATTATAAAAGAAACGATACCTTAAGATTCATACATTGATCGGAATACATCATCGCCGATCAGATATTGAACAAATCTCTGGCCATTTTTAGTTGGTAAATTCTGAGAACTGAATGCATCA
The DNA here is from genome assembly GCA_947311845.1 of Poa pratensis. Classification (NCBI taxonomy): domain Eukaryota; kingdom Viridiplantae; phylum Streptophyta; class Magnoliopsida; order Poales; family Poaceae; genus Poa; species Poa pratensis. The sequence continues at coordinate 18,517,952 of CAMZMU010000040.1, read as the reverse complement.
TAGGGGAATCACTTGCGTTTTCTGAAGTAATTTGCTGAACCCCTAACCTCCAATAATCCAGACACTTTTGGCCTGCTTTGCGAGATGGATAAGTGATATCATGATACAACTACTGTTGATACTGTTATTTAAGCATACGTATTCTCTATCAACTTCATCCATGGGCTAACTTCATCAACAAGCCCCTGAGAATGTAAATAACGGACCAACTTTGTGACAGGTTGAAGACTAGCAGAAGTCGAAAGAGAAGCCATTAGCTCGTTCATTATATTCTGAAACATAGAGCTGCAGTAGCGTTTAATCCATTTTATGTGTTCAAGGGCCATTTCTATCTCCTCGGCATCTGTTAGGGACTTCAACAAAATGACATGTGCATTCGAGCTCTCAATGTTAAATGGAACACTGTACATAACACTCAATGCTGCTTTGAAGCTACCTGAAAATATTTCGAGGATGACTATTAGCAAGGAAATGCTGGAATAACTACAGCAAGCAAAACTAATTATGAGGGCAGAAATACCTTGTTTACAGAGTGCAACGATGAACACAGTTAATACTGAACTAGCTAGTTTAGGGTCCTCCACTACAGACTTGCTAAAGATCTCTTCAGCCTGTTCATATTTGTTTTCTTGGCACAACATAGTGATGACTGACGTGTATGTTGCACCATCTGGTGCAACTCCTTTCTGGAGCATGTGATCAAACAGCTGTTGGACTTCTCCACTTTCACCAATCTCTGCAAATTTCGTTATAAGTATACTGTAGATCTGCAGATTTGGACTACACCCACTGGTGAACATCTCATCCCACAACTTCTTAGCGGGCCTAAGGAGGTCATTTCTACAGAGTGTTACCATGAGAGAATTGTAAGATGAAATGCCAGGATTTAGCCTCTTTCTTTTTATCTCCTTTATCACACCATATGCCTCTCTCACCTTTCCTGCCTTGCCCAAGAATGACACCACCAAGTGGTAGTCCTTCTCACTCGTCCAATACCCCTTATCCAAAAGCACCTTGAACATTTCCCACATCTCGTCACCCTTCTTATTCTTGCAAAGGCTCTCGCAAAGCTGTACTATCATCTCGGTACTGGGCAACCTCCCCTTCGCTACCATGAATTTGCAGAACATAATGGCAGCATCTGGATCAATCTCAGACACCGAACATACCAAGACATTCAGCACATCGTCATCAATTGGGAAATCGCCTGATACAATCGCCTCCGCCATCTCCTTGGCCTCAGAAACCTGCCTGTTAGACACCAACGCGAGCAAAAGCTCTCTATAGTCAAGCTTCCTTGGTGCAACACCGAGCTTCCTTTTCTGCTTCAGGATCCTCCCTTCCTCCTCTGCCCTTTCTGCCACCCTAAACCCCTCAGACACAATCCTGTATGCTACAAAATCCGGCTTCCAACCACGTAGCCTCATGTCCTCCAAAGCCCTCCAAGCGTCCTCTATCCTGCCCTCCCGGCACAAACCATCGACAACCATCGCTGCGGCAACAGACCTGTTGATCAAGTCCCCCTGATGGTTCACCGCGTCCACCAGCCGTAGGGCCTCCTCCAACCCGTCCCTTCTGCCCACGTTCTTCACGAACACCCCGAAGCCGACAGTGTCCAGCTGGGTGGCGGTAACTAGCATTCTGTCGAACACCTTGCGCGCGGCGGGGAGTGACCCGGACGACGCGAGTGCGGCGAGCAGGGAGTTGCAGAGCGGCGCGGGGAGCGGGGCGGAGTCCGGGAGGAGGCCGAAGTGCGCGAGCGCGTCGGGGAGGCGTCCGTGGCGGAGGAGCGTGGAGGCGGCCAGCGCGCGGGTGGCCGGGAGGAGCGGCAGCCGCGCGGCGCGGGCGCGGGAGAGCGCGGCGAGGAGGGACGGGAGCGTGGCCGGATGGCTGGCGCGGGAGGGCGTGGCGAGCGACGCGAGGTGCGCGTGGAAGGCCTCCGGGGTGGAGGTGGGCGCTGCGGTGGCGTGGGTGGCGGAGGGAGACGGGCGGGCCCGGCCGGAGATGCCGCGCGCGGCGGCGAGGAGGAGCCGCGGGCGGAGGACGGTCGGGCCATCCTGGCAGCGACGGCGGGATGGCGCGAACCGCTGGCAGTGACGAACGGCGAGATCCAGGCGTGGAAGGAAATTTCAAACGTCGACAGAGTTTGACAAATTTGTCAAATTCGTCAAATAATTGTGCGAATTCCAGTCCAAGAATTTTGGGTCGACGAAACTTGAAACTAATCACAGAAATGAAACCTAATTGTCGACGCGCATATATTTCGTGATATTTTATCTCGAACTGAAACACAATTGAGCGACTTTCGTTTTGACCTAAGTCGCCAAGGTAGGTGCTTATTAGGCATAGAGCATTTCTACTGGATCTTTATAAATCCGACCCTTAAAACGCGTATAAGGGAACCATTATAAGGAAGAGTTGAAGCGCGATTGTGATTACTCGCCGGAGGAGGTGGATTTTGAGGTTTGCGGCGGGGGAATGAGGGCAAGGAACCCTAAATCGACCACGGCCCGTACATATAGTGGTTGCGCGTGGCGATTTATGGCCACCGTAAAATGTTTACGGGCCACGAGAATTTACGGGCTCTCGTCGGGCCGAAGAAACTGTCCGGACCCTTAAATCGACAGAATTATAAGGGTTTTTTCTTGTTAAGGGATCTGCTAGGGATGCTCTTATCAGCCTTTTGGCCCAAGTACCGCGGAAACATGTGTTTCGGCCCTGCTCTGCCCAACGGTGTAATATATTTGGAATTGATTTAGTTCGTGTGTTATTTTCCAAATTATATATATTTTTAAAAAAATCCAGTAATCTTCTGGATTCTGAAGGCGGAGAACTGGTTACACATTCATGGACTAAAGGCGATGTACATTATCCACGTTTGTGGCTGCGAAGACGTAATTTCTGAATTCGTAACTGGCCTCTCGGCGCTCGCGAGTCACCCGCTCCACGCTGCGGCCGCTGCAAGATCCTACTGCGAGCGAGAGCTTTCTTCTTCCTCCCCAAAATCCTCCAAAACCTCTCTCTCCTTTCCCGCGAGGCAAAAAACTTCACAAAATTCCTCACGCCTCAAACCCTAGGGACTTGCCTCGTATCGTCTCGCGTCGCCGCCGCAGACTCGAGTTCCCCGCCCCAGCACCCGCCGACGGCCATGGAGGCGGTGGTCGTGGACGCGGGCTCCAAGCTGCTCAAGGCGGGCATCGCGCTGCCCGACCAGGCCCCGGGGCTGGTGAGTCCCCCACCAGATCTCCCTGCCCCCCGTCGATTCACTCGAAATTTCGCGGAACATCATGTTCGATGCGTGTTTGGCTGTTGTCAGGTGATGCCCTCGAAGATGAAGTTCGAGGAGGAGGAGGAGGGGGAGGGGAACCAGCTGCCCGACGGCGCGGTGGTGGAGGAGGTGCATCCCGTGGTGCGGGGGTTCGTCAAGGACTGGGACGCCATGGAGGACCTGCTCAGCTTCGTCCTCTACAGGAACGTCGGGTGGGAGATCGGGGACGAGGGACAGATCCTCTTCACCCAGCCGCTATTCACGCCCAAGGTCATGTCATGTTACGCTCCGTGTGCTTAATCTGTGTGCTCGTCTAAATGTGCTGCCTACTTAGTAGACCTGTTGGGTTCTAGTGTCGGAGCAGGTTCAGTACTTCAGTGTTGGGTTTGAATGTGCTTGAATTAGAGATGGGGGTTCGGTTTTTACTGGGGCTACAGTAGTATTAACTGTGCTGGGTGGTGTGGTAATGTGGCTGTGAGTGTTGAACATAGCAACCTAATCCACTTATCCACATGATGGCGTACCTGATCCCACATATCCACCAGCCTAAAGGAAAGACGTTAGCTACATCCAATCTAAGAAACAAATTGTAGATCCTATCTCTAATTGGTTTAAGGCCCAAGCTAATCTTCCTAATTTAAAGGATAATCTACCTAACATAGAAGATTGGGGATCTCATTCTATAATTGGGAGCTGCCATGGTGAGGCCATGTACTTCCGTACATAACATCAACATAGGAAAGTGAACAAATTACATGCTATCAGCAAAGTGGTTTGCATAAAAACTCCACTTCTTAACCCTGAACTCTAAGTCTGTTCTAGTTTTTAAGCCTTGGGTAGTTTAACAAGTGCTTTGGGCTGGCGTGCATGCCACGCCATCAAACAAACCAGTCATGTTGACCCGAGTGACAATGTTTGAGATAAACCGCACTGAGCTGTAAGTATTCATGCGGTGCCTTTTTCTCTTCAAGTTATCTGTCTCTACTGACTTGCTTGATGATGCAGTGAATATGTTATGTGTACGAACATAAGATTATGCAATATTCAGTTAGATATGGAATATTTTCTAAATAAGTAGGAGTGTTGTTTATATAGGAAAAGAGATAAGATTAGAGTTATAGATCAGATCCATATCCTTTGAATTATTACTTAGGTTCTAGTCCTCCTAACTCGTATATAAGGGACATCATATGTATCAACTATCAATCAAGCAATTAGAAACTTATCAACCTAGTCTCTTTCTAGTTCATTCTCCCAAATACTTGGATACCATCCTTTTGTTGTTTCCTAGTTATGGGATTATATATTTTGTGGGTATGGTTGGTTTTATCATAACTTTGCTGAGATCATGGGCTGCAAATTTCATATGGTTACTGTATCCAGTTTGTGAAAATTAGTGCAAATCCTGGTGCTGTACTACTTACTGGAAAATTCAATCTTTGGGTAAATTTTGATGTGCATTAAAAATCTTATGGTTAGTTTATTTAGTGGCCAACCATGGCATAAAAAGTTTGGCCAACAAAGTGGCCACCACAAGGTAGGCAAAGTTACACCTGGAATCATGTTTATTAAGGCGGTAAGGCGACCAAAGGCGAACCTCAACTGCCCTGACGCCTAAGCGTCTAAGGCGGACGCCCAAGCGGCTAAAGCAGGCATAATTGCAAGGCGCTGCCAGAGCGCCTTGCCGCCTAAGCATCCAAGGCGGATGCCTTTAAAACCATGCCTGGAATTGCTTCTAGTTCTATGACATGTGGGCTAGGGGGATACAAAAAGTGCAGTAAGCCACAATTGTGTCGTTGAACCAAGCTCATGCCTAAGAAAGTGTTGCATGACTAGAGTTAGGCATGCCATGATTAAGCATAAAATGAAACATGTTATCAGCCATATCATTTGGAAGTTACCAATGTAGTACAGTGCTGGCCCTTCTGGTCCAATGTATTCCATTACTGTTATTGTAGGAACTGGATGAAATCGTAGGAGATAATGCATGATATACCCAAGTCCAACTTTTGGATGTTGTGCTGCGCCATGGAATCCAGTTAGTTATGAAGGTTTTTACCAATTCTACTTGTGTTATGAGAAGAGGATTTTGAAAAATGGTTATTAGTAAAAGGTAGAAACTGTAAGTGCTTTAAAAAGCTTTCACAATGCCATCTGTAGCCTAATTAAGTTCTCATCATTCTGAATCTCTATTACAATCTTTTTTTAAGACAAAAAGCATGCAGCCCTGCTTTTATAAAGCAAAATAACCGTTTTTACAGCCTGCTGGGAACCACCAGCTTCACAGAGAAAGAACACACAGCAAAACTAATCCTGTGACTAAAACTCCCAAAACACCCAGAACCGCCTCTACCAAACTTAGGAAACTACAGGAAGATACTAGAAGTAGCAACTCCACAACCAGACATCCAGCAACAAAAAGAAAGAGGCTATGTGCTTATGTGTGAGGTCTTTTCTTCAGTTTTCGAGCTCTTCTCTGGGCTTCCTCCATCGCCCAACCCTCTGCAACCTATCATCCACGGTGGCCGCCATGACTGTAGAAGAAAGTAACACGGAATACTGCATCAGTTGGATGTCAGAGCACCTTCCCTTTGAAAATCAACTTGTTTCTAATTGTCCAGGCAGACCACAACAAAGCAGCAGCTCCCACCCATAATAAATCTGCATTTTTTCCTCCCCCTCCCTCGCAAGAGATACCAAATCCAGGACTGAGTGTGCTGCATCAGGCCATCCCACAATATCCTTGACAAATAACCATAAGAAACATGATATAGGACAAGAAAACAACAGATGATCAATTGATTCAGAGGTTGGACACAGGGGACAAAGGCCATTGGTTGGTCCTTTGCGGTTCAGAAGCTGCTCCCTAGTTGGCAGGCGATCTTGAGTGACTTGCCATAAGAAGATTCTAATTTTAATTGGAATTTTCAATTTCCAAATTCTCTTCAACAGTATGGCAGACACCCCCTGCTAAGCCAGCCATCTGTACATAAATTTTGCAGTACACCCTCCTTTTTTCTCGAACGCCCCACTTCACAGTGTCATTATCAGCTGACAGGAAGGTGTCTTGAAGTATTTCCATATGGCAGAAAATATGAAATTATGCCGCTCTCAGGCGTCCCCTTCAGAGTAACTGGATGTCTTAGTGATGAAATGGTGACCCCTAGGCGATGATATGATAACCTTGGTTCCTTGGTTGCTAAACCTTTCCCATTTGATGTTGTTCATTTTCTTGTTGCGCTTAATGCTTAGCTTTACCCATATTTTTTTCTTGCATTTGGTTCTAATTTTCCAAAATTTTCATGCCCTCTGCAGGCTCTCCGGGAGCAATTGGTCCAACTTATGTTTGAGAAATTCAACGTGTCAGGCTTTTATGACTCTGAACAGGCTGTATTGTCACTTTATGCTGTTGGTCGCATTTCAGGTTGTACGGTAGACATTGGGCATGGAAAAATAGGTAATATCACCAAATCAGATGCATCTTGACTTGAATTGCAGCCTTGTTTATTCCATATGTGGCCTTTGTGTAATGTATGTTTTATGTTATAGTCGTTCTGAAGCTATTCACGTTATGTTTCTTTAGTTTTATTATTTTATTGTACTCCCTCCGGTCCACAAAAAGTGTCGTTACTGTAGCTACAAAATTGTGCTTCCTATGTTCAAATCCCCCGACACTTCATACGGACCGGAGGGAGTATTCATATTGACTAGCCATGATACAAACCAGCAATATCGAAGGCTTGCAGGGAAAATGTATTCCCTTTTGAGCTCAAAACTTGTGCAACACAGTTGTCACCTTGTAATTGATGATCTGAGAGCACATGCAAGAACATCATACAAGGATGACACAAATTCTTAAAAATCGAACCCCATCGTTGCGCTGCTTGCGCATGTTCAAAGTCCTCTTCGCTTATTACCCTGCCGCTTGTAGTATTAATCTAGTATACAAACATTCAGTGCTGTCATCTGTTGTGTATTTTGTACATATCGTGTCACGTTCATCCAGAGATTATTTACCTTTTTTTTCCAAACCTGTACCCTTTATTGATAGAAATTCTTTGTTTACTCGATTTTTTTCTGTTTTATTAACCAAGTAGGATTTTCCACTCTTGCTTCAAAAATTGGGGAAGGGCGCACTTTTTTTGTGTGGCTTGGCCACCAGTAAAGACAAAATACTTCGTTAGCCAAGAGCTTAGTTTAGGGGGAGAAATGAGTAGGGATTATTTATGGGCTTGTGAAGGAATAGTAGTACTCTGAATCTGATGGCTATTTTCTTTTAAAAAATCCACATATAGTTTGCTTATCCAGCAATGGAGATGGAAGGTTTAATTGTGAATAATATTGTTCAGCATTGTCTGTCCAGTGCATGTTTTACTAAATTATCTGGGATATGCTTTCATAAGTGCCCATTTTCTGTGTGTACTGGCAGTCATGCTTGCTTGCACTTGGAGCTTTAAGTGTACTGATTCGTCTATTTTTACCAGATATTGCTCCAGTTACTGAAGGTGCTGTTCAACATGTGGCGTCGAAGAGATTTGAGATAGGAGGAACTGACTTGACAAACCTATTTGCCCAAGAACTAAAGAAGTCCAACCCAGCAGTAAATATTGATCTCTCTGACGTAGAGAGGCTGAAAGAGCAGTATGCATGCTGCGCAGAAGATCAGTTAGCCTTTGATGCTATAGAGAGCTCATGCCAGCCAGAAACGCACACTCTTCCAGATGGACAGGTTGGTTATTCACTTATGTTAGCATTGTTGAAATGCTCTGCAAAACTCTTTTCTATTACATTTATTTTAATGTGCAATTTCTATCTCCCTAAGATTCACGATGATTATGTGAATTATCTTCATAGATTGATTTTAGCTTTGTTGTTTTTATTTTCCTGAATCTACGCAACTTGTTTTTTCTAAGCGCTTCTTCCTCTAGGTTATAACAATTGGAAAAGAGCGCTATGTAGTTGGCGAAGCTTTGTTTCAACCAAGTATTTTGGGCCTAGAAGATTATGGCATTGTCCATCAGCTAATTACTAGTGTTTCAAACGTCGCAACGGAGTACCATAAACAACTGCTTGAAAACACGATGCTATGCGGTGGCACTGCATCTATGACTGGTTAGTTATTGTTCTCCTCTGCAAGATGTCGTTTTCTTGGTTAGAACTCTTGGATTGTTCATCTTATATTGTAAATGGTAAACACATGTATGATGGCTATACATCAGTACTAACTGCTACTCTTACTGTTCATTAATGACAATGTATGCTTCCTGTGGAACATGGCATCATCCACAAAGAAGAATTACATTCTGTATAATTTATTAATTGAAGTCATGAAAAGTGCGTGCTGTATCAAGTGATTTATGTAAATGCTACTGGTGTCTGACTTATGCAGCAGCAGCCTAGTTTGCTTCTATGCTATATGCCAGAACAGAAGAAATGGGGCCATGTCATTGGGACCTGAGAATCTCATTTTGTTGGATAGGAATCAGAATCTTATCTTAGACTTGAGAATATCATGTACTCCGTTTAGTACCCCTGAGGATAAGCTCACAAGCAGATAACGCAATCAATATTATGCTGAACATGTGACGTTGGTTATAATACTTAGAAAATTGCAAAACTTGTCATAGCTGGACATTACATTCAGCAGTTAAGCTCATCTTGACCTGCAGAGTGCTGCAGATATAGCTTCGCGGGATGGCACAACTGCTGCCATTCATCGCTTCCTCACTGAGGCACATATTGATTTGAATGAAATTTCGCATTATACTTGTATTATAACCCATTTGAAACCCATCAGCTAGCTAAAGCTCTTTGAGACTAATGCCTAAGGTTAGCGGACAACTAACCACCCACTTTGTTTCCTTTTCTCAAGGTTTTGAAGACAGGTTTCAGCGAGAAGCAAATCTGTCTGCTTCAGCGACCCGGCCATCTCTCGTAAAGGTAACCCCCCCTCTTCCCTCTCCTATTTTCCAGTGCTCGCTTTGTGTGTCTGTTACTAACCTCATCTGCACTCCTCCAGCCCCAGAATACATGCCGGAGAATCTAGGGAGGCACTCTGCCTGGCTGGGCGGCGCGATACTGGCCAAGGTCGTCTTCCCCAGAGCCAGCACATCACCAAGGGCGACTATGACGAGACGGGTCCATCCATCGTCCACAAGAGGTGCTTCTGAGAACCACCCCAAACTTCTTGGGAGGTAGGTCCACGCTCTTTACTGAAGCCACCAGATGATGGATGATGGGTGATGGCAACTGAAACGTGAAGTGATTTTTGCTGCAGGCAGGTGTGTACGCTCCAATCTGCAACACTTTTACTGCACTGTAGGGGCCTGTGCTCCAGGCGTCGTTCGTCGTCTGAAGCTGCGGGCGGCTCTGAGCTATTCATGGCCTCTGGTTTACATGTGTCGTTGCTATTAGCTAGTAGTTAGCTATTCAGATTGCAGTAGAATCTATGATTGCCGTCGATTTGTTGTTACGAGTGCTAGCCAATTGTATCTGTCGTGCCAGGGGAAAACGTTTGCGAGGTGCATCGCCATGTTATGTCTCGTAAGCTACGTTCAGCTATTTATCAAACCTGTGGAAATACGCCCACTCTGTTTTTTAGTACTCCGGTGCGTAAGATTAAGCATGTGTCTCAAATTTCAAAGAACGGCACGGCGTATGGCCGGCATGGGCGACTGGTTGTCCAAGTACACTCGTGCTCCGTGAGATGTTGGCATTGGTGCCTTGATTCAGAGATCAGGGCATCCCAGGTGGTTCATGGTCGACGGTCCAGGTCTTGCCTGGCGTCGGAGTCGTTGGCAATATTGATACAGTATCCAGCACCGATCTACGTACCCGGTCCCCGGACATCCCCTGCCATTTTTCTAACCTCCAATAAATTGTTCCTACAGTACCATGCTCAAACTGGCCGCTCCTTTTCTCTCTCTTTCCCCATCCAAGGGAAAGGCGCCAAATGTTACCACATGCGCCTTCAACGTTTCGCTTCGTGTCAGCAAACTGTTCATTTTTGAATAGGTTGTCAGCAAATAATTCAACTATCAGCTCAAAAAACAGAGAGCGAATGATTCAGTGTTACTCCTTATTATCTGGTAGCATTGTGGATTCAATTAATTTGGAACCCCACCCTGCGTGGCTGTCCGACCCTAGAAAGAAATAAGGTAATACAATGCTAACCCATAATGAGCAGTTGATGCCATCTATCCATGAATCCATCCACTGGTAATCTCATCTCCGACAACGACATGACATGCCGCCATGTATGTCCATCCCCATCAGGATTCTGGCATTGCGTCCAACAAAAGCTGCCCGCGGTCTAACCAAATAATTGGCTGCCTCTGCTAATGCGTTTGCAGATTAGGTCAGGGCTGTGTGTATCAGGTGTGGCCAATAGAAGTTGTCGATCTTGTCTCTGGTGCTGGTGGGGAGGCGGAGCTAGCGAGCGCGCTGCGTTTGGGCGGCTCTCGATGGCCAGCTAGCTAGCTCATCACGGTCGTAGTGAGAATGGCCGTCTGTCATGTGGGTTTTGTCTTGTCAATCAGACCCGTCTTAGGCGCTGTCGGGCTACTAGCGCTTGCACCTTCAGACGGTACTACCGGCAAGCTAAACATTTTTCGATAAAGGAAATATATTAATATCAAGATGATACCAAATACAACCCGTCTAAAAAAATACTAAACATACTACTCCCTCCGTTCCAATTTAAATGACTTCTACTTGTCAACATGTGGATGTATCTAGACATGTTACAAGTATAGATACATCTACATTTTGACAAAGTGAAGTCATTTAATTTGGAACGGAGGGAGTAAGATAAGAAATACACTTGGTTATAACTTACAACTCACGGACATGCAAGCGTATCATCACATGTGCATATACTTGCATAAAGAAAGCTGTACTCGTGGAACTCAAAAGATCGTCAAAGTCACACGGGACAAAGTGTCCGCCTGTTGTCTACTCATGAATGAAGGATATTCGTGCAAAACAAATGACATTCTTCTGCCCTGAAAGCTTGGCATACAGAAGGTATGCTGAATCAATCAGTGAAGCTAACCTCAACAAATTATGAATAAGAGTATGTTTGGTTATGCTCGTTGGTGGTGTCTTTTCGCTTATACTAAGTATATAAACAAAAAGCTGAACATAACAAAGCTAAAAAAGGGCACCTATTTATAAATTTTGGCTTTTGATTGTACCATTATGTGTAGCAATATGGAGTCAAATGACTCAATTAGCTCAATGAAACAACTAATTTGTCGAAGGACCTACGGTTTTCCTACAATAATAGACATTCCCACCATCTCCCATCGACGAGGATCGAAGGAGTTGTGATTAGTTAGCGGGAGCGGGGGCGAGGTCATCAACCTACTTCCATCATCTTTTCCTACGGGTTGGGACTTGGGAGGGCGCTCAATGCCTAGCGAGAAATCGTTAGCTGGTAGAGTGGTATACTATCAACGCGGCAGGTATCCTTGTACTCCAGATGGAAACAAATCATCTCCCAATTAACTTGAGGAGGCAACGTCGACGTGCGTGCATCGTGGCCCTTGTTGAAAGTGTTGGTTCGAAGCTTGGCTCCAGATGCCGCAAGGCAGTTTGCTTAAAATTGTTGAATAATACTTAATAAAAAATATGTGAATTTTTTCACCAGCCTGTGTAACGCGATAGCACACAGGGCAAGGAAGCGAGAAGGGGGCAAGAGTGAGGGCGAGGGGACAAGAGCCGGAAACCTTGCCGTTGGGCTCATTTGTTTCGATCGTAGCTAGCGGCCAGATGCGAATCGAATCCGCAGCGATGCGCGCTCGTTCGCTCGGCCGGCTCGATCTGCGCGCGTGGACTCTTCTCGATCCAAAGATCAGTCGTTCGCGTGAAACAGACTGTCACCACACGTACCTGTTCCTTTTTTCCAAGTTTCAAGACTCCCATGTAACTGCATCCAACATACGCCAGTACAAACTGTCCATGCTAACTAAGCTTATGACTTGTCAAATATACAGTAGTTCAACAATCTTGGATATCCTTGAGCGGCACGTAGAGCTTGCAACGACTGGATCAGTACTCCTCCTATCATCATCACTACTACTCTCTCCTCTCCGTTCCAAAATACTTGACACAAATTTGTTTTAAGCGTGGATATATATATCTATACGCTAAAACCTTTTCACAAAATTTGTTTTAACGTGGATACATATGTATTTAGACATGTTGTAATTTGTATATAGATCCATATTTACACAAAATTGGGTCAGGTACTAGTGAAATTGGCGCGTCGGCATGCCGCGCCCGTGTGGTGACTCATGGCGTGGCGACATGCCGCGTCCGTTGTAATTTTAAAATGTTGAAATCTATTGGAATTTATCGTTTAGAGTATATCGAAGTACTTAGAAATTTGGAATGGTCAAATATGTTTTTTTTTGGGCGTAAATATGTAATTTATCTCCAAAAAATGAACTTATCAAATATGTTCGTTTTTTTCGTTGTGAATTTGTAATTGAACTTCATAGTCGGAGGAAATACATTGTGTTAGTATTTATAAATTTAGTCCATAATTAGAGGAAATAAATTTGTTTTTTGCTCTAAATATCCATCTAATCAAGCATTTTTTAAATTTAAATACACAAATAGATAGAGTTTAGTCATATTACATCCAATATGTTAACTAAATTAAGATGGTAAATTATGTTTCAATTTTGCCATAGATATTTTACTTAATTTTATTATCGTAGGAAAATACATTATGATTATATCAAAACATTCACCAATTTGAGCATTTTTAAAATTTAATTTGCATATTTGGAAAGAGTTCAGTTATCTTTCAAATGATATAATATGTTTGTATTTTGCCTTAAATAGATATTTTAACTCAATAAACAGAGAAAATACATTATATGAGCATTAATTAAATTAAATTCATAATTAGAGGAAATGAATTTGGATCTCTTCCAAAATATTTACTGATTTGAAATCTTTAAAAATGTTTGCATTACGGCATGAATAGTTAGCATTTATTTTACTGATCATTTTGATATTTTTTCCATATTTTTCTGGTGAGTAGATTTAAAGGTATCAATTTTACAGTATTATTCATTTTCTGTATTTTTTGAGAAAAGGAAAAACACTGACAGTCGGGACCACGCTGACGTCGCCGTGATGTCAGCAATGGCCTGGACTGGATTTGCCGCGGCGGCGTGGAGCTCACCGGCGGCGCGCCACCGCGAGATGGAACGCGTGGCTGGGCTTTCTGGAGGTGCGTCGATGCGGGGTGCCCGGGAGCGGCGGCGCCGCCTCTTATAGGTCGCCGGAGCGTCCCCGGCAGCCTGCGAACGCGGCGGCGGATGCCGAGCGTGGTGGCGGCGATTCCGGCGAACTCGTAACGTTCCGGCACGTGGCCGTGGGTGCGGGAGAGAGGACGCGACGGCGCACCTCGCCGTGGGCGTCGATCTGAGCGAGGAGGTGCACTGCGGCGGCGCGACGCGTCGGCGTCGGCGGCGAACTCGACGCCGCGCGGGGGAGAGAAGGAGGAGGGGGGGTCTATGCGCGTATTTATCAACGGGGTCCCTAGAGTCTCTGGAAATTTAAGACATGTCCTTTTTAGTTAGAAGGTGTGGACTGCTGAGCAATTTCTGGAAAGTGCAGGTTCTTTTTTGTAAAATGGCCACGGGGACCGTCGGATGACGGATGGACGGCACGGATGTTAGGGTATAAGCACGACGGTAAGTCGTGACGTGCAAGGACTCTACCCTAGGTCCTATAAATACATGTAAAACACCACCTGTAAACCCTAGTCCGAAAATAATAAGATAACCTGGCCCGACACGGACCAGTAGCAATTAAATCCTTGTCGCGTGCGTGAGTAGTGTTCTGTGTGTTCTTCGTGAGATCTAATCTGCAGGTTTGATCCAGGAGCTATCAATTGGTATCAGAGCCCTAGGGTTCCTGCACGTGATCTCCGGAGAGAAAGAAGGAGGTCATGGCGTTGGTGAAGCGCGAGGATCTGGGAACCGCAGAGGCGGCGGGAGCGTTGAAAGCAATGACGACGGTGGGGGCGGCGCTATACCCTCGCCTGGATCGAGAGGACTACGCCATCTGGGCGATGAACATGGAGGTAGCCATGGAGGCGCAAGAAAACTGGGAAGCAGTAGATCCCGGCGGTGCTGAGTATCAGAAAGGAGGGGCAAAGTATACGAAGGATCGGCAAGCGCTGATCGCCCTCTACTCCGTGGTGCCAAAAGATGTTCTGCAAAATCTCGCTGGAAAGAAAACAGCGAAGGAAGCATGGGCTACGATCAAGCTTCTGCATGAAGGCCATGATCGTGTGAAGGAGGCGATGCTCCAAACCCTAATGAAAGGCTACGAAAATCTCAGCATGGGCGCGGATGAAACCTTAGATCAGTTCTCATCTCGCGTGGTGACTATGGTGAATTCAATTCGCAGCTATGGAGAGAAAGTGGAGGATCTGTCAGTAGTAAGACGGTTTTTGCGTGCAGCGCCTACACGCTATCTATAAATCGTCACATCAATTGAGCTGTGTGTCGATCTAAAAACTCTCACGATTGAAAATCTGGTTGGTCGATTCAAGGCTCATGATGCAAGAGTTCGCATGGATAGCGGCAAAACTGAGGACAGCGAACAGTTGATGCTCACAAGACAGCAATGGGAAGCACTGTCGAAAGAACAGCAGGGCGGTCCTAGTAAACCCTCGGGAGGCAATTGGAAGAAACAACAGTGGAAACCCAAGGCACCCAAGAAAGGCAACGCAGGGCAGGAAGACGGCGAAGCACAACCGAAGAAAAAAATTTGACATCAAAAAGGTGAGATGTCACAATTGTGGTCTTTTCGGACACTTCAAATCCGATTGCCGCAAACTAGCCCAAGAAAAACCAGCTCAGGAGAAGGCTTATATTGCAGTTGCACAAGAGGGTGATGAACCGGCTGATCTGATGATGCTAGAACTATGCGAACTGCAAGAGGAGGGAGAAAAACTCAGAAGGATTCGGCTACTGAAACTGTCACTCTTGTGGAAGAAAAAGTATATCTCCACGACAAGAAGAGGGGGCAAACCAGCAGCAGTATTTGGTACCTAGATACCGGTGCCAGTAATCACATGACCGGGGATAAATCTCAGTTTGTAGAGCTTTACACCACGGTAGGAGGAACAGTACGCTTCGGAGATGGTACTACGGTGAAGATAGAAGGACGTGGAACTGTTATGTTTCAGTCAAGCCGTGGAAACCATAAGGTGTTATCTGATGTGTACTATATACCCAAGCGCAAGAGCAACATAATCAGTCTTGGTCAGCTAGAAGAGCGTGGGTGTAAGATTGTGCTAGAAGATGGATATTTGTGGGGGTACGATAGACAGAAAAACTTGGTGATGAAAGTGAAGAGATCAAGCAATAGGATGTATATCCTGGATACAAATCGTGCAGACCCAATTTGTCTCATGGCTAGCATGAAGGAGGAGGCATGGATGTGGCATGCTCGGTATGTGCACTTGAACTTCCGTGCGTTGGGCCAACTCGGCCAGAAGAACATGGTGAGAGGACTGCCGTGTGTAGATCATGCGCAGCAGGTGTGTGACGGATGTCTCATCGGAAAGCAAAGGAGAGCGCCATTTCCTCGAGAAGCCATATTTAGAGCAAGTAAAGTGTTAGAACTCGTACATGGTGATTTGTGTGGACCAATCACACCCGCGACTCCAGCAGGAAACAAGTACTTTCTACTAGTTGTTGATGATTTCAGCCGTTATATGTGGATTGTGCTAATAAAACAAAAGATCAAGCTCTTGATGCGTTCAAGAAAATCAGAATTGCAGCAGAAGTTGAAGCAGAAGCAAAGCTGAAAGCTTTTCGCTCGGATCGGGGGGGGGGGGGGGGGGGGGGGAAATTCACCTCGAATGAGTTCAATTCATATTGTGAAGCTCATGGCATTAATCGGTACTTCACTGCACCTTACTCTCCACAGCAAAACGGAGTGGTGGAACGTAGGAATCAAACTGTTGTTGCTATGGCGTGGAGCATGATGAAAAGTAAAGGGATTCCTGGAAAATTCTGGGGAGAAGCTGTGGTGACGGCAGTGTATCTTCTCAATAGGGCGCCTACAAAAAGTGTTGAAGGCATGACCCCGTACGAAGCATGGTGCGGACACAAGCCCAATGTATCTCATCTTCGCACGTTCGGTTGCATAGCACACGTCAAGACGGTGGCAAGACATGTTGGCAAGTTAGCCGACCGCAGTACACCAATGGTCATGATCGGATATGAGCCTGGCACGAAAGCATACCGTGTGTACAATCCCTCTACCAAGCGGGCGTGTGTCACACGTGATGTGATCTTCGAGGAAGAGAGGTCATGGAGTTGGGATGCATCCGAGTCTAACGATCCGTTATCTAATGAAATTTTTGATGTTGTGTATGGCTATGTTAGGTAGGAAGAACGAGAAGGTGAACAAGATGATCCAGGGAAACCTACGGGTCGTGGTGGTGACGGTGGTGGTACACATGGCAGCGAGGGAAATCTACCCAGCTCGCCTAGCACGCCCACTGCCGGAAGTGTTGCCACGGCAGAAGATGCTACGGCAGAAAATTCTGTTGCGGTAGGAGATCAGCCCGAGAGTGCAGATAATGGTGATGACGCCTCGGACACTCCTGGGATGGAGGGATCAGCAGCTCCTCCGGAGAGAACACGGCCGCCTACGCCTGTAAAGCTACGGTCGGTGTTGGATTTATATCCAGAAGAAGCCCTACGCACGATAAATCCTGTTCGAGTGATGGGACGAGGAAGAGGTCGTTGTCTTCTAACAGAAAATGAAGAACCGACCAAGTTTGAGGCAGCCAATACTGTCATAAGTTGGCGTCGTGCAATGAATGATGAATTGGGATCTATAAGAGAAAATGAGACGTGGAGTCTCGTTGATCTTCCCAAAGGGCAGAAGGCTATTGGACTCAAGTGGATTTATAAATTAAAGAAAGATGCCGAGGGAAAAATAGTGAAGCATAAAGCAAGATTGGTTGCAAAGGGCTATGTACAAGAACAAGGAATTGACTTCGAGGAAGTGTTTGCTCCAGTTGCACGTATGGAATCAGTGAGGCTACTCATTGCTCTCGCAGCACAGGAAGCATGGAAATTACACCACATGGATGTAAAAACTGCATTTCTTAATGGCGAGTTAGAGGAGGAAGTCTATGTTAAACAGCCACCTGGGTATGTTGTAGAAGGAGCAGAACACAAGGTGTTGAGGTTGAAAAAGGCACTGTACGGCCTAAAGCAAGCACCTCGGGCATGGAACATGAAATTACACAGAACTTTGTTGTCACTTGGGTTTGAAAGGTGTCCACTTGAGCATGCTATGTACAAGCGAGGAAAAGGAGCTGATCATCTACTAGTTGGTGTCTATTTTGATGATTTATTAATCGCAGGTGCTGACGAAGGAGAAGTTGCAAAATTCAAGCTACAAATGAAAGATCTTTTCAAGATGAGTGATTTGGGTCTGCTTAGCTATTATCTTGGCATAGAAGTGCAGCAAAAACCGGGTGTTATTTCATTATGTCAGGAGGCTTATGCAAAGAAAATTCTTGAGAAGTGTGGCATGGAGGAGTGCAATATATCCCAGGTACCTATGGAACCTCGTTTGAAATTAAGTAAAAAGAGTGGAGATACAGAAGTTGATGCAACCGAATACAGAAGTATAGTTGGGAGTTTGAGGTACTTGGTGAATACAAGACATGATCTAGCATATTCGGTTGGAATTGTGAGTCGCTATATGGAGGCACCCACAACTGAGCACTTGAGTGCAGTAAAGCATATACTCCGATATATTAAAGGTACCACAAATTTTGGTTGTGTGTATTCAAGGGATGAAGGAGGAAAAGTAAGGTTACATGGCTATAGTGACAGTGATATGGCTGGAGATATTGATGACCGTAAAAGTACTTCGGGAGTTGCATATTTCCATGGCAGCAACATAGTGAGCTGGCTATCACAAAAACAGAAGGTCATGGCTCAATCATCCTGTGAGGCAGAGTATATTGCAGCAGCTACAGCAGCAAAGCAAGGCGTGTGGCTAGCAAGGCTACTTGGTAATTTGATCAATCAAGAACCAGAAGGAGTGGTGTTACACATTGACAATAAATCTGCAATTTCTCTATGCAAAAATCCAGTGCATCATGATAGAAGTAAGCACATTGATACAAAGTATCATTATGTTCGAGAGTGTGTGGAGGAGAAGAGGATTGATGTCAAGTATGTGCGCACCAATGATCAGCTTGCCGATATTCTGACTAAATCTTTAGGGAGGTTGAAGTTCCTGGAGATGAGAGACAGGATAAGAGTTCAAGCTGTGATGTAAGCGTTCGTGCTTAGGAGGGTGATTGTTAGGGTATAATCACGACGGTAAGTCGTGACGTGCAAGGACTCTATCCTAGGTCCTATAAATACATGTAAAACCCCCCTGTAAACCCTAGTCCGAAAATAATAAGATAACCTGGCCCGACACGGACCAGTAGCAATCAAATCCTTGTCGTGTGCGTGAGTAGTGTTCTGTGTGTTCTTCGTGAGATCTAATCTGCAGGTTTGATCCAGGAGCTATCAACGGATGCGCGCGCACTGCTGATTCGTGACACTGTAGACGCCTACAGGGCGGGACGACGTGGGCAGGCTCCGCTGAGGGCTTAGGGGGTGAGCTTTTATATAGGTTAGATTTTAGAATGGAGGGAGTAATACCAATCCCAAACGAGCTAGGCGAGGAGCAAAATATTCACCACCCCTTCAATCCATTGATCGTGTCGTATCAACTTTCACTCGCAAAGCGACGTACTTAAAGGGTAAAAAAGGCGCGTCCTCGTGCTTGCATGGTCACGTGGTGTTGAGAAAGGCAGAGGCCGGCGAGAGTGAGGCGGAAGCAGGCACAGCCCGGCCGGACTGAGCTTTTGGCCCACCACGCGACACGCACAGGGGAATCCGGCTCCCCGCCAAGCGCTGCGAGACAAACCCTTCGTCTCAGAAAGCCAGCTCGTCGCAAAGCCATGCCGTCCATCTCTCCTCTTCTCTTCTGCTAAAAAACCAAAGAAAAAACCATGCATCTGCGAAACAAACGCAAGGTTCTCAGCAACAGCAAGGATGGAAGGCGAGAATATTTCTTGCATTTTCTATGCATCTTCCGTGACCTGGCTTGCATGTCGCCACCAAGTCCACCACACACTGGAGGCAGAGATATTTCACAGGACAGAGACTGAGCGTGCGAGAGTGAGGAGAAGGGCTACCTGACACAGTGCCAGCTAGGGCTGTGTCTAGGGTTTCTCTCGGCTCGGTTGGTGCGTAGCGCCGTGCTCCTTTATTCCGTCTTTGTAATCATGCTGCTTGTGCCTGTATATATGGATGGATCCATGGACTACGGAGGTTCTCTCTCTCTCTCAGCGTCAGCTGCTATAGCTTGGAGGAGCGTGCAATGTGCGCGCATGTTAGCCCTTTCTTTGCCTGCGCGAGCTGTGTCTTGTCACCATATCATACTACGTGAGAGTGAGATGAGATGGGATATGTGTGCATGGGATGAGAGAGTAGATAGAGCGATTATTAGCCGTGCTAGGGCAATCTTGAGAAGGCAGGAGCTGCGAGCAGTTTGGAGCTATTTATAGGGGCCGGCCAGGGCTGCGTACTGCGTGCAATTAAGCTTCTAGCCCGTCCTCTTCGAGTCGTCTTCCTCTTCCTTCAGACGCTCACCAACACCACATGCCTCCGCGCTCTTCAGACACCTCTCTTTCTCTCTCCTCTCTGTAGACACAATGTTTGAGAAGTTCTGCTAGGAGTTCGTGTTTCTTCTTCAAGTGTTTTCGGGTCGGCATTCGTGTGAGACTGAGTGATGCGCGCTGGAGATTGATGCCGGCCGCGCCATGCAATGCAACTTCCAGGTAGGTAGGTGAAGGTGCGGCAGGAACATTGGGATATGCCTGGCTCCCTGTATGCCACTCGCGTAGCTGCCAACTCGGTTGAGCTCCCAACGTTAGCGTTGGCTCTACTGCGGATGGCGTGCGAGGAGCCAAGCATGACCATCTCTCTCTCTCTCTCTCTCTCTCTCTCTCTCTCTCTCTCTCTCTCTCTCTCTCATTTTGCTTTAGATTCTTAAAAATTAATTGCATCATGGGTAGTTGTTTACTCCTACTTCCGAGATCTACAGTACCTCTGGCACACTTCTCGTTATTCATCATTCTCTGTGAATGTTAAGTATATATAAGTTCACCAGATTTGATTTCCGTGTAATTAATAACAATCTGTGTACCTAGTCATTTAACATTATTCTCTGCTTAAGCATATATGCAAGTATATTCAGCAACTGGTCACAGCTTCGGATGATTAATAATTGACCTTCTATTTTGTTTCATGAACTGTTCTTCACTTCGTTTTGCTTTGTACTCTGTAACGTACAGGATTGCAGGCCAACAGTTATGTGCATGCATCATTCAAGCACTTGCATGGCTTCATCTAACTAATCATTTAGGGGAGATCTATAGTTTCCACCCTACCGATTTATCGACATCTGAATATCCGATTCAGCTAGCGTACGTGCAACGGTGCAAGCTACAATGCTGAGCCTGCCCATCGATCGGCAGAAAGTTAGACGTAGAGATCCTCGGAGCGTATGAGTTGGGATTAGTTTTTTTTTTGAAAGGGAGTTGGGATTAGTTAGTCGTTTGCTCATCCATGAAGCTAGGTGGAAATATATGTATACTTCCAGATTCCGCATTTTCCCTATGGAAATATGTCCCTGATATTCCATTTTCAAGCGTTCAAAGAATCAAGTTAGATACTTAGAATACTGCTAGAATACCATGTTTTCTCTCGGAGAAAAACACTGTAGCATTCCCAGACGTCCACGTTGTGTTCCGCTATATAGGAGAAAAATAAAAAGATATTCTTCTATCTTCAGACTTTTAGAGAAGGGTATTACTATGGTCCAAGACTCCATGCTTGCAGTTTTCTTGTCTCGTCAAATGTTTGACTCGGTACGTTCTTGTATGATTGTACGAATAATGATATTTACATGCATGTGTTTGTAATAAATATTTAAATAATTATTTTTTTGTGAAACAAATATTTAAATAATTCAGTACTATATAAAAAATAGGGGAGTACAGGATCGTTCAATTTCACCATCTGACCGAGACCGAACGTGGAGGAGGTCTGAACGGGACCGGGGGTGCACATCTACCCGGCTGGAAGCCCAGCCAACACGGAGGGCGAGCGGCTTTGCGGGGCAGGACCTATATACAGCTTATTAGCGGTGCCTGGTCCTAGCGCCGCCCACTACATTTTTAGATGGGCTAGGCCCAATTAGTTCGCGCGACTGCTTCTCTTTTTGTTTTTCAATTTCGTTTTCTGTTTCTGTTTTTCTTTTTCTTCTGTTTTTTTCGTTTCATATATTCGTTTTTCTTTCGAAAAATCCAAATCGAAATAAAATTTTAGTCATTTTTTTGAATATGAACAAATTTGGAATTTGAAATTTTTTCGAAAATAAACAAATTTCGAATTTGAATAATTTTTTATTTTGAACAAAATTTGAATTTATACAATTTTGGAATATGAACAAATTTTGAATTTAAATTTCTAAAAATAAACAAAATTTGAAACGAATTTGAACAATTTAAAAAAATAAAAAATTCTAATTTGAACAAATTTCGAAAATAAACAAATTTGAAATTTGAACAATTTTTGAAAATGAATTTTTTTCGAAATTCTACATTTTTCAAAAAATGAACAAAAGTGAAAATGAACAAATTCGAATTTGAACAATTTTTCGAAAATGAACACATATTGAATTTGAACAAATTTCAAAAATGAAAAAAATTCCAATTTGATTTTTTTTTGAATTTGAACAATTTTCGAATTTCAACAAATTTAGAAACCGAACAAATTTAAAAAATGAACAAATTTTGAATTTGAGTCAAATTTGAACAATTTTTGAAAATGAACAATTTTTCGAAAATGAACAAATTTTGAATTTTGAACAATTTTTGAAAATGAACAAATTTCGAATTTGAACAAAATTTCAAAATGAACAATTTTCGAATTTTGAACAATTTTCGAAAATGAACAAAATTTTAATTCTAAATTGAATTTTTTTGAAAGTAAAACGAAATAAAAAACAAGAAGAAAAAGGAAAAATAGAAACGGAAAAAATAAAAAATAAACGGAGAAGAAAGAAAAAAACGTAAAAATGGGCCGGCCCAACAGCGGAAGCGCGCGGCCGTCTAGCGCCGCTGCTGGGCGGTATATTGGAAAATGTATACTTTTCACCCCGAAATCTCACACATTGGACACATTTCACCCTAAACTTTGAAACCGGATAATTTCAACCCTGAACTTTACAATACCGGACAAATAACCCCCTAAGCTGGTTTTGGGCGAACTTGACCAGTTTTGATGTCAATTTTGGCGGTTTTGTGTGATGACGTGGCCCAAACAAAAAAGTCCCCCAAATCCGCCATGGTTGTTGTCCCCGCTGCCACGGTCCATGTAGGTCGGAGCACTCGATTCGGAGGACCGAGGGATCGCTGCCGGTGGTGAGCGGTCCGGCAGAGTGCGCTGCCATCGTGGGAGACAGGTTTGCAAGAAATCTTCGCCGAGAGGGAGTTCTTATTCGGATGGGATGTGTGTGTTGCAGGTGCAAGAGATTCAGGGAGTTGGGGCAGAACAGGGTCATTCTCGCCATGGCGTCGCCGCGGGGGAGCAGCATCTCCGGCGGTCGCTGCGGAGCTCGGGGGAGCAGCAGCTCCGGCGGTCGCCACGGAGCTCGGGGGAGCAACAGCTTGTACTACGCAGGTGTTTATGCTGGCGGACGCTGTAGGAAATATGCCCTAGAGGCAATAATAAAAATGTTATTATCATATTTCCGTGTTCATGATATATGTTTATTTTCTATGCTATAATTGTATTACCGGCAAACATAATACATGTGTACTTGCATAAACAACACTGTGTCCCTAGTAAGCCTCTACTAGACTAGCTCGTTAATTAATGATGGTTATGGTTTCCTAACCATGAACATGAGTTGTTAATTAATTAACGGGATCATGTCATTAGAAGAATGACGTGATGGACAGACCCAACTAAGCATAACAATATTGATCATTTCATTAAGTTTATATTGTCATGCCTTTAATTGTCAAGTATCCTGTTTCTTAGACCATGAGATCATGTTATTCCCGGGTACTGGAAGAATACTTTGGGGACATCAACCATCGCTTCATGACAGGGTGATCATAAATGTGTCTTACGGTATCTCTGAAAGTACTTGTTGAATTACATGAATCAAGACTGGGATTTGTCCCTCCGTGTTTCGGAGAGATATACTCTGGGCCCACTCGGTAGTGCACATTCGATAACGCTTGCAAGCACGTGACTAATGAGTTAGTCATAGAGAATGTTGTATTACGGAACGAGTAAAGAATACTTACCGGTAACGAGATTAAACTAGGTATAGTGATACCGACGATCCAATCTCGGGTAAGTAAAATATCACGTGACAAAGGAATTTGTATACGGATTATAGTAGTCCACGACATAGTGGTTCAACCGATAAAGATCTTTATTGAATGTGTGGGAGTCATTATGGATATCCTGGTCCCTCTAATGGTTATTGATCGGAGAGGTGTCTCGATCATGTCTGCACGTTCTCGAACCCGTAGGGTCACACACTTAACGTTCGCTAACGCTAGAGTAGCTCTGGGATAATTTTTATTAATGGTGTACGAATATTGTTCGGAGTCTCGGATGAGATCCTAGACATCACGAGGAGCTCCGGAAGAGTCCAAAGGTAAAGATTTATATATGGCAAGTTGATTTCAAGGGTCCGGAAAAGTTTGGGATTTTTTCGGCAGAGTGTCAGAATGTTCTAGAAGGTTCCGGAGGTCCCACTATGGGCCCACCTGTCCCGGACGACCAAGGGTGGCCCACTGGTCCATTTGACCAGTCCTCCTTGGTCCATGTGGTCAATCAATGGGCAGCCCTTAAATTGGGTGGGGGGGGGGGGGTTACCACTCTTGAAAGAAGGGGTTACTACCTTTTAAAGGAGAGGGGGTTACCACTCTTTAAAGAGTGGGTTACTACCTTGGTAATTAAGTAACTGCAGCTCCCTTGCCTATATAAGAGAGAAGATATGCACACCATTTGGGTACAATCGCTTCCGCATCTCCTCCTCCCCCGCGCACCGCTTGGCGAAGCCCTGCCCACGGGAAACTCTCCACCATATCCACCGCCACACCGTCGTGCTGCTGGAAACGATCCCATCTACTTCTCCCTCTCGCTTGCTGGATCAAGAAGAGGGAGACGTCATCGAGCTGTACGTGTGCAAGCCTCCGGAGGTGCTGCTCGTTTGCGGTGCTGATCGGATCGAACCTCATCAATGACTTCACCGAGCTGTGTTGAAATAAAACTACTCTCTCCGTTACTAGCACCTTCTAGATTGGATCTTGAGTGTTGCTTCCGCATGTGAGAGAATTTTTTGTTTTCTATCGCGCAAACTCCTACAGTGGTATAAGAGACATGTTCTATGCGTAGATGTTTTGGTACGGGTAGAACACATATGTGTATGTGGGCGTTGATAATCATGTTATTGCTTCCTTTGTGTATTTTGAATCTTAGTGGCATAGTGGGATGAAGCGGCCCGGACTAACTTTACATGTCCGCGTATATGAGACTTGTTCCACGACTGACATGCAACTTGTATTGCATAAGTGGATTTGCGGGTGTCTGTCGCTCCCACTATAGTTAAGATTTAATCTACAACGGGTTGTTAATAATTTGTTTATCACCGTTGTGGTTTCATGTTCGTAGGTAAGAACGGTTCTTTCTTTGAAAGCCCTAAGCCACGTAAAATTTGCAAAAAATAAGGGAGAGGCGTCTAACTTGTTTTTGCAGGGTATGTGATGTGATATGGTCAGTGTTACAAACTTGTTGTATGAGATGACACTTTTTGTAAGTTATGACAAACCGGCAGGAGCCTAATGGTTGTCTTTAATTTTATGGCATGCGTGCCGAATATCATATCCATGTGATATGTTGTAATTTTGGAGGACAACCAAGGAGGAGGCGCCATGGACCTTGGTGCCACGCCGGTGGAATGATGGAGATAATGCCAAGACGCACAAGATGGAGATCAAGTGCAAGAAGGACCATATCATATCACATTATCCATGCATGTGATGTTAATCCTTTTATGCATCTTATTTTTCTTAGATCGCGACGGTAGCATTATAAGATGATCCCTCACAATTAATATCAAGATAATAATGTGTTCTTCCTTAGTATGCACCGTTAAGAAAGTTCGTCGTTTTGAAGCACCATGTGATGATCGGATGTGATAGACTCAACGTTCGCATACAACGGTGGTAAGCCAGATTTACACACGCAAATACTGCGGTTCTACTTGGCGAGCCTAGCATGTGCATACATGGCCTCGGAACACGTAACCGAAAGGTAAAGCATGAGTCATATGGATGATATGATAAACATGTTGATGTTCGCCTTTGCAGCTGCACCATCTCACGTGATGATCGGTTATCGGTGTAGTAAATTTGGTTTGTGTAATCACTGAAACGACTAGAGGGATGTTGTTTTGAGTGGAAGTTCACGTAGTAATTTTTGAATTAACTTGAACAAAATTTATCATGAACCACCTATCATAGTGTATTTGCATAATTTGTAGTAGACTTTGGCATCCATGAAATACCTTACTCTTAGATTGTTAATTGAGATAAAACTGTTTTGATCTGGCAAAACCATTATGGATGGGTACTATATTAGGTAAATTTAAATTTGAGTCATATTGTAAATTTTCGGTAATACCTACCTAGCTCCATGTGATTAATGATTGATTGATCTAAAGACTTAGTATCTAGTGTCATGCTTGCTTCCATGATACCTGATCTTCAGAAGAATGTTTTGAGAATCAGGTGATCTAGGAGCTGAAAAGAATTGTTTTCAGAAACAAGCGAGGAGTGAAAGATATATTGATATCTAGAACCATGTTTGTGGCAACATGACTGAGTGTAATTTATTGTGACAATGTGTGCTTATATTATTAGAATATATGCAAGGATTGAAGACGCTAGGCGTTTGAAGCATCCAAGAAGTTGGGCACTAATATTATCCTCTAAATTCCTTCCTTCGAGCTATAGTAGCTTCATCACAGAATTATTATGATGGGATGGATTAGAAGTATGAGTAAAAATCGTTTACTATGCTTGGAGATTTCTAAGAGTGGAATCCGGAAGAATGCTAATAATATGGTGATATTAGTAAAACAATCAACTTCAAAGTATGGCTCCATGGCTGATAGTATATGACTAACACGCCAAGGAAAATATGCTAGTTCGAATGGCATAGTTTGATGTTGAATGATTCTTCTGTAAAGGAAAGGGAATACTGAAAATAGAATTGCAAAAGTATATGGCAGAAAAGAAAAGATTGGAAAAGTCCAGCTCCGGAGTATATGCTTGATATACAAGTTATAGATGTGTTACTAGTTAACGAAGTATTTTTTGGGTATTTGATACTAGATTGGTTGGTATGAATTGTCATACAGAGCAACGCAATGCAAGAAGTACAAGGGCCTAAAAGAACTAGTAAAAGATGTGAAAACGATCACGACAAGAACGCAAATAAAGTGTTATTGTGTTCACAGTCGCATCGAAACAAACCTTCAAGATTTATTTTAAGAACTTAAGAAGTTGTTATTTTGTTCCGGTTTTTTGTGAGAACAAATGAGTTGTTCAAACTATGACCATGTTCCATAATTGATGGATGAGTTAATATAAATCGTGTTGGTAAAATAAACATCTATAAGACTAAATGCTAAACGTTGCAAGACGTAAAACTCAAGATTATCACTTAAGTTGTGACACCACCGTTTCAGTTCATATTAGAAAGGAAAACATGAAGGAACTCCATGTTGATGGACTTTCGGAGTAATTTTTGTTTTTGAATGAATTGACGCTTGTGAGACCTCTTCCAAAAGATGACTGAAACTCTGTTCATAGGCCAAAGTAGAATGGACGACTAATTTAGTGGAGATTATACATATTGATGTACATGGTCCATTATGTGTAGCCGTGTGTGGTGGATTAATTTTTCTTCATAAAATTCCACCGATGATTTGAGTAGATACATGAGTATATCTATTTAATGAGAAGGGAGTTTGACATTTTGAATTAGTTCAAAGCATTGTTAGTATGAACTGAAAAATCATCGTAACAAGAGAATGGAGTATTTATGATTGGATCATAAAGAATAAAGTTTGAGTTACAAGTTTAGCGAAACATCTGAGGAGTTGCAGAATTGTTCCACAACTTATCCTTCCCGAAAACCCCACATAAGTATGGAGTGTTCGAGAGACATAATCAAACCTTGTTAGACATGGTAAGATAAATAAAATGCCATTATATTTTTGTAGTTTATACTTTAGAGACTACCGCTTTTACACTGAAAAGAGTGCCATCGTGATCCGTTGAAAAAATGACACCATATGGGTTAGTGTCGTGGGGTAATCACGGCAGATGCCATGCGGGGTGGCTTAACTCGGGTGTGAGCCAGGCGACGTAGGATTCACAGAGAGGTTGCACACGCAGAGTTTACCCAGGTTCGGCCCCTCTGTATGAGGTAAAGACCTACTCCTGCTTGTATGTATTTGGATCTGAATGGGGTGTACAATGGTGTGCGCACCAGAGCTTGCGGGTGCTCCGGAGGCTATGGAATGAGATGAGTCTGCCTCTAGGGTTGCTCCTTGCCGGCTTTATATAGGGAGCCGGCTAGGGTTTACAGGGAATGACGGGTTCCGCTGGCGGCGCTAGCTATCCTGCCTACAAGTGCGGATTCGTGGAGCGCACTCTTCGGGATACACAATCGCAGACTGATTCGAAGATATCTGCTGCTGCCTCCCCGAGCCGTCATACCGGGATCCTCGGGGACCCGATATCCTGGAAGATGTACACCGGGTGGGCTTTGGGCCACCCGGCCTTGAAGGCCGACTCGGGGTCCTGGGCCTACCCGGTTGGGAATCCCCCCATCATTAGCCCCCGAGTTCGTCAGGGACTCGTCTCCGGCTTGGTCTTCGTCTTGCGAACTGCCGGGTCATGTCGTTGAACGAACTCCTGAAACAGAGAAAAGAAAAACAACGGCTCGGAGTGGTGGATTTTGGCTTTTAACGTCCGGTCTAACTCAAGTTTTTGTTTGATGCCGGCTTGTGCCCGTCGGGACGTTTGCCATCCCGACTCGCCTCGGTGCGGGTTGTCTCCTTGTCTTCTCCGTCTGACATCACAGCGTCTTTGACCGTTTGTCCTGTAGTGTTTGTCTGTCTGGCGCCGAGTCGATTGATGGGACTTGACGGCGCATCGACTGCCTCCACCTCGATATGGAGCAGTGGCAATGATGACGCTCCTTGACCCGCACGCGCCCGATCCATCGGTCCAAAACGTCGTGACAGAGCGATGATACGTCTCCAACGTATCTATAAGTTCTGATGTTTCATGCTTGTTTTATGTATCATTGTCACATGTTTTATATGCATTATATATCATTATTATACATTTTCTGGGACTAACCTATTAACAAGATGCCACGGTGCCAGTTCCTGTTTTTGGTTCCAGAAAAGCTGTTCGGGCAATATTCTCGGAATTCGACGAAACAAAAGCCAAACCTCCTATTTTTCCGAGGGACACACGGAGCCAGAAGGGCAAGTCAGGGGGAGGCCCACGGCCTCCAAACCACCTCTTGGGGCGGCCGGGCCCACAGGCGCGCCGGGAGGTGAGGAGGGCCCCTCGGGACTCCACCGACGTTGCCCCTTCGCCTATTTAGTCACCCCGACGCGAAAACCCTAGATATATCTAATACTCCAGAAAGACTTCCGCAGCGCCGCCGCCATCACGAGACTCGTTTCGGGGGTCAGAAGTTCCTGTTCTGGCACCCTGCCGGGACGGGGAATTGCCCCCGGAGTCATCTCCATCAACTCCACCGCCATCTTCATCGCCGCTGCTGACTCCCATGATGAGGAGGGAGTAGTTCTCCCCCGAGGCTGAGGGCTCTACCGGTAGCTATGTGGTTCATCTCTCTCTCACATGGTGTGATCTTTATGTGATCATGTGTATTGCTAGTACCGCCGAATACATTAATAATGTTTATGCTACTCAAGTGATTTTGTCTAGTTTCTGGAGTCATTGTGACAACACGGTATCAAGGTGACAGTGTGGGTACTTGTGTGACTCTATGAATAATTTAGATATCTATCATGGCTTGTTCTTGGGAACTGTGGTGTTTGTTTACTCAGACTTTGAGGAGTGCTTTTGCAGCCCTACACGTAGTACTCTTGTGTTATCAAGAAGGAGAATAATCCCGAGCAGTATTTACTTGTGTTCAGTTGTGCTAATCTAGTTGAATATGTAGATGTTACTCTTTATCTATTATGCACTCTATAGGTTACTTTAATATGAACTCCGGTACTCTCCACGGTGTGACGGTGACAGTGTGCGCATCGTGTGTGATTCCTTTATGACGTTGTGGAGCTTGTTTACTCCGGCTTGAGGTGTGCTTTTGTAGCCCTACACAATGAATGGTGTTTGTTATCCAACAAGAGAGTGTTTAAGAGTAGCTCTTACTTATTCAGTTATGAGATCATTGTTGAGAGTGTCCACTAGTGAAAGTATGATCCCTAGGCCTTGTTTCTAAGCACTGAAACACCGTTTATAACAAGTTCTGTTATATGTTTGCTTGCTGCCATCTTTATTTCAGATTGCAGTTACTACTTATAATCATCCTTATCACTTGTATTTCACTATCTCTTTGCCGAACTAGTGCACCTATACATCTGACAAGTGTATTGGGTGTGTTGGGGACACAAGAGACTTCTTGTATCTTAATTGCAGGGTTGCTTGAGAGGAATATCTTTGACCTCTACCTCCCTGAGTTCGATAAACCTTGGGTGATTCACTTAAGGGAAACTTGCTGCTGTTCTACAAACCTCTGCTCTTGGAGGCCCAACACTGTCTACAAGAATAGAAGCACACGTAGACATCAAGCGACGTGGCCGAATCAGAGCCGCATTTTTCGGCACGCTCCCGTGGAAACCGAGGCGTCGCGCGGGAATCGAGGCGTCGTGCGACGTGGCGATAGTGGGCGACGTGGGCGACGTGGGCGGCGCCATTTACTGCGGTAACGGCTCCACTCACTGTGCCTATTAAAACGGCAGGGGAGCGCGGCTGGTGAGTTCATTCTTCACCTCTTCCTTGCGCTCGCCGTCTCTCCCCAGCAGTCCGCGCCTGAGTTCTTCGCCGCATCGCCGCCGCAGCCATTGGACATTCTTGCTCCTCCGCCTCTCTTCCGGCCAAGATGGTGGCGCCCAAGAACAAGTGGGAGAGGTCGTCGGTGACGACGCAGGCGCTGGAGCAAGCCGCCAACGAGGGCTTGTTGCCGCCGGCGTCGGAGCGTCGGTGGCGCATCGCCTCCGCGGATCCTCGCCCGCGGCCATCGCCGGGCGAGTTCGTCGCCTTCCTCGCGTTCCTCGAGCGCGGGCTGGGCTTCCCCACGTCGGAGTTCTTCCGGCGATTCCTGGACTTCTACGGGCTTCAGGTGCATGACCTGACGCCCAACTCGATCCTCCATCTCGCCTGCTTCGTCACCCTGTGCGAGGGCTACTTCGGGTGCGCCCCGTTCTTCCCGCTGTGGCTGTGGATCTTCCACGGCAAGCTGGGGAAGGGCGGCGACATGGCGCCCTGCGGCGGCCTCAACTTCCAGGTCCGCGGCGACGTCGACTACCTGGATCTCGGCCTCCCCTCCAAAGTGTATTGGAGGAAGTCGGGCTTCTACATGCGGGAGCCGGCGCCTGACGGCGAGATCGGGATCCCCTGCTTCTCGCCATCGCCGAGCCGGCCTCGCAATCTTCAGGAGCTGCCGCGCGACGCCGACTTGCCCATGGTGCGCCGGCTGATGGCGCGGCTTCAGGAGCTGAAGAAGGAGGGCTGACGGGTCTGAACCTCATCGCCACTTGGGTGAAGAGGAAGATCGCGCCTCTGCAGCACCGGCCCTCGCTGATCTGCGAGTACAAGGGGACGAAGGACCCGCAGCGCCATGACCCGACATTGTTCGAGTCGGTAGAGCAATTCACGCTGCGGATGAAGCGTGTCACGGTCCACCCGGCTCCCGAGTGGATCGTGGGCGGCCTGGAGGCCTACTCCGCCAAGCATCCGGCTCCTGAGGTGAGTCCCTTTGCTTGACGATTCGAAATACTTTCCTTTTCTTGGTCTTTTTATACCGATCCTTCCTGCTTGTCGAATTCAGGAGTTTCGATCGCTTGTTGGGTTGCCTCCGACCCGCGGAGACGCTCCCACGGTGCTTGCCGGCCCCAACGACGTCGTCGAGCGCGACTCCGACGACGAAGCCGACAGCGCCACCATGGCAACGAGCCGCCTTCTCCTCCCGCCAACCGATCCCCATCCTGTCTGAGGATGAGGAGGAAGGAGAAGAAGGAAGAGAAGAACGCGCCGGGTCCAAGAACCCGGCGCCTGCTGAAGATGATGATGAAGATGATCAGCCGCTCCGCATCCGGCGGAGGCGTAGGCCTGCGGCTGAGGACGCCGGGCCCAACTCCAAGCGCTCCAAGTCGGCGAACCCGACGCCGCCGCCACCGGAGCGATCGGCTGGGGCTGCCGTGCAGCGCACCGTCGTTGCCGAGCGGAGGCAGAAGGCCTTGCGGGACATCCCTGCGAGGGCCCGCGCCGACTCGCCGCCTGCGCCTCGCTTCCGAGGGTTCGGACCTCAACTCTTCCACCTGCGGGTGACAGGTCTGCTGCTGATCCTCATCCAAAGTTCCGCTGGAAACGCTATCTTGAGTTTGACCCGTGCGAGTGTCGCAGGGCTGAGGACGCGTCCCTCAGTGACATGGAGGACGCGCTGGAGAGCGACTCCCAGCGGGCGGAGCCTGCCGCGCACGTCACGGAGCCGACCACGAGAGCGCCGAGTCCTCCGCCTTCCGCCGGCGGAGGCGACGAAGTTATTGTGCCCCCTCGACCCGAGGGGGCCACTATTGATGACACCGTGCCGGCTGGCACAGGGATGCCACGCCTGTGCCGGAGACGGCGCTGGTGGTGACGACGACCGCGCCGCCGACGGCTTCCTCGTCGGGTGGGCTGACTGCCCAGCCCCCGAGCTCCGTCCCGGGTGCATCTGCTCCCCGGCCTGACTTCCGAGCCGCCATCCAACAGCGATGGATGCGCACCAGGTACGTAGAATCTTCTTGCACCTGTTGCGTCCGTAGCGTATATGTAGCCCCCAAGGCCCGAGTCGTGTTCGTAGAAAGCGGCTTGGGTCTTCATAGTTTTCTGGATGCGAAGTTTGGCGAATAGCGTAGTCCTTGGTTTGCCAATGTCGATGTAGAGGCAGGCCGGTGGCGGGTGTGTATGCCACTCGGACGTAGCCCCCGAGTTCCTGACTCGGCGTATTATTTTTTTTGTTGGGGCTAGCCCCCGGGTTAGCAAATGTTGGTGTAGAGGTAACCCGTGGCGTAGCCCCCATGCCTCTTCTGATTGTTTATTGTCTTGTGAACTGCAGGAGCTGTCCTGGCTCCTCGAAGCCGAACAGCAGGAGACCCGCCGCCTGCAGGAGGAGCTGAAGAAGGCGCGCGACGGCTTCATCTCCGTCGCTGAGCACCAGCAACTGCTGGCCGCGCAGGAGAGCCGGCACACGCAGGCGTTTGCCGCGGTGCAGGAATCCTGCGAGCGGCTCAGCAAGCAGAAGGAGGAGGCGGACGCCGCCCTCACCCAGGCGACCAAGGGGTACGGCGAGGACCTCGAGAAGCTCGAGCGCAAATCCGCGAGGCGAGCGCGAGATGAAGGAGCTGACCGAGCGGCTTGCCACCCTCGCCGTTGGCATCTGGGGTAAAGATTTCATGCGACCCTTTGCAGTTTGTGCCTACTTGACTTGTGGCCTTGTTGTTGATTTTTGTTTTGTTGAACAGGCGAGGAGACGGCTGGCCTGACGTCTGCGGAGCATGTCCACCGGCTCGGAGTCTTCGCCCGTGACGTTCACGGCCGGCCAGCAAGGTCGTCCAGATGCTGTCGCCCAAGGAAGGTGTCCCCGCACCCGTCTGCAAGGTGTTGCGGGTTCTGGAGCTGATGCCCCAGGTGATCACCTGGGTGCGGGAGTCGTCGGCCCGAGCCGGCGCGTGCATTGCCCTCGGGCTTGTGCGAGGCCGGTATAGGCAGACGAACGTGGACAAGATCACGGCCAGCATCCCCACCGATAGCAGCGGCCGGGAGATCGATCTGCAGCCGGTGCTCCAGTACTGCGCCCCTTACGCCTGCCGGGCTGCCAAGATGGTCGACCACGACGACTTCGTCTTCGACGTGGTGCCTGAGGGCAACGACCTTGGCGAGGTGGCGGACAGGGAGCCGGCGTCGGAGTACCTTTTTGAAAGGGCTTCAGCTCTGCCACCGCCGGCTGCGACGAACGAGGCGTCGACGTCTTCTGCTCGGGCGGCTCCTCCGTCTTGAAGTTTGCTCCCCTGCTTTCAAAAGAGGGGTTATTTTGAAGTAGTTAGGGTTTGTCGCCTGCGGGCGAAAAAATATTATGTAATGAAACAAGTATGATATGTGCCGGGTCGCGTTTCAGCGTGCGCCTCTGCGGCTTATTAATCTTTGTTTTGGCACTCCCATGCTTGTTTTTTGTGCGCTTTCGTCACTTTGTTTGTTTTTCGCTTGTTTTGTAAGCTAGTCGATCGTGCGACCTCGCCAAGTGTGCTTCGCGTGATTTTTTCGTGACGCGCGCGGTACCCATGGTGACAAAGTCCGAGTGCGGCTTCATTGTCAAGTTAGGTTTGAACCGGCTGCACTACTTCTTCACTTTGTGCGGGTAGCTGACGACTTGGGAGAAAACAACAATTTTTGTGATTTTGCTTCGTGAGCAGGGGGTCCAGTGGTGAGCCGCGCATCATGGCATCCGGCTCTCTTTGACAACCCATCAATCATATAACGTGTGAGTAGGAAGAATAAAGACTCGAAAGCATGATTGAATCGAAACGATAGCCCCCGAGCGTGCCGGGTGTGTATCGACTTTATTTCCTTGATTGATTACACAGTATTACAATGGATACTATGTATAATAGGGGCGAAGCAGGCTGATGTTCCATGGACGCTTGGTCTCCTCTTCCGACTTGGAGCTTTTGTTCGGCTCACGCAAGTCGACGAGGTGGTAGGAGCCGTTGCCCATCGCTTTGCTAACGACGAACGGTCCTTCCCATGGTGCCGAGAGCTTGTGCATCCCTTTCGACTTTTGGATGAGCCGAAGAACCAAGTCGCCTTCCTGGAAAGAGCGACTTCTAACCCGGCGGCTGTGGTAGCGGCGCAGGCTTTGCTGATATATCGCCGTCCTGGAGAGTGCGAGTTCGCGAGCTTCTTCCAGGAGGTCGACGCCGACTAGGCGGGCTTCTTCATTTTCTTCCTCGTTGTAGAGGGCGACCCGAGGCGAGTCGTGCTCGAGGTCGGTCGGCATGACGGCTTCCGCCCCGTACACCATGAAGAATGGCGTGTAGCCGGTGGAACGGTTTGGAGTCGTTCTGATGCCCCAGAGTACGGCTGGTAGCTCGTCCAGCCAGCAACCCGGTGTTCGCTCCAGTGGGACTTGAAGTCGCGGCTTGATCCCGGCTAGCACTGTCTGGTTCATTCTTTCCGCCTGCCCGTTTGATTGCGGGTGGGCGACGGACGCCAAGTCGAGACGGATGCCTTTTTGTTTGCAGAAGGCCTTCATCTCTCCTTCAGCAAAATTTGTGCCGTTGTCAGTGATGATGCTGTGCGGGTAGCCGAATCGGAAGATGAGCTTCTGGAGGAACTTGGTTGCGGTCTTGCCGTCGAGTTTCTTGATAGGTTCAACTTCGACCCATTTGGTGAACTTGTCGACTGCGACGAGCAAATGTGTCATGCCACCGCGAGCTGTTTGAACTTGCCCACCATGTCTATTCCCCAGACTGCGAATGGCCATGTCAGAGGGATGGTCTTCAGAGCCGCGGCGGGTAGGTGATCCTGCCGGGCGTACTTCTGGCACCCGATGCACCGACGGACGATGTCGACTGCATCCTGATGAGCAGAGAGCCAGAAAAAACCGTGCCTGAACGCCTTGGCGACCAGGTTGCGAGCGCCGACGTGGTGGCCGCAATCTCCCGAGTGGATCTCATGAAGGATGCGCCTTCCCTCTTCCGGCTCGACGCAGCGGAGGAAAACTCCCGATGTGCTGCGTTTGTAGAGCTCGCTGTTGATGATGGCGTAAGCTGAGGCCCGGCGCACGACTCGCCGTGCTAGGACCTCGTCGGCTGGCAGCTTTTTGGTGGTGAGGAACTCGATGTAGGGTTCCCTCCAGTCGTTTGTTTCTTGGGTTACCGCCACCAGAATTGCATCTGATGATGGCGGGTTGGCGATGTCGACTTCGGCCGGCGGGCGTACCGACGGGTTGTGCAGGTGGTCGAGGAAGACGCCGGGTGGGACTCGGTCCCGCTTAGACCCGAAGCGAGAGAGTGCGTCAGCCGCCTCGTTCTTCCTCGGTCGACGTGCTCCAGCTCCATGCCGGCGAAGTGGCCGCCGACTTGATCGACGAGCCGGCGGTAAGCCGCCATGTTGGGATCATTTGCATCCCAGGTCCCCATCGTTTGCTGAACGACGAGGTCGGAATCGCCATAACATTTGATACGGCTAACTCCCATCTCCTTGGCCACGCGTAGGCCATGTAGGAGGGCTTCGTACTCGGCGACGTTGTTAGTGCAGTGAAGTGTATCTGCAGCACATATCGCATCTTGTCGCCTTGGGGAGAAGTGAGGACGACTCCAGCCCCCGAGCCCTCATACATCTTTGACCCGTCAAAGAACAAGGTCCATCTGCCGGCTTCATAGGTTGGAGCCGGCAACTGTGTCTCCATCCAGTCGACGAGGAAGTCGGATAGTGACTGCGACTTGATCGCAGTGCGGGCTGCGTAGCTGAGGCCGAAAGGCTGCAGCTCGGAGGCCCATTTGGCGACGCGCCCAGTTGCCTCTCTGTTGCGGATTATTTCAGCTAGGGAGATGAGCTGACCACCGTCATCGGGTGGCCCATGAAGTATGTCGCAATTTTCTTGAAGCAAAGAAAACACCGTATACAAGTTTTTGGTAATGCGGGTAACGTTGCTTCGAATCCGTCAGGACTTCGCTGACGTAGTAAACTGGCCGCTGGACCAGTTGCTCGTGGCCTTCCTCCTTGCGCTCGACGACGACCACCGCGCTGACGACTCGGTTGGTCGCGGCGATGTAGAGGAGCATCGGCTCCTTTTCCAGTGGAGATGCGAGGATCGGCGCCTCGGCCAACGTCTTCTTGAGTGCCGTCAAGGCGGCGTCTGCCTCGTCGTTCCAGGTGAACGTGTCCGACTTCTTGAGGAGCCGGTACAAGGGCATGGCCTTCTCGCCGAGTCGTGAGATGAAACGGCTGAGGGCAGCGACACAGCCTGTGAGCCGCTGCACGTCCCGGAGGTTTTCCGGCTTCTTCAGAGCTTCGATCGCCTTGATCTTCTCTGGGTTGGCTTCAATGCCTCGCTCGGAGACGATGAAGCCCAGGAGCTTGCCCGCGGGTACGCCGAAGACGCATTTTTCCGGGTTGAGCTTTATCCTGTACTTGCGGAGGTTGGTGAATGTCTCCGTGAGGTCGGCAATCAGGTCCGTCTTCAGCTTGGACTTGACGACGATGTCGTCCACATATGCGTGGACGTTGCGGCCGATCTGCTCGTGCAAACAGTTCTGTATGCACCGCTGGTAAGTCGCTCCGGCATTTTTCAAGCCGAAGGGCATGGAGACGTAACAAAACGCGCCATAGGGCGTGATGAAAGACGTCTTCTCTGGTCTTCGGGCGCCATCTTGATCTGGTGGTACCCGGAGTAGGCGTCGAGGAAGCATAGCGCCTCGCACCCTGCCGTCGAGTCGATCAGCTGATCGATGCGAGGCAATGCGAATGGATCCTTGGGACAGGCTTTGTTCAAGCCTGTGTAGTCGATGCACATCCGCCATGTTCCGTTCTTCTTCAGAACGAGCACCGGGTTGGCAAGCCATTCCGGGTGTATGACTTCGGCGATGAACCCGGCAGCTAGGAGCCGGGCTATTTCTTCGCCAATAGCCTTCTGTCTCTCACCAGTGAAGCGACGCAGGAACTGCTTCACTGGCTTCAGCTTGGGGTCAACGTTGAGCTTGTGCTCTGCGAGCTCCCTCGGGACGCCTGGCATGTCAGATGGTTTCCATGCGAAGATGTCCCGATTCTCACGGAGGAAGTCGCAGAGCGCGCTTTCCTATGCGACGTCCATGTGCGAGCCGATCACCGCCGTCTTGGAGGAGTCGCCCTCGACCAGCGGGATGCGCTTGGTCTCCTGTGCCGACTGGAACTTGTCGCGTGAGTCCAGAGTCGGCTTCTTGACGATGGTCATGTCGTTGGGGTCGACTTGCAGCTTGAGTTGCTCCAGCTGCTCCGTGGCGATGACGGACTCGGCAAAGACGGCGTTGCCCTTTTCGCACTCGATGGCGCGGTCGACGTCGCCGTGTACAGTGATGATGCCGTTCGGACCCGGCAGTTTCATCTTCAGGTAGGCGTAGCAGGGCCTTGCCATGAATTTGGCAAAGGCGGGTCGCCCGAGGATCGCGTGGTAGGAACTACGGAAGTTCACCACCTCGAACCAGATCTTCTCGAGCCGGAAGTTCTTGGCGGTGCCGAAGACGACGTCGAGTGCGATTTTGCCTAGCGGGTAGGCCTTCTTTCCCGGGACGATGCCGTGGAAGGTGGTGATGGTGGGGACTAGCTGTTCGTCACGCAATTTCATGCGTTGGAACGTCTCGTAGTAGAGGATGTTGATGCTCGACCCTCCGTCCATCAATGTCTTGGTCAAGATGTAGCCCTTGACCTGGGGCGCGACCACCAGAGCGAATTTGCCCGGGTAATCGACGCGGGGCGGGTGGTCTTGACGGCTCCATGTGATCGGCTGCTCTGACCAGTCGAGCCACTGGGGCACGTCTGGCAGAGTCGCGTGGACGGCGCGCCGTATGACCTTCTCCTCCCGCCTGGAATCGAGGCCGACGAAGGTGTGGCCCATGAAGCCGGCAGTGGGAGGCATGCCCTGCTGCTGCTCACCGTCGTCGTCTCCGTCGGGTGCCCGCTTCTTGGCACCGGTCTTGGCCTTGACGATTTCTGCAGTCCAGCTGCACTCGTCAGTGGTGTGGCCGGCTGGCTTGCCGGGTAGGCTATGATACCTACACGGCATGGCCAGGATCTCCGTGGCGGTGAGCTTCTTTCGCGGGAAGTTGCCGCGTTGGCTCTTGAAGCCGCGGCCCCCCGCAGCCGTGGCGGCTACAAGCTCGGAGCCGCCGTCACCCTTGCGTTTATGAGCGCTGGAGTGCTTGGCCTTGCTCTTGTTTTTGCCGCCTTTCTTCTCGTCGTCGTCCTCCTCGGAGTCGTCCTTGGTGACGTCGGACTCGGCGTACTTGTGCACGATGGCGAGTAGCTGGCCCATCGTCATGTCACCCTTGTGCGAGCGCCGCAGCTTCTGCTTGAGCGACTCGAAGGTGGTGTTGTCCTCGAGGTGGGAGTGCACCGTGTCGACGCTGAGGTGTTCTGCCGAGTTGATGAGGTCGGCGACTCGGCGATACCACTTTCTAGTGGACTCGCCCTCCTTCTGGACGCAGCGCTTGAGGTCCTCGACCGTGGCCGGGCGCTTGCAGGTCCCCTCGAAGTTGGTGATGAAGAGCCTCTTCAACTCGCCCCAGGAGTTGACGCTGTTCCTGGGGAGGTTGTTGAGCCAAGTGCGAGCCGTTCCCTCAAGCATGAGAGGAAAATAGCGCGCACAACAGAGCGAAGACGCGTTCTGGATGCTCATGGCGGCCAAGTAGTCCTGGACCCAAGTTTCCGGGTTCATGGCAGCGTTGTACTTGGGCGCCTCTCTCGGTCCTTTGAAGCTGCTAGGGAAACGCTCGCCTCTGATGGCGGGTCCAAAGCATCTAGGGCCGACGTCGTCGTCGTCGTTGTTGTTGCGCGTCGCCTCGGCGCGCTTGTCGTTGAGGTGGTGGCGCAGATCCGGAGCGGAGTGATTGGAGCGTGCCTGCGCCTGGTTGTTGTTGATGGTGTGCCGGGCGTCGTTGCGGGCGAGCCGAGGCGGGTTGCCTCCAGCCCTCGCGTTGCTCGACACTGCCGGCTCCTCGTGCCGACTGCGTGGCGGCTGTGGGGCAGCGTCACGCCTGGGGGAACCCTTGTTTCCCTGGCTTCGGTGTGGTGCCGAGGCCGTTTTCTCGCTGGGTGGCGATCTGGAGTAGAGCTTGCCGTCGATTGCGACATGTTCTCCTGCAGCTCCAGCGCCTTGTCCACCAGCTTGCACCCCTTGCTCCAATAGGGGTTGTCCTTGACCCGGATCCTCTTGAAGAGAGAGGCGGCGGCAGTCATGCAATCGACTGGGGTGCCGAAAATCGCGAGGTCGGCGTCGTCGTCGTTCCGCGGCTGGGGTTGGGACGAGCCGGGTTCGGAGGAGGCCGCGGCGCCGGAGGCGGCATCGTCGGGCGAGGTTGAGGCGGAACTTGACTCGAGCCGCCGGGCTGGGCCCTGCGGCACTCGTCGCTGCCTCTCCAGCTCTGTCTCGCGCGCGAAGGCGTTGTCGAGCGCGCGAGTTGGTGCATCAGGTTAAGCCGCGACTTGCGGTTTTTGTGATGCCGAGTGACCGCGGAGAGAGCGGTCGACTGAGCATCGACCTCCAGCTCCTTCTGGCGGATCTCCTCCTGCTGGAGGGCCATCTTCCGGCGCAGCTGCTCGAGCTGTGTCGCCTGATCGACGACGTTCGCCGGCGTGATCGGGGTGCTGAGCGGGTCAGCCACCCGACCTGCTTGTCCTCGCAGGGCGGCGAGAGATTCGTCGCGTTGCTGCTTTTCGCGAGCCTCCTGCTCGCGCCGTGCCTGGTCGCGCTGCTTCTGCGCGTTGGCCTCTGCTGTGGCGGCGTTTGCTGCCGCGGGTTTGGCGGCAGCAGAGTAGATGTGGCGGGTGTCGCCGTGCCGTCCGAGGCCAGATCGGTCGAGCCCTCCGACTCGTAGTCGAGAACGGGCAAGATCGACCCGGTGTCGTCGTCGTTCGAGATCTGGACGGTCTCGGCAGATGGGGCGGGTGCAAAGTGGTTTGCAACCGCGGTGTCGACGGCGGCTTCGTCAAGCGGGTCGACGGGGGAGGAAGTACCATCGTAGTTGTTGGCGACTCCTTCCTCATCCGAGCCGCAGAAGCCGACGTAGGCGGTGACGCGGTCCCGAACGGGATAGCCATCGCGCGAGTGATCGGGGCGTAGTTGGGCCTGCCCCAAGTGTGTGGATCGGCGACGTAGCCGATCCCTCCGTGCTCGAAGTAGCTGCCGGTGACGATGTCACCGCGACCCGACATGGCTTGAGGGCTGAAGTAGACGCCAGTGCCGGGTTCAGGACTCTCCATGAAGTAAATTCCAGCGATCGCTGGCCCCACGGTGGGCGCCAACTGTCGTGGGGTAATCACGGCAGATGCCATACGGGGTGGCTTAACTCGGGTGTGAGCCAGGCGACGTAGGATTCACAGAGAGGTTGCACACGCAGAGTTTACCCAGGTTCGGCCCCTCTGTATGAGGTAAAGACCTACTCCTGCTTGTATGTATTTGGATCTGAATGGGGTGTACAATGGTGTGCGCACCAGAGCTTGCGGGTGCTCCGGAGGCTATGGAATGAGATGAGTCTGCCTCTAGGGTTGCTCCTTGCCGGCTTTATATAGGGAGCCGGCTAGGGTTTACAGGGAATGACGGGTTCCGCTGGCGGCGCTAGCTATCCTGCCTACAAGTGCGGCTTCGTGGAGCGCACTCTTCGGGATACACAATCGCAGACTGATTCGAAGATATCTGCTGCCGCCTCCCCGAGCCGTCATACCGGGATCCTCGGGGACCCGGTATCCTGGAAGATGTACACCGGGTGGGCTTTGGGCCACCCGGCCTTGAAGGCCGACTCGGGGTCCTGGGCCTACCCGGTTGGGCATCCCCCCATCAGTTAGTTAGGGATCAACAACATTTTTTCCAAAAGTTCAACAAACTACATGGGAAAGTAAGATAGTTAGAAGATATGGACTAAATTGCAGGAGTACAGCATTTGGGTTATTTCCGAGGTTGCATGAGAAGCAATGAGCCTCCTCACCAACCCTACCAAGTTCATTACCTTTTATCTTTCCATCTAAGTAGAAGTTGGTGCTGCATCGTGGTTAATTCCTAGACGAAACCAACTATCAATCGATGGGCTTCAAGGTTCTAAAATTTTCTTACAAAGGAATGACCAGTTTTACAACTCTAAGCTTACTTCTTTGAATTTCGGTCTTCATTTATTTGTTTCCAGTTATTTTGGATTTTTAGATGTTATGAGTAAGTGCTAATCGATATTACGCCGCACACACATCGGGGTTTATATAAATAAATAGGAAAAGCATGCTTTCACCATAGCCAATGACCTCATCATAAAATTGTGTCGGCTAAGTGATCATGATTTCAAGGTTAAAACTCAATCAAATGGTAAAATTCCAAGACTTTTGCGCGAGTAAAGAGTTGAACTGGTATTAATAATCACACATGTAACATATTTCCACATGGTGGGCAATGATAGGCACATGAAAAAAGATGATTATTGGGTTTAATAAAGAGAAATTACGAATTAAATGTGCCGCTCCTCTCAGAGGGCAACAAGTAACAAATTATTTAAAGAGTTTCTTCAGATAACGAGACCAGATTTATTCTCTTTGAACAAATATCGAGTTGTGATGATATAGCTTAGATCTCAGAGGATTAAAATGATTTACTCCATACTTCTTTTACAGAGTAAGAAGTGAATGAAGACTTTTTCCGAATGGAACACGATAAACGTGTTTTCTTGTGATTCTATTAAAAAAGAAAGTCATTAAAGATGACTTGATCAACAGTTCTTAATGACCTTTATGCTAGCAATTTGGACTTATTAGGCTCAACTTTGGAGAAATAGTTCTCCTCAAAACTAAGGAGGCTTGCTGGATTTAAGAGTATAGACAAATATAGATGTCTACTATATGTCAGCTTAAATTTCTTATAGTAGTAGGATAACCAGAAAAATGCAGTTGGTGTTCATGTCGTTTTGACGCATTCAGACTTTCATGCAAGGCAAAAGCAAGCTGGATAAGGTGGTAATTTTGGGTGAAGCATTCACGAGATGCACTGAAAAAACTGAGTGAGTGAGTATCTCTCCTTTGTGATGTAAGTAGCGGATTTTTTTTCTGCAGGTAGTGTGGTCATAAAGGCCAACAACTATATTAATACCAACACGATTCAGGTTGATCAGAGGACACCTTGTTCTATTCAGAAAGATATCATACTGTAACTTGGATGGTAGGGGGCACATATCTACAAGGATAACTCCAGGGTCTCGTGCCACACTTTTTACACGCGATGCAAGCTAAACTTTCTAAAGTGAAATGTGCAAGCTATTTGTAAAAGGATCACTCCTCTTGTAGAAGCTCTCCTGATTCCTCTCATTCCGCGACATAAAGTCCAAATATCTCTCCTATCTAAAAGAACAATTTCGTTCCTCTCGTACGTCAAAA
The DNA here is from genome assembly GCA_947311845.1 of Poa pratensis. Classification (NCBI taxonomy): domain Eukaryota; kingdom Viridiplantae; phylum Streptophyta; class Magnoliopsida; order Poales; family Poaceae; genus Poa; species Poa pratensis. The sequence goes on along the minus strand of CAMZMU010000040.1, from coordinate 18,475,053 downwards.
GCTTTCGTCTTTCGTCCACCAAATCGTCGCTTCGTCCAACTCTCGCCATCCCGCACGGTCCCGCTGTTTTTTTTCCGCATCTAACGACCTATCGGCAATAATTACACGCTCAATCAGCGGAAACGGATCGCCCCCAATAGCTCGCAGGGCAGCCTCCGCCCCCACCGGAAGCCCTCCCGACGACCTGCACTACCTACGGCGCAACGGGATCCACCGCCGCTGCCCTCAACCCGACATCTAGCGCCTGCCGCAGGCAGGTTCCCCTACTCGCCCAAGACTCACCGCCGTGTACTACGAGGCGCGCAGCCCCGGAATCTCACTGGACTACGGCGCTTGATAATATGTGGCGGACCGGCCACCGACGGCGTCGTCTCCTAGGACGCTGGAAGCCTGGAACAGGGATGCCGCCACTCCGGGAGTCCACAACGGTCCCAACGGCGGAACAGCGGCGCCTGCAGGCGTGGGGGCTGAAGACGAACGGGCCTAAACGCGCGCGACGGCCGTTGCTTGGGGCCGTCGGCAGGGGTGGCTGAACTGTGGCCGTTGCTATCTCCATCTCTCTAATTTTTTGTTTGTACAATACAGGTTTCATGGTTCAGATCACCCCTCTCCTCTAGCGCTCCCCCAATCTTTGGAATGGGCCCATGGCGGCAGCGCGAGCTCTTGCGCTCACTCTCGTGGTCCTGTGCGTGCTGGCCGGCGCGCGGCGGGCGAGCCCGATGAGCAGCCGCGAGGTGACCTCGGCGCTCAACGCTCGGCAAGTGCGCCGGGAGCTCGGCTACTGCATCTAGGGCACGTACGGCATGTGCATCCAGGTGCCCCTCCGATCTATCTCTTCGATATGTCTGTCTGCCTGTGTTGGTGGTGGGATGAGATTGAATGAAATTGCAATTTAGCATTGCAGGGACAAGGAGTGAAACCACCTTTCAATTTCTCCTCCGATCCTACTTTCCTCCCCGGCTGGATCAAGAAGTTTAGCAGAGTAGTTGTCGTTCCTCTACTGAAAATTATTCTTGATTGTAGCGATAAGGCTTGCCTACCAAATATTTGTTGGCATTACTTTCAAGAGTTTTTGGGGCTATAATTCCCAATGAGGTGGTTGCATTAGTTTCAAGAGTTTTTGGGGCTGGGAGTATTTTTGTACAACCCTGATCTCAGTCTCAAGCTTTAAGTCCAGGCACAGCTTCTGGCTGTTCATGCTATCAAATCGCTAGGATGGAGCAATGTCACCTTTCTTCTTTATCCTACATGATTCTTTAATGAACACATTCAGATAGTCTAGGGAATACAAAGCTGTAAACTTCGTACTAATTCAAATCTCAATCAGTTTGCCCTAGCTCGAAGGAAGACAAAATGGTGAAGAATGGGGTCCATGAGTCACCATGGGAGCTGTCTAGAAATAGTTTACATTCGTGAAGTAATGCTGACAGTGAGTTCTTTCTTCCCATATTCATTTGAAAGCTACACCAGTTTTATTGCATTGCGTACCATAAATGAGTTGGAAAATAATGAGATGCAGTAGCTCGTATGTTAATTTGCTACTGTAGTTATGAATATGTAGGTTTCTCTGAAGACATTTCTCTATTTGCAGGATGCACATGTGAGTCTATTGGGAACTGTTCCTAGCTTGGTGAAGTTATGCAAGACTGGAAATCTGACTACAGGGCTATACTCGACCACAATCAGGTATCTACTCACACTGTTAGAAGGAAAACAGCTTCATTACAAGCTGGTTGATGGAAACTACTGCAACAACAACAATAACAAAGCCTTTTTTTTCCCAAACAAGTTGGGGTAGGCTAAGCTGGTTGATGGAAACTACAATACAATAAATGCAGGGTACTTGCGACAACAGGGGAGGCTGTTGATATTAATGATAATCTGCAAAAGATACCTGAGGTTCGATTTTTTTTTGTGCGCGGTATTATATTTCTAAGTCATTTTGAGTTTGAGGGTTGTCATTCATATCATTGTTAGTATGGCCACTTGTAAAATCATTTTTAGTTACTTGTAGGTAGAGACATGAGCGTGCATGTCTAGGAGTTAGCAAGAAGGAATTAATCGAATGATGGATGTTGACAATGCAGTGACCCTCATATATGTTGTTGCTCACTGCCAAAATCTAAATTAACGACACTTCTATCATTTTTTGAATTGATTTCATGCTTTTAATCTGCCAAGTCACCTATCTGATTTCACATCCAGTTCATATCCATATACATCCTTAGCTAATAAATCATATGACATCATGTACAATCTTGTCGGCTGCCATTATATTGTTATCATAGTGTCACTTTTTGATTTGGAGCTGCCATGTTTTTCAGCAGCCAGCATATAGTTGGCTGCTCATGTTAGCACCTGTTGTTATAGCCCTGCACACATCTGAATGCAAACATGGTACACAAGTGATCTGATTATGAAAATCTTCATGGCTATGCCAAAATAGACCTGATGGTAGGTGAAATGAAGCAGAGATGGTTAAGTGAAGATGCATCAAATTTCATTTTTTTTTGTTTTGCGTGAGGACTTGATTGTCGTTGAGAAACATATATTTTTTTAATGGATGTTACATGCCATCTCGGAAGGTTCTTTATATTTTTTTTGTAAAGCATGGAAGAGACTTGTTTGCAGAACATGGATAAGACTTATTTCTTCATAAGGGTAGCTTGAAAGTACACATGAGATGGAGTGTACTGTAGTTTGTTCTTCAGCCAATCGTTAACATGATCCTCCATTCTTTTATGTGTGTCTATGTAGAACTCCTAGAGTGTTTGGTCAAGATGTAGAGATAATAGTATGCAAATTAGCCAATTCAGTGATCTATATGCAGAAAGTTTCTTTCTCTCATTTATTCGACATGCAGAACATCAAGAGTATATGACACATTGGCCACATCATCCAGTAATTGTGTTAATCATAATAAATCAAGGACGGTTGCTGATCCAGATATGTTACATCCTCAATGTAATATGAGAGTATTTATTACATTTTGATGAAACTAAACGTGTCGAGCACGAATTGCAAACTCTTGTTGATTACAGTATTTTAAAATTGTCCATATTTCACAGGTTTGCATTTGTTTTGTAGTGTACCTATGAAACTTTGTGTGAACTTGAGTATTACGAGCATATTGTGTTTGTAGGTAATCTTTAATAGTCAAGCTCTCTTCAAGGTCTGGAAGGCTGGTAGCACGTGGAGACGAGGACGGTCAGACTCAGCGTTATCTGGCTGCCATTGACTGAATCTCCCGAGTGTATCGAACTGGACGGTCGGGAGGCCATCTTCAGGCGGCACATCGCAACGACGTGGTGATGGAGCCACCTCCACCATGGTGTGTCGACCTCTTGAGTGTCTGCACCACGGGAGCACCACCAGCAGTGTGGGTGGTCGGAAAGACATGCACACGTCCTGGGCGCAAGGTTCGCTAGCAACGATGACCAGGCTGCTTGTGATGTGCGTCTGTTTAATCGAGTTTGGTACCTCTTGTTCCATTTGGGAAGATGTGAATCATGGTAGATAGTTTAGAGCTTCTTTATATTAGTTTAATGGAAGGGAACACCAAGGAACAAGGTCCAATCTTTCTACCTGGCAAGAATAGAGAACGGGATGATGTTCTCCGTTGAATTAGATACGCAAAATTTATACTTAACTCGGTGATACACTAAAAATGCCTTTTCTAAAACTTCTGCTTCCAGCAGGCCATACACCAATATCTACCTATACTAATTTGATAGCTTGCTCTTTCTATCATGAGATTAGTTGATTGGGACTTGCATTACATTTTTATGGGAATAGCTATGGTACATTGGTCTTATGCTTTCCATTCGTTATCGCTGTGCAAGTGCTTATGTTGTTGCTTTGTCAATATTTCATTTATTTAGTAATTTTGATTTCCCAGTTAGGTGCTGCACCCTTTTAATTTTGTTTGCTGGTTTACGGTTGTTAGTATCTTGCCGGTTTTATTCAGATCACTTCTCCATGTTTCGTCTTGTATAGAGTTTTTACTGTTGTGTTTGTACATCTATACTCACGATGGTTAATGGTATGCTTTACAAGGAACTTAAACTGCTGTTAGTACCAGCGTGGACTGCCGTGATGGGCTATGAATTCAACTCTGTCATCACTATAACACATCAGTTGATACCGGGATGGCTCTGATTTTTTTTTCGATTTTGTAAATCTATGATAATTTATTGCATGGCTAGAATTGTTGTGTTGATTTCGTCAGATGAATGTTTACTGTGTATTGTTTGTCTCTGGAATTTGTGATATCGAAAACGGGGTGTTGGTGAAACATTCTTTTAGTTTATTTTTTAGGATAATTTCTATAGCCACCCTTTGGAGTTTAGAACTGAAATCACTTTCATTCAACTGAGCAAATTCACTCCTTCCCCCAACGATTTATCCGTCTTCCTCTACTCCCCGACCCCGGAAGGTGAATGCCTTCACAACATGGGGGTGAGGTGGTGATAGTTTTTTATTTATTTAGAAAACGCAAATGAGTGCAAATTATTACAATGATTTAGTGACGCATGTCTGTTGGGGCCGCGTAATGTTTCGTTGATGCTTTGAAACTGGATGGTTTCTGTGACATGGTATGGCTAGAACTTAATTTTTCATCCACCACAGCGCAAATTTATTATCACCGTTGCAACGCACGGGCATATTACTAGTGTTCATAAAAAAATTGTTTTCATCGATTGCAACAGCTCTACAGAGCCTTACTCCGTTAGGCTAGAGTAGAGCTGTTGCAATCAATGTTTGCAAACTAAATGGTACTCCCTCCGTCCAGGATTGTAGGTCCTCTTAGAAATAGCAGCGCGATCAAAGTGAAATTTTGTTGGCTCCGAGCGATTGCCCCATCTGGTTCGATTCTTCCAATCAAGGATCCTTTCAGTTAATTTCTCCATTAAGTGAGGCAATTAAATCGACGTACAGGCCCACATCAAAAAATCTTTAGCCGCATGCTCGCGTGAGGAAAGCCATTCATTGGTCATTGGGGTGCAGGTGGAGTTAATTTAGGGAAATGGGGTGCCGCTGGGAGTTATTTTAGGGAAGAGAGAGGGCCAGTCAGCCAGTTAATTAGGCTAATTAAATGCTTACGGACCTTATTTGTAGAGTATTTCTGGACAAATAGATTTTGACTATTTTTTTTTTGTGAAACACAGTACAACGCAAGCGCTCATATACACGCGCACACACTCACCCCTATGAACGCACGCACGCACACCCTACCCCTATGAGCACCTCCGAGAGACTGAGCCGGCGGGTCGAGTCTTGAGATTGACGAAGTCACCACGGGCGCCTCGCTGTCGACGGGAACGTCGCCTCCCACTGAAGAATATTCCGCCTTAAATGAGAAACACCAGCGTCAAACCTGGGGTTTGAACTCTGGTGGGCTGGGGGTACAACCACCCACCTAACCATCTTGCCACAGGCAAGTTCTCAAAAATAGATTTTGACTAGGTGACCTATAATCCTGGACGGAGGGAGTAGAGAAGACGTCGAGTAAACTATCTCATAAGAATTTTATAAAGACGTTGGATATCAAGATACATATACGCCGATCCTCTACCCCATGATTTACTAGGGTCGTCCTATTGAACCCAAGGATTCTCCATTTTTTACTTAAGCATGTGCTCCAAAGTAACATGAAAACACGAACGAACGATAGCTATGGGATGCTAATAAAGGTTACAACTACAAGGAATATACAAACATAACCAGATGATCTTATCACTCCGACACATTCGCATTGTATTCTTCATATGATGTGCGCTCCATCACGGTCGGCAAAGTCCGTACGCGGCCAGCTATATCTTAAGGTGCCTTTATATATCGCCCGTGTCCACAAGAGCACACATATACAAGAGTAGCGAATAGGGTAGAAATGGCGTGAGAATGAGTGGCATTCCGAATACACGCCACCAGTAACATGTGCGTAGCAGACACCACTGGTACGTGGTGCGTCAAATACACGCCACTGGTGTGCTGATTTTCATAATTCATTCATAATCACCGACAATAGTCTCAATAAATGATGATCGTCAACCCAATGCATAATTTTATTTCATTAACAACATTGAGTTTACAAAACTCGCAAAGCAGCCTAGACAGGGACTTTTCTATGATGTGATAGCATTGTCCATCCTTAAAATTCCTCTTAGGTACGTGTCACAATTATGGCCGCTAGGTGATCGCGTGTCCTCGTTTTCTTTTCAGATTTAGACAACTCGCTCCCCTAGTAGTTTTTAGAGTAAAATAGATCGGCGGTCACTGAACTCTTCCGTCGAGGTCGCTACGGTCACCGTACTTCAATATAAGGTCAATACGGTCACTGAATACGTGCTGCCGTGCCATCGCCGGTCACCGCTCTGTGTATAGCGATGTATTGGCACACGTGGACACCTGGGGCTAGCAGTTGTCTCCGCACCGATGGAATCCTTGCACAAAGGCCCCTGAATTAATTTCTATTCCGACATAGATCATGTCTCCAATGACATAGAAGTCGAAGTGGTCGAGGACGTAGAAGTCGAAGTGGTCAAGATCGATTAAACAGGGGAGAAGGGAGAGGAAACGACGCAGGTCGGCAGCGAGGGCGGCGGAGTTGTTCTCGTGGGTTCGTTGGCGGCGCCGCGCTCCTCCGGCGAGAGAGTGGTGACGGCGATGTCTCCGCGTCGCCGTCTCGACGGCTCTGCTCCTCCAGATTACGGTTCGTACCCCAAACGCCCCCCATTGGCCGCCAAATTCGCGATTTGTTGTGAGGGTTAAGGATTTGCCCGTCCATGGCCTCTATTTGCTCGATTTCATGTTGATTTGTACCGATATTAGTCATTTAGGTTTGGAAAGGTAGGGAATAATATCATTGGTTGTGGTAGGGTTTAAAGGCCGTCGTTTTGATAGGGTTTGGGTTGTGTTTCGCATCGGATGTGCAGGGTAGGGATCTGGCAGGGGTTTGTGAAAGTTTTTGAAGTAGTTTCAATGTAAAAGTTGTGATTTTGATACGACTGTTTCTATGGGCTGGTTGCAGGTGTCCGTAGTAGTCTGTTCTCCATAGAAATTAACCATGGGGGCTATTTTGTTGGAAGTGGACCAAACAAGACGTACATTGACGGTTCAGTGATTTGGTTTGATCATGTTGAGACAGTGACTTGGTCACCTATAATGCTAGAAAGCATTGTGGAGGAAATTGGGTATGAAATGCAGGGGCGGGTAAAAGTTCAGTATTGCATTCCTATTCTATCAATTTGCAGGAATGGATTGAGGTCGTTGAGCAGTGAAGAAGATACACAACAGATGTGCGAATTTGTTGGAATTGGCCATCATTTCTTCAGCTTGTACTTAGAACATGAAGAATCAAATGTAGCAAATGATACTGATGACGTCGTGAGGTTTCCTGTGGCTGACCTCCCGCCAGTTATCAGTCCTAGCAAGGTTAGAGCTGTTGAAACAGAGGTTGCACAGCCTGTGCCTGTTCCTATTCAAGTTGTGTATCCAGATAAAGAAGTTCCAGTTGCAAGGAGAGAGGGGCTGAGGAGTAGGAAGAACATTCAAGCAGATAAAGAAGAAGAAGAAAAGGAGGCTGTTGAGTCGGATGAAGAAGCAGATTCTGAGTTTGAACTCAGTGATTCAGATTATGAGATAAGTGATGGAGATGATGATCTCTTCGCTGACAATGTTGATTCAGATGAAGAGAAGGTTAAGAGACCGAAAATGAAGAGTACAGTGAAGGTTGATCCTGAATCTTCATCAGAAGAAGAAGATATATGGGCACCTGATTCAGATGAAGAGAAAGGGGTGGATTTCAAGTTCAAGACCTTCAGAAGCAAAGATCTACATGCTCCACACTTCCATGTAGGCCAAGTTTTTGAGTCAGTGGACATGTTAAGGAAAGCAATCCGAGAGTACAGCTGTCAAAACAGATGGGCCATTACGATGCCGGTGAATGACAAGACAAGGTTGTGTGCAAGGTGTTTTAAAGGTTGCACCTGGTATCTTTGGGCCTCTGTCGACGGGAGGACAAAGTGTTGGATGATCAAGAAATATGTTCATAAACACAGTTGTGGTAAGAAATGGAATGTGAAATCCTTTACGTCAAATTTTCTGGCAGAGAAGTACTTGGAGAATTTTAGAGCTGACCAGGATATGAACCTTGATCCTGTTGCATTTGTGCACAACTGCTATTCAGTGGATATGTTCAAAAAAGCCTATGGAAACATCATTTACCCTTGCAAGGACAAAACTGAGTGGGAGAGGATGAATGGGCCAACAATCCTTCCACCAAACTACAAGAAGCATGTCGGAAGGCCAACCAAGAAAAGAAGGAAAGCACCAGGTGAGGTAGATGCAAGAGGTGGTGGGAAAAAAAGTCCAGACATGGTGTTATAATGCATTGTGGCTACTGTGGTGAGCCTGATCATAACATTACCGGATGCCCCTATGTGAAGCAAGGACTCCCTCCTCCAAATGCACAAGAGACTACTCCTCCTCCAGAACCAGTCATAACACAAGAGCAGCCACAGCAGCCACAACAGTCACAACAGTACGATGATCTTGCTGTTGACAACATGTCTCAACAGGTACAAATGATCTTCTTATATTTCTCTGTGTTATCCTTGCTTCAAATAGGGGCCAACTCCTACATATTTCTCTTATTTGCAGATTCCCATGCCTAGAGTGATTGAAACTGGACCTGTTCCAGAGTCTACTTTCATCACGGCAGCTCAGAGCCTACTGAGGCAATCACAAACAAGCCAAAACACAGTGAGGCAAGGTGCATTGGCTCAGCAGTTGCTTGCCATGCAACAGCAGAAAAACAAACTGGTAGAGGACAGGAAAATTGCAGTTTTAGAAGAAAAATACAGAGCTCAGCTGCAGAAAAGCGAGGAGGCTGCAAAGAAGAAAGAAGAACATGACAAGAGGAAGGCAGAGCAAGCAGCAGCAAGGGCAATTGAGGTTGCGGCGAGAAAGGAGAAGAGAAAAAAAGATGCAGCAATTACCAAGCAAGCTAGAGAAGAGACAAGAAAGTTCATAGCTGAAGTGAATAAAGAAATTGCTCAGAAAAACAGACAAGCAGCTCAGGAGAAGAAGCTAGCAGAGAAGAAAAAAGCTTCTGAAGAAAGAGCAGCAAAAAGAAGCAAGTTCACTGCTGCTTTTCAATCAGCTCAAGCTTCAGGACATCGTGATGTTGCTCCAGAAGTTGCTGCAGGTCTTGGTGCTCCAGAAGATGTTCTCCAAACGAAGACCAAGAAGGTCAGCATGTTTGATGAATTCAGGTCCAAGTGAGAACAAAGCAAGTGTTTGTTTTAGCAAGTACCAGTAGTGTCTTTTATATAATATATTCCTGACGAAGTGAACCTTACATGGAGTGAACTTTGAGTGTGTGCAACTGTAGTTTCTTTTGTGTAATATATTTCGTGATGAACCTTGAGTGTGTGCAACTGTCGTTTCTTTTGTGTAATATATTTCCTGATGAACCTTGAGTGTGTGCAATTTATTGTCCAATCTTTCCCTCTCTGCTAGATAGATCATACTACACATTCACTGAGATTCCCAGATCATAAGTTGTGCTCAAACATGGCTGCATTCAACTACATAGATCATATTACAGAAATATAGATCGTATTACACAAACTGAGACTCCAGGACAGTACATAGATCATAGTACACAAACATTGCTTACTGCTTAAGTGGTACCAAACTGACACTAACAACATTACAGTACCAAACTAACACAAAGCCAACTAGTACAACACATAACACACATCAATTAGTATCTTCAGGACGAGTACAACACACAGCAAACCAACAAAGCCAACT
>CAMZMU010000040.1:17752671-17841709 GCA_947311845.1 Poa pratensis | reverse complement strand
AAAAATGGCATTTAGCTACTATTATGAGGATCGGCCCAATATGACGACTTGGTTTGGGTTGTTCTAAGAGAGGAGCTAATCTAAGAAATTATATATTTTTAGAGTTAATCACATGTTGGTAACATATGTAGGGTCCATAAATTATGCAATTCGCATGATGTGGCAATGTTTTATATGTGTGGTATTTCTAAAAAAACTGTAATGCCAAAACTTGTCTTTTCATTGATGGATTGCGCTATAAATATTCGACGGCCTCTTAATAATGGGCTCGTGAGCTGGATTTTGTACGGACTCTAAAATAGTTTGCGATGTAAACGAGATGGTGATTTATGCTAGACCGTATTTTCGGCTAGAAACGTCATTTTCACGGCCAATATGACAAATTGGTCCAATGTGATGACTCAACTAGCGTTGCTCTATGAGAGAAGCTAATATAGCAAATTGTATCGTTCTAGACATACTTAAATATTTCCAAAATGTGTCGTGTCCATAATTTTGCAGCTTCACAATATTTTGAATGTGTGTCATTTTTAGAATTTCTTGAATGCAAAACTTGTCTTATCATTGATGGAGTGCGCTCCAAATATCGGCACAACTCTAAATTATGGAGGATCGCTAGTTGGATTTGGAGCGGCTCTAAAATACTTGGCGATGGAGAGTGGGATGGCGTTATGCTAGACCGAATTTTCAGCCAAAAACGCCATTTTAGCTATATTATGACGATCAGCCACATGAAACTTGTCTAGAATTTTTTTCAATGAGAGTAGCTAATCGAGCAAATTTTATGTTCTAGAGATAATAGAATGTGGCCAAAATGTGTAGGTTCATAATTTTGCATCTTCACGTGTAGCAATGTTTTGAATGTGTGGTGTTTCTAATTTAATTTGCAATGCGAAAACTTGTATTTTCGCTGATGGAGTGTGCTCCGAATATCCGCACAATCTCTATTATATGGAGGCTCACGAGGATGGATTTGGAGCGGCCTCTAAAATTATTGGGCGATGGAGCGCGGGATGGCAATTATGCTAGAGCAATTTTTTAGTTGAAAAATGTTGTTGTTATGACGATCTGCCCGATATGACGACTTGGCTAGACTTTTTCTAATAAGAGAAGGTAATCTAGAAAATTGTTTCGTCTAGAGATAATCACATGTTGCCAAAATGTGTAGGCCTCTAAATTGTGCAGCTTCGCAAGATGTAGTAATCTTTTAAATGTGGTGGTATTTTTACATATTTTTTGCAAAAAACTTGTCTATTCGCTTATGGAGTGTGATCCAATATCCCCACAACTCTAAATATGGAGGCTAGTAGGCTGGATTTCTAGCGGCCTCCAATTGGGTAAATGCGCGGCGTTGGCGATTATAATAGACTAGTTTCTTGGCCAACAACATCATTTAGCCGTTATTATGATGATCGGCCCAATATGACGACTCGACTTGAGTTATTTCTAAGAGAAGCTACTCTAGGAAATTATATCGTTCCATAAACTTTTTAGCATTGCATATAGCAATGTTTTTTAAATATGTGTATTTCTAGATTCTTTGTTATGCCCGAAACTTGTCTTTTTGCTGCGGGGTGCGCCTAATATCCGTCAACCTCTAAATATGGAGGCTCTCGAGGATTTGGAGCGGCCTCTATTTTTTTTGGCGATGGAGCGTGGATAGTGATTATGCTAGAGAAGCTAATCTAGCAAATTGTATCATTTTAGAGATATATCACATGTTGCCAAATACGTAGGGCCCATAAAGTTTTGTTGCGTGGCAATGGAGCAATGATTTTTAAGCGTGTTGTTATTCAAGAATTTTTGTGTGATGCCACAGAACTTGTATTTTTGCTGATGCAGTGCGATATCCCCCCCCCCCCCCCCCCCCCCCCCCCCCCCCCCCCCCCGACCTCTAGTTATGGATGCTCGTGGGTTTGAGTTGGAGCGGACTCTAAAATATTGGTCGATAAAGCGCGAGATGGTGACTAGGGCATGCCGGCTTTTTGGCAAAAAATGTCATTTAGTTGTTATTATGGAGGTTGGTCAAATATGACGACAAGATAGAGTTGTTCAAGAAGAGGAGCTAATCTAGCATATTGTTTCTACTGACTTACCCTTGGAAGTGCCCTTTGAGTTAGCCTCTCCAGTCCGGATCCTGGACCTGGAACCACCAGCAACATCAACTCCAGCAGACGCCGACTCTTACTCGTATTCACTCTCCCAAATGAACATGACCACGCCTTCATCTTGGTCTTAAGCTTAGAAGATAGAAGACAATAAGGTACACAAAAGACAATGACAAACAACCAAACGAATTGAAAGAAACTTACTAGAATACGTGGATTCTTTTGGCTATAGGCTTCGAAGCACGGGGTCCAGCCTCTCTTAAGTGAAGTCGTCGTGATGTATCACCCAGCCAGGTAAATCCGCAAAGTTCAGCTTGCCTGCAACCCAAGTGACATCATGCTTCTGGAACAGTAACAGAGATTGGGACTCAGGCTTGAAGTGACCGGACTCGACGAGTCAACTAAAAGGTTATTAGATCACCCGGTCAGCCATCCTTCTTCAGGATCTTTATCTGCTCCGCATGTGCCTAAGGTCGTCCTTGTTGCCATCGAAGAATATGGCCATCCACATACGGCTCGAGACCAAGGGTGTTGGTAATGAAACATCAATACGATAGAAGAAAGATATTTTCCACAGGCCCACCGACTTGGGAAGAGGAAGGTCAATGTAATCCTTCTTCGTCAGAATGAGATTATGGTGCAGCCGCTCCACACAGGGTCTGTTTCTATGCTGATATTGCCCCTTCACGAAGAAGTGGTAGCCCACAAGCTGAGGTTGGGACGGATGCCCAAATAACCTTTCCAGAGGGCAACAAAGCAGCATATTTGAAGTATAATGCTAGGGCTTAGGTGATGCAGATGCAGCCCATACAGATTCAAGAGCGAACGGAGGAAGTTGCTCACCGGTAGGACACCCCGTTCATGAAGAACTGGTGAACATGACCCGCTCTCCTTATTGGGAGTAGGGCACATCTCGGCTCCTGGCAATCGCCTCGCATAACTGGTATACGGCGGGAGATAGCCGCCTTAGGAAAGTTCCTCCATTTGGCTCTGCTTCACATTCAATCCACAACATGCCATTTGTGCTTGTTATCATGGCGGTCAAAGAACACGGAACCGGAGATTTTGCTCTGTTTGTAATGGGGACGCGAAGGAGGAAGGCGAGAAGACGAGGAAACATGGAATGTATTCCTCTGTGACCCTCCACCTTGCCTTATATAGGCGTGGTGGGAGACGAAATCTCGTCGTGTGCAACCACCATGTGTCCCATTATCGAGAGGGTAACTTCTTCGGTCATTGAAATAAATCTCGCTCCAGATCGAGGCGTAATCATCTCGCAACATTATTACGCGTTTTCTATATGTCAACCCGTTGGTCAAATTAATACCATGGTACAATACCAATACCTTCTTAAATGTTTACCAAATAATTTTTACAAGTGCATATACACATATGTTTTCATTCAATGCATACAATTAATAGGGTGGCTTCCTCCACCGTCATCAACTTCTCGCTTCGCTCGTCTCCGTCGGCCATCACGGTGGAGGAACCTTAGGTATTACTCTCCCCCTATCTCCCCCGTGCTCCCCGTCTCTCTATCGATCTCACCCCCTCCTTCTCTATCAGTCCTCCTCCTTGCTCTATCTCGGTCGCATTACTCTCTCTTCCACCCTCTATCTCCCCTGTTTCATGTGTGCCCCCGCCACCCCTTAACTATTGGTCGGGATTTACGACAATTAATGATTGCATTTATACATCTAGATACTGAATTAGTTGCAAAACGTGTTGAAAAGTGTTGTGCGCCTTGCCTCATTGGAGGCGTAGTTTGGGTGCAGAACGCAATGGTTGGAAGTCTTCGGCCCCACATCCTGCCACGTCACCCAGGACACCTCACGCCACGGCCCACGCTCCAGTTGCACGGACCCAAACCCACGCGCGCGAGTGAAGTGGCGGCCTACAAATTTTTGCAGCTGCATTTGATATAACAATGTTTTATAATCGTAAGTGGTACTCTATAATATTTTGTGATGTACTTGTATTTTCGCTATGGATTATGATCTAAATATCCTCACAACCTCTAATTATGGAATGTTTTGAACATGTAGCATTTCTAGCAATGTTATGTGTGATCTACAATTTTTTGAAACTTTTAACATATCCTTCCACTACGTATGGCTCAAAGATATTTTTCTTTTAAAAATTTTAGCAGTGAATCACATATTCACATGCCATGTTACATGGTGCAAACTTAAATTACTCATACTAATATTACACATTATATATATCAAGTGGAGGTTTCATTTACCTACCTTGAAAAGTTTCTTCTCCTTCCTTCCCATCCAACTCTTATCTCCATCACCCAGCCCTCAGGAATCCAATTGTACTTGCCCTTCACACAGACCACAAATTGTCATTCACACCTTGGATGTCATCTCTATCGTCAAGATTCATCTAAATACGGATAAATATAACTCATAACTCACTTGTAGCATTGTCTTGTCCCTGCAAGTCGCTCTCCTTGAGTACACGCTTCATGACCTCCATCTCCATCATGCACATCAAGATCACCATATGGTATGTGTAGTACCATGCATGAAAGAACGGAGCTGATGGTGAGAGTATGTCGCTCATTGAACTCAGATCAATCTAGGTCCAAAACAAATACACGGAAGAAAAGAGTACGGAAGACGCACATACCATAGTTGTAGTGCCATCGTCGAGGCGACGGGCCTCTTCGATGAGGTTATCACTTATCAGGAACATAATCTTGAGCATCAAGCTCCTCTAGGGTGGCTTCCTCCATTGTCATCAACTTCTCGCTTCGCTCGTCTCCGCCGGCCATCACGGTCGAGGAACCTCAGGTATTACTCTCCCCTATCTCCTCCGTGCTCCCCTCTCTATATCTCGCCCCCTCCTTCTCTCTCGGCCGCTCCTCCTTGCTCTATCTCGATCGTTTTACTGTCTCTTCCTCCCTATATCTCCCCTCTCTCGCGGTCCCCCCTCCCCGCCATCCCTTATCTATAGGCCAAGATTTTTGCAGCTTCATTTGATATAACAATGTTTTAAACATATGGTACTCTATAATATTTGGTGATGCACTTGTATTTTCGCTATGGATTATGCTCTAAATATCTCACAACCTATAATTATGGAATGTTTTGAACATGTAGCATTTCCATCAATGTTATGTGTGATCTACATTTCATTTTTTGCAAATTTTAACATATCTGTCCACTACATGTGGCTGAAAGTGATTTTATCCTTTAAAATGTTTTAGAAGTGAATCACATATTCACATGCCATGTTTCATGGTCCAAACTTAAATTACTCATACTGATATTATACATTATATATCAAGTGGAGGTTTGATTTACCTACCTTGAAAAGTTTCTTCTCCTTTCCCTCCCATCCAGCTCTTATCTCCATCACCCAGCCCTCAAGAATCCAGTTATACTTGCCCTTCACACAAACCACAAATCGTCATTCACACATTGGATGTCATCTCTATCGTCAAAACCATCTAAATAAGGAATATAACTCATAACTCACTTGCAGCGTTGTCTTGTCCTGCAAGTCGCCCTCCCCTTGAGTACACGCTTCATGACCTCCATCTCCATCATGCACATCAAGATCACCATATGGTATGTGTAGTACCATGCATGAAAGAACGGAGCTGATGGTGAGAGTATGTCGCTCATCTGAACTCAGATCAATCTAGGTCCAAAACAAATACACTGAAGAAAAGAGTAGGGAAGACGCACATACCATACTTGTAGCACCATCGTCGAGGCGACGAGCCTCTACGATGAGGTTATTAGGAACATAATCTTGAACATCAAGCTCCTCTAGGGCGTCATCAATTTCTCGCTTTGCTCGTCTCCGCGGCTATCACGGTCGAGGAACCTCAGGTATTACTCTCGCCTATCTCCTCCGTGCTCCCCATCTCTATATCTCGCCCCCCCCCCCCTCCTTCTCTCTCGGTCGCTCCTCCTTGCTCTATCTCGGTCGTATATATTACTGTCTCTTCCTCCCTATATCTCCCTCTCTCACTCGTTCCCCCCCCCCCCCCCCCCCCCCTGTCACCCCTTATCTATTGGCCAGGATTTATGACAATTAATGATTGCCATTTATACATCTAGATACTGAATTAATTGCAAAATGTGTGAAAAATGGTCTACGCCTAGCCTCATTGGAGGGTACTTTGGGTGCAGAGCGCAATGGTTGGAAGTCGTCGAGCCCACATCCTGCCACGTCTCCCGGACACCTCACGTCAGGTCCCACGCTCCAGTCGCACGGACCCAAACCCACGCGTGCGAGAGTGACGTGGTGGCCTACAAATTTTTGCAGATTCACTTGATATAACAATGTTTTAAACATATGGTACTCTATAATATTATGCGACGCACTTGTATTTTCGCTATGGATTATGCTCTAAATATCCTCAAAACCAATAATTATGGAATGTTTTGAACATGTAGCATTTCTAGCAATGTTATGTGTGATCTACATTTTTTTGCAAATTTCAACATATCCTCCACTACATATGGCTAAAAGTGTTTTTTCCTTTAAAATGTTTTAGAACTGAATCACATATTCACATGCCATGTTACATGGTCCAAACTTAAATTACTCATACTGATATTATACATTATATATCAAGTGGAGGTTTGATTTACCTACCTTGAAAAGTTTCTTCTCCTTTCCCTCCCATCCAGCTCTTATCTCCATCACCCAGCCCTCAAGAATCCAGTTGTACTTGCCCTTCACACAAACCACAATTCGTCATTCACACGTTGGATGTCATCTCTATCGTCACGATCCATCTAAATAAGGATAAATATAACTCACAACTCACTTGTAGCGTTGTCTTGTCCATGCAAGTCGCCCTCCCTTGAGTACACGCTTCATGACCTCCATCTCCATCATGCACATCAAGATCACCATATGGTATGTGTAGTACTACCATGCATGAAAGAATAGAGATGATGGTGAGAGTATGTCGCTCAACTGAAACTGAGATCAATCTAGGTCCAAAACAAATACATGGAAGAAAAGAGTAGGGAAGATGCACATACCATAGTTGTAGCGCCATCATCGAGGCGACGGGCCTCTACATGAGGTTATCAGGAACATTGTCTTGAACATCAAGCTCCTCTAGGGTGGCTTCCTCCACCGTCATCAACTTCTCGCTTCGCTCGTCTCACAGGCCATCACGGTCGACGAACCTCAGGTATTACTCTCCCCTATCACCTTCGCGCTCCATGTCTCTATATCTCGCCCCCCTCCTTTTCTCTCGGTCGCTCCTCCTTACTCTATCTCGGTCGTATTACTCTCTCTTCCTCCATCTATCTCCCCTCTCTCGCGCGTCCCCCCACCCCTTATCTATTGGCCAGGATTTATGACAATTAGTGATTGCCATTTATACATCTAGATACTGAATTCATTGCAAAACGTGTTGAAAAGTGGTATGCGCCTTGCCTCATTGGACGTACTTTGGGTGCATAGGTCAATGGTTGGAAGTCGTCGGCCCACATCCTGCCACGTCACCCCGAACACCTCACGCCATGGCCCACGCTCTAGTCGCACGGACCCAAACCCACGCGCGCACGAGTGACATGGCGGCCTACAATTTTTGCAGCTTCACTTGATATAACAATGTTTTAAACGTATGGTACTCTATAATATTTTGTGATGCACTTGTATATTCGCTATGGATTATGCTATAATTATCCTCACAACCTTTAATTATGGAATGTTTTGAACATGTAGCATTTCTAGCAATGTTATGTGTGATCTACATTTTTTTTGCAAATTTTAACATATCCATCCACTACTTATGGCTCAAAGTGATTTTTCCTTTAAATGTTTTAGAACTGAATCACATATTCGCATGCCATGTTACATTGTCCAAACTTAAATTACTCATACTGATATTATACATTATATATCAAGTGGAGGTTTTATTTACCTACCTTGAAAAGTTTCTTCTTCATTTCCCTCCCATCTAGCTCTTATCTCCATCACCCAGTCCTCAAGAATCCAGTTGTACTTGCCCTTCATAAAAACCACAAATCTTTATTCACGCGTTGGATGTCATCTGTATCGTCAAGATCCATCTAAATAAGGATAAACATAACTCACAACTCACTTGTAGCGTTGTCTTGTCCCTGCAAGTCGCCCTCCCCTTGAGTACACGCTTCATGACCTCCATCTCCATCATGCACATCAAGATCACCATATGGTATGTGTAGTACTACCATGCATGAAAGAATGGAGATGATGGTGATAGTATGTCGCTCATCTGAACTCAGATCAATCTAGGTCCAAAACAAATACATGGGAGACAAGAGTAGGGAAGATGCACATACCATAGTTGTTGCGCCATCATCGAGGCGACGGACCTCTACATGAGGTTATCAAGAACATAGTCTCTAGGGTGGCTTCCTCCCGTCATCAACTTCTCGCTTTGCTCGTCTCCGCTGGCCATCGTGGTCGATGAACCTCAGGTATTACTCTCCCATATCTCCTCCACGCTCCCCGTCTCTATATCTCGCCCCCCTTCTTTTCTCTCGGTCGCTCCTCCTTACTCTATCTCGGTCGTATTACTCTCTCTTCCTCCCTCTATCTCCCCTCTCTCTCTCGCGTGCCCCCCACCCTTATCTATTGGCCGGGATTTATGACAATTAATGATTGCCATTTATACATCTAGATACTGAATTCATTGCAAAACGTGTTGAAAAGTGGAGTGCGCCTGGCCTCATTGGACGTACTTTGGGTGCGAGCTCAATAGTTGGAAGTCGGGACCACATCCTGCCACATCACCCCGGACACCTCACGCCAGGGCCCACGCTCTAGTCGCACGGACCCAAACCAACGCGCTCGCGAGTGACGTGGCGGCCTACAAATTTGTGCATCTTCACTTCATATAACAATGTTTTAAACGTATGGTACTCTATAATATTTTGTGATGCACTTGTATATTCGCCATATGGATTATGCTATAAATATCCTCACAACCTTTAATTATGGAATGTTTTGAACATGTAGCATTTCTAGCAATGTTATGTGTGATCTACAATTTTTTGCAAATTTTGCCATATCCGCCCACTACATATGGCTCAAAGTGATTTTTTTCTTTAAAATGTTTTAGAACTGATCACATATTCACATGCCATGTTACATTGTCCAAACTTAAATTACTCATACTAATATTGTACATTATATATCAAGTGGAGGTTTCATTAACCTACTTGAAAAGTTTCTTCACCTTTCCCTCCCATCCAGCTCTTATCTCCATCACCCAGCCTCAAGAATCCAATTGTACTTGCCCTCACACAAACACACAATCGTCATTCACACATTGGATGTCATCTCTATCGTCAAGATTCATCTAAATACGGATAAATATAACTCACAACTCACTTGTAGCGTTGTCTTGTCCCTGCAAGTCGCCCTCCCTTGAGTACACACTTCGTGACCTCCATCTCCATCATGCACATCAAGATCACCATATGGTATGTGTAGTACTACCATGCATGAAAGAATGGAGATGATGGTGAGAGTATGTCACTCATCTGAACTCGGATCAATCTAGGTCCAAAACAAATACATGGAAGAAAAGAGTAGGGAAGACGTACATACCATAGTTGTAGCGCCATCGTTGAGGCGACAGACCTCTACGATGAGGTTATCGGGAACATAGTCTTGAACACCAAGCTCCTCTAGGGTGGCTTCCTCCACCGTCATCAACTTCTCACTTCGCTCGTCTCCGCCGGCTATCACGGTCGACGAACCTCAGGTATTACTCTCCCCTATCTCCTCCGTGCTCCCCCCTCTCTATATCTCGCCCCCTCCTTTTCTCTCAGTCGCTCCTCCTTGCTCTATCTCGGTCGTATTACTCTCTCTTCCTCCCTCTATCTACCCTCTCTCGTGCGTGCCCCCAACCCCTTATCTATTGGCCGGGATTTATGACAATTAATGATTGCCATTTATACATCTAGATACTGAATTAATTGCAAAACGTGTGAAAAGTGGTGTGCACCTTGCCTCATTGGAGGCATACTTTGGGTGCAGATCGCAATGGTTGGAAGTCGTCGGGCCCACATCCTGCCATGTCTCCTCAGACACCTCACGCCACGGCCCACGCTCCAGTCGCACGGACCCAAACCCATGCGCGCGTGAGTGACGGGGCGGCTGATACGTCTCCAACGTATCCATAATTTCTGCTGTTCCATGCTTATATTATACCATTTGCTACATGTTTTATATACACTTCATATCACTTTTATGCATTTTCTGGGACTAACCTATTAACAAGATGCCACAGTGCCAGTTCCCTGTTTTCTGCTGTTTTTGGTTTCAGAAAGTTACTTCTGGAAATATTCTCGGAATTGCACGAAACAAAAGGCCAAGTCCCTATTTTTCCAGCACGTACACGGAGTCCGAAGGAGAGACGAAGGAGAGCCACGAGGTGGCCAAACCACCTGGCGGCGCGGCAGTGGGCCCAGCCGCGCCGCCTGTGGTTTGGGCCCCTCGGGGGTCCGCCGACATCGCCCCTTCGCCTATTTATTCCCCGAGACGTGAAAACCCTAAAACACCGAGCCTTTCATCCAGAACATATTCGCTGCCGCCGCCGTCGTCAACCCTAACTCGGGGGGTTTCTGAAGCTCTTCCCGGCACCCTGCCGGAGAGGGGAATCATCACCGGAGGGCTCTACATCGCCATGCCCGCCTCCGGAGTGATGCGTGAGTAGTTCATCCTTGGACTATGGGTCCATAGCAGTAGCTAGATGGTTGTCTTCTCCACTTGTGCCATCATGTTTAGATCTTGTGAGCTGCCTATCATGATCAAGATCATCTTATTGTAATGCTACATGTTGTGTTTGCTGGGATCTGACTTATATTGATACCTATGTGGAGCTGAATATTATATTATCATGTCTATGTCATTTGTGATCTTGCATGCTCTCCGTTACTTGTTGAAGCCTTGGCCAAGTGAATACTTGTACTCCAAGAGGGGGTATTTATGCATGATAGTTGGGTTCAACCTCTATTTAACCTGGGATAGTGACAGCAAGTTCTAAGGTTGTAGATGTGTTGTTGCCACTAGGGGTAAAACAGCAATGCTTTATTCAAGGATGAATGTATTGTTTACATTACGCACATTACTTAATGCAATTGTCTGTTGCTTGCAACTTAATACTGGAAGGGGTACGGATGTTAACCGGAAAGTGGACTATTTAGGCATAGATGCATGCTGGATAGCGGTCTATGTACTTTGTCGTAATGCCCAAATGAATCTCATAGTAGACACCACAGCTCACACATGCATGTTATATGCACTTATCAATTGTCAATTGCCCAGCTGTAATTTGTTTACCCAGCATGTTAGTTATCTTATTGGAGAGACACCACTAGTGAACTGTGGACCCCGGTCCATTCTTTTACATCTGAAATACAATCTACTGCAATCATTGTTCTCTACTGTTTTATGCAAACAAACATCATTTCCATTCGATACGTTTAACCCTTTGTTTTCAGCAAGCCGGTGAGATTGACAACCTCACTGTTAAGTTGGGGCAAAGTAATTTGATTGTGTTGTGCAGGTTCCACGTTGGCACCGGAATCCCTGGTGTTGCGCCGCACTACACTCCTTCACCAACACCTTCGAAGCAAACCTCGTTTTCCTACTGGTTCGATTAAACCTTGGTTTCATACTGAGGGAAAACTTGCTGCTGCACTCATCATACCTTCCTCTTGGGGTTCCCAACTGACGTGTGACGTACAAGCATTGTTTCTGGCACTGTTGCCGGGGAGATATTCCCTCGTCAACTTAGAGCTAGCAACACGTTTTCTGGCGCCGTTGCCGGGGAAAACCGAATTGCTTCTGCAAGGGGAGTCTCTCACACCCAATCTCTTTACTTTGTTATTTGTCTTGCTTAGTTTATTTTTATTTAGTCTTGTTTGCTCTCTTTATCAAAAACACAAAAAAATTAGTTACTTGTTTAATTCGTTTGATTTTGTTTTTCAAAATGAATGCTCCTGAAGTTGAAGTTCGTTCTTTTAGGCAACTAGGAGGTGAAAATTTGAAAGATGCTTGGTATAGAATTAGTGATGCTCATCATAGATGTACTAAGAAACACTCTACCACTATCCTCCTTAGGAACTTTTATGTTGGTATCTCTAGTTGGTATAGGTATGTTCTAGACACTCTTACAGGTGGAAATTTCTTGGGTACTCCTGCTTTAGAAGCCTGTAATATTATTGAAAGTTTGGTAGGAACACCACCCACTAAAGATATTAAAATTGAGATCACCTTGGAGGATGTTATAAATAAGTTAGACTCTATGGAGAATTTTTTTCCAAATTTTCTTGATTGTATTGGTAAGACTAATGAATCAATAGCCACCATCAATGAAAGAATCACTGTTCTTGAGGATAATAATATCCATGACACCCAAAATCATAGAATTGATGAGTTAGAGGAAGCTATTGAAACCTTAAGTTCAACCTTTACTTCTCTTAAGTCTAAAAAGGAGAAAGTTTATGTGGGTAGAGAGCAAAAGTTTATGTATGTTCCTAAAGTGCCAAAACCAAAGACTCATTATGAGCTTAAAATTGATAAAACTTTTAGTACGGTTAAAGGTAATGAAACACCTCCAGGAACATCTAAGATACCCATTGTTACAAGCTGTGTGTTGGAAGAAGCTTTTGATGATTTGAATGATTTGCCACTTGACAACACTTGATTTTCACTTTCTGCGCCTAGCTGAAAGGCGTTAAAGAAAAGCGCTTATGGGAGACAACCCATCGTTTTTATTTGCTGTTATTTTTGTTTTCTTTGAGTCAAGGAGTTTTGTTACTTCTGTAGCAACTCCTTTGTATCTTTATTTTATCGCAATGTTGTGCCAAGTAAAGTTCTATATTGAAAGTTGATGCAAGATTTGGATTTCTGCGCAGTGACAGATTTTTAGCTGTCACGGATTTGAGCTTATCTCCCTGTAGAAAATTCAAAAAATTCTGAAAAAATCACGCATATTCCTGAGATATGTACGCAACTTTCATTATTTTAGGCCAGATCCATCTGAGCAACTTAAGTGCCTCGAAAAAATTCGTCATTCCAGACTGTTCTGTTTTTGACAGATTCTGCCTTTTGTTTTGCATTCGCTCTTTTACTGTGTTTGTGTGGATTTCTTTGCTCCACAAAGCATTGGTGGCTGTAGCTAATGTCCAGAAGCTTTGGGATTGATTGTATCATTACAGAATATGAGAATTTTTGATTATGCACTAACCCTCTAATGAGAACTGTCTTGAGTTTGGTGTGAAGGAAGTTTTCAAGGATCAAGCGAGAAGGGTGATATTATGTGATCAAGAAGAGTGAAAAGCCTAAGCTTGGGGATGCCCCCGTGGTTCATCCCAACCATATTCAGAGAGACTCAAGCGTCTAAGCTTGGGGATGCCCAAGGCATCCCCTTCTTCATCAACAAACTTATCAGGTCATCTCTAGTGAAACTATATTTTAATTCTTTCACATCTTATGCGCTTTACTTGGAGCGTCTGTGTGTTTTTATTTTTGTTTTTGTTTGAATAAATTCGGATCCTAGCAATCCTTGTGTGGGAGAGAGACACGCTCCGCTTTTTCATGTGAATACTCATGTTCTTCACTTATATTTGTTGAGTATTCTTAACTAGCTACTGCAGTGCTTTTAGCTCCTGTTTTTCATGCATCTCTTCGAGCTGTTAGCACTTGTTTATAAATACTCTCTTGCTGCATTATATTATCATTTGGAGAGTTTATGTTTAAATAAATTGATTGGTGTTTGTTTGGAAGAAAGAAAATGCTACATGTAGTAGTTGGTATTGGAAAAGACATATGCATTCTTGTAGATCATTGTCTTGTTTCGATTTGATGCTTTGCAATTGTTTTGAGCTCTCAAGTAGATCATGTTTAAGCTCTTGCATCATGTAGTTAAAGCCTAGTAGTGGAGAACTACCGTAGAGCTTGTTGAGACTTGGGATGCATATTTGTTCTCTCTAAGGTCTAGATATTTTCTGGTAAAATGTTTGAGCAACAAGGAAGACAGTGTAGAGTCTTATAATACTTGCAATATGTTTTTATGTGATTCTTGCTGTACCGGTTTATACTTGTGTTTGCTTCAAACAACCTTGCTAGCCTAAACTCTGTACTGAGAGGGAATGCTTCTCGTGCATCCAAAACTTGAGCCAAAACCCATGCCATTTGTGTCCACCATACCTACCTACTATGTGGTATTTCCTGCCATTCCAAGTAAATATTTCATGTGCTACCTTTAAACTATTCAAAACTTTATTACTCCTTATTTGTGTCAATGTTTTATAGCTCATGAGGAAGTATGTGGTGTTTTATCTTTCAATCTTGTCATTTACTTCTGACAGACTTTCACCAATGGACTAGTGGCATATACATCCGCTTATCCAATAATTTGCAAAAAGAGCTGGCAACGGGGTGCCCAGCCCCAATTAATTACAACTTTCATTAATAATTCTCTTCACATGTTTTGCCCTGATTTATCAGTAAGCAACTTAATTTGCAAATAGACACTCCTCCATGGTATGTGAATGTTGGAAGGCACCCGAGGATTCGGTTAGCCATGGCTTGTGTAAGCAAAAGGTTGGGAGGAGTGTCATCTATAAAGAAACTAAAATACATGTGTAAACAAAAGAGAAGAGGGATGATCTACCTTGCTGGTAGAGATAACGTCCTTCATGGGAGCCGCTCTTGAAAGTCTGGTTGACAAGGGGGTTAGAGTGCCCACTACCATTCGTTGACAACAACAAACACCTCTCAAATACTTATTTTGTGCTCTCTATATGCTTTCGAAAACTTAAAAAGCTCTAGCACATGATTTAATCCCTGCTTCCCTCTGCGAAGGGCCTATCTTTTACTTTATGTTGAGTCAGTTTACCTACTCCTTTCTATCTTAGAAGCAAACACTTGTGTCAACTTTGTGTGCATTGATTCTTACATGTTTACTTATTGCACTTGTTATATTGCTTTATGTTGACAACTATCCATGAGATATACATGTTACAAGTTGAAAGCAATGCTGAAACTTAATCATCCTTTGTGTTGCTTCAATGCCTTTTACTTTGAATCTATTGCTTTATGAGTTACCTCTTATGCAAAACTTTTTGATGCTTGTCTTGAAAGTACTATTCATGAAAAGTTTTTGCTTATATGATTCATTGTTTACTCTTTATCTATTTGTTAGCAAACTATAGATCATTGCTTTGAGTCACTTCATTCATGACATGAGCCTTGCAATATATTGATCAAGATTGTGTGAAAGCATGTCTCCTCAGAAATTATTTGTTGTTATCGTTTTACCTACTCGAGGACGAGTAGAACTAAGCTTGGGGATGCTTGATACGTCTCCAACGTATCCATAATTTCTGCTGTTCCATGCTTATATTATACCATTTGCTACATGTTTTATATACACTTCATATCACTTTTATGCATTTTCTGGGACTAACCTATTAACAAGATGCCACAGTGCCAGTTCCCTGTTTTCTGCTGTTTTTGGTTTCAGAAAGTTACTTCTGGAAATATTCTCGGAATTGCACGAAACAAAAGGCCAAGTCCCTATTTTTCCAGCACGTACACGGAGTCCGAAGGAGAGACGAAGGAGAGCCACGAGGTGGCCAAACCACCTGGCGGCGCGGCAGTGGGCCCAGCCGCGCCGCCTGTGGTTTGGGCCCCTCGGGGGTCCGCCGACATCGCCCCTTCGCCTATTTATTCCCCGAGACGTGAAAACCCTAAAACACCGAGCCTTTCATCCAGAACATATTCGCTGCCGCCGCCGTCGTCAACCCTAACTCGGGGGGTTCTGAAGCTCTTCCCGGCACCCTGCCGGAGAGGGGAATCATCACCGGAGGGCTCTACATCGCCATGCCCGCCTCCGGAGTGATGCGTGAGTAGTTCATCCTTGGACTATGGGTCCATAGCAGTAGCTAGATGGTTGTCTTCTCCACTTGTGCCATCATGTTTAGATCTTGTGAGCTGCCTATCATGATCAAGATCATCTTATTGTAATGCTACATGTTGTGTTTGCTGGGATCTGACTTATATTGATACCTATGTGGAGCTGAATATTATATTATCATGTCTATGTCATTTGTGATCTTGCATGCTCTCCGTTACTTGTTGAAGCCTTGGCCAAGTGAATACTTGTAACTCCAAGAGGGGGTATTTATGCATGATAGTTGGGTTCAACCTCTATTTAACCTGGGATAGTGACAGCAAGTTCTAAGGTTGTAGATGTGTTGTTGCCACTAGGGGTAAAACAGCAATGCTTTATTCAAGGATGAATGTATTGTTTACATTACGCACATTACTTAATGCAATTGTCTGTTGCTTGCAACTTAATACTGGAAGGGGTACGGATGTTAACCGGAAAGTGGACTATTTAGGCATAGATGCATGCTGGATAGCGGTCTATGTACTTTGTCGTAATGCCCAAATGAATCTCATAGTAGACACCACAGCTCACACATGCATGTTATATGCACTTATCAATTGTCAATTGCCCAGCTGTAATTTGTTTACCCAGCATGTTAGTTATCTTATTGGAGAGACACCACTAGTGAACTGTGGACCCCGGTCCATTCTTTTACATCTGAAATACAATCTACTGCAATCATTGTTCTCTACTGTTTTATGCAAACAAACATCATTTCCATTCGATACGTTTAACCCTTTGTTTTCAGCAAGCCGGTGAGATTGACAACCTCACTGTTAAGTTGGGGCAAAGTAATTTGATTGTGTTGTGCAGGTTCCACGTTGGCACCGGAATCCCTGGTGTTGCGCCGCACTACACTCCTTCACCAACACCTTCGAAGCAAACCTCGTTTTCCTACTGGTTCGATTAAACCTTGGTTTCATACTGAGGGAAAACTTGCTGCTGCACTCATCATACCTTCCTCTTGGGGTTCCCAACTGACGTGTGACGTACAAGCATTGTTTCTGGCACTATTGCCGGGGAGATTCCCTCGTCAACTTAGAGCTAGCAGCGGCCTACAAATTTTTGCAGCTTCACTTGATATAACAATGTTTTAAATATATGGTACTCTATAATATTTTGCGACGCACTTGTATTTTCGCTATGGATTATGCTCTAAATATCCTTACAACCAATAATTATGGAATGTTTTGAACATGTAGCATTTCTAGCAATGTTATGTGTGATCTACATTTTTTTGCAAATTTTAACATATCCGTCCACTACATATGGCTCAAAGTGATTTTTTCTTTAAAATGTTTTAGAAGTGAATCACATATTCACATTCCATGTTACATGGTCCAAACGCCTTAAATTACTCATACTAAGATTATACATTATATATCAAGTGGAGGTTTCATTTACCTACATTGAAAAGTTTCTTCTCCTTTCCCTCCCATCCAACTCTTATCTCCATCACCTAGCCCTCAGGACTCCAATTGTACTTGCCGTCACACAAACCGCAAATAGTTATTCACACCTTGGATGTAATCTCTATTGTCAAGATTCATCTAAATACGGATGAATATAACTCATAACTCACTTGTAGCGTTGTCTTGTCCCTGCAAGTCGCTCCCCCCCCCCCCCCCCCCTTGAGTACATGTTTCATGACCTCCATCTCCATCATGCACATCAAGATCACCATATGGTATGTGTAGTATTAGCATGCATGAAAGAATGGAGATGATGGTGAGAGTATGCCACTCATCTGAACTCAGACCAATCTAGGTCCAGAACAAATACATGGAAGGAAAGAGTAGGAAAGACGCACATACCATAGTTGTAGCGCTATCTTCGAGGCGACGGGCCTCTACGATGAGGTTATCAGGAACATAATTTTGAACATCAAGCTCCTCTAGGGTGGCTTCCTCCACCGTCATCAACTTCTCGCTTCGCTCGTCTACGCCAGCCATCACGGTCGAGGAACCTCAGTATTACTCTCCTCCTATCTCCCCCGCGCCCCCTCTCCATATCTCGCCCCCCTCCTTCTCTCTTGTTCGCTCCTCCTTGCTCTATCTCGCTCGTATTACTCTCTCTTCCTCCCTATATTCCCCTCTCTCGCGCGTGCCCCCCCCCCCCACCCCTTATCTATTGGCCGGGATTTATGACAATTAATATTGCCATTTATACATCTATATACTGAATTAATTGCAAAACATGTTGAAAAGTGGTGTGCGCCTTGCCTCATTGGAGGCGTACTTTGGGTGCAGAGCGCAATGGTTGGAAGTCATCGGGCCCACATCATGCCACGTCACCGGGACACCTCACGCCAGGGCCCACGCTCCAGCCGCACGGACCCAAAAACCATGCACGCACGAGTGTGTGGCGGCCTACAAAGTTTTGTAGCTCACTTGATATAACAATGTTTTAAACGTATGGTACTCTATAATATTTTGCGATGTACTTCGATTTTGCTATGGATTATGCTCTAAATATCCTCACAACCTCTAATTATGGAATGTTTTGAACATGTAGCATTTCTGGCAATGTTATGTGTGGTCTACAATTTTCTGCAATGTCGATATTTTTGCAGCTTCGCAGGATATAGGAATGCTTTAGACGTGTCGCACGAATATTCTACAATAGGACGTATTGAAGGCCGCCATCCTTCTTATTCAGGAACCCCCTTGATTCAAGGACAAAGAATTTCCTGCGGTATTTCTAGCAATGTTATGCGCGGTATGTCTACAACATTTTGCAATGCCAACACTTGTCTTTTTGCTGATGGAGTGTGCTCCAAATATCGCCACAACATCTAAATATGAAGGCACGCGGGCTTGATTTGGTGCAGCCTCGAAAATTATTTTGTGATGGTGTGCAGGAAGGAGATTATACTAGATTGGCGTTTTGGCAAAAAACGTCATTTCGTTGTTATTATGATGATCAGAACAATATGACAACTCGCCCAGAGTTGTTCTAAAAAGAGGAGCTAATTTAGAAAATAATGCCGTGCTACAGATAATCATATGTTTTCATAATGTAGAGGGCCCATAAGTTTTGTCAGCTTCACGTGATGCAGCAATGTTTTAAACGTGTGGTATTTATAGAATTTTTTGTAATGCCAAAACTTGTTATTTCTCTGAAGGGATGCGCTTTAAATATCCCACTACCTCTAATATGGAGACTCGTGGGCTGGATTTTGGAGCATCCTCTAAAATATTTGGCGATAAAGCACTAGATGGCGTTATGCTAGACCGGCTTTTTGCCGAAAAAACGTCATTTTACCTATTATTAGGGCGATAGACCGAATATGACGACTCAGCTAGAGTTGCTCTAAGAAGAGGAGCTAATCTTACAAATTATATCGTTCTAGAGTTAATCACATGTTGCCAAAATGTGTAGATCCCATAAATTTGTGCAACTTCACATGATGTTGCAATGTTTAAATGTGTGTGGTATTTCTAGAATCTTTTGCGATGTGAGAAGTTGTCTTTTCGCCAATGGAGTGCGCTCCAATTATTCCCACAAACTATTAATTTGGAGGCTCGTGGGATGGATTTGGTACGCTCTCTAAAATATATCGCGATGGAGCGCGGGGTGGCGATTATGCTATATCTTTTTTTTTTGCTTAAAATCGTCTTAGCGGTTGTTATGACGATCTGCCCAAAATGACGACTCGGCTAGAGTTGATCGATGAAGAGAAGCTGATGTAGGAAATTATATCATTCTAGAGATAACTACATGTTGCCAAAATGTGTAGGGTCCAATTTTTTTGCAGGTCCGCATGATGTAGCAATATTTTGAATGTTTGGTATTTCTCAAAAAAATTGCAATGCCAAAACTTCTCTTTTCGCTGATGGAGTGTGTTCCAAATATCCGCACAAGCTCTAAATATGGTGGCTCGCAAGCTGGATTTGGAGCGGCCTCTAAAATATGTGACGATGGCGCGTGGTATGGAGATTATGGTAGACTGAATTTTTGGCCAATAGTTGTTATTATGACGATCGACCTATATGATGACTCGGCTAGAGTTGCTCTGAGAAGGGGAGCTAATCTAGCAAATTGTATCATTGTAGAGATAATCACATGTTGCCAAAATCTGTACGGTCCTTCAATTTAATAGTTTCGCACGTTGTTGCAATGTTTTGAATGTGTGGCATTTCTAGAAATTTTTTTAATTCCGAAACTTGTCTTTTCATTGAATGTATTATTGGAGCCCGAGCTATGAAATCAATCATCGTCCTTTTACTTGTTGTATATAGTTCTAGTTAATTTTCATGTTGAATTGGTGTACGTTACACATACGCTACGTCTGTACAGCTTCGTCTAACTAGGACTAGGAGAGAGGCGATCAGATCCAATCTGATACGTGCCTCCCGTCGGCGGCCGCCGCAGTCCTGCCCCCGGCTCTGTGGTCTTCAGGCCATGGAGTCGCGGTGGATCTCGGCCCTTGTCGACGGGAGGGCTCCGTTTTTCTGGTTTAGTGTTCAGGTTTGTTGTGACGGCGTTCTGTTGGTGGCGGCGGCGCTTCTTGCAATAAGGTCTCTCCGGGTTCAGTCCCATCTCGGCGGCGACGTCGAGAAGCTCGTGGGAGTGGTGTGGTTCTCGAGGACTTTTTTTTGCGGGGGCGGTTTCCGGATCGTCATAGAGCTTCATCGGTGGTTCATCCTTCTTCTTCGGCTCTGGGACGGATATGGTCTTTTTGACCCGTTCGACGACTTCCCGTCCGCAACCAACAACATCAGGCCGGCTCTGGGAGGAGCGGCAGCGGCGGCGCGCCGTCGACACGGTCTGGAGGTTGAAGACGAAGGACATCTCAAGTATTTCGTTGTAATTTCGTTTTTTGTTGAGATGTTTTGTACCGTTCGGTGTTTCTTTTAATGTCACAGTCCTCTTCGCAAAAAAAAAATTGGAGTACGTTGAGTACACAATAAGTATATACACATGAAAACAAGAACAATATAATTAGACATTATTGCCATCTTGAACTTTACAAGCCAGAAATATTTAGCTACAACATCACATAAAGAACTCCAAGAATGGAAGAAAATTGATGCATGATTAGGATATGAATTTAACATAATTAGGGCTTCCTTGATTCCCGTGATTCCAATGTCGTGCCCGTCTATCCTACATGAATTCATATGCGCAAAACTTATCTGGTTTCATCACATGAAAATCAAAGGATTGAGTGTATGGTAAATGTTTCAGGGGATGTGGTGCAACGAATTCCATGGAAAATCTTTTGGGATCCAATTCTACTAAGCAAATAACCACCATAGGAACAATGGACCTCTTTGATTCATAGAAATAGTGGAGGAAGAACATATGAATGGAAAAAAAATTGATGACACTATCATCCGCCTGATTCAAAAGAATGGAGTATAGAAAAATGGAGGCACTTTTTCTTTGTTTTAGGTTCCAAAGGGAAAGCGGAGAAATTATACCATTAACTCAAACCTTTTTTATATTCCTATGCACAAAGAACAAGGCAAATAATAATTACCTAATCTCATCTTTGCATTTGCTTTAATCTTGATTTGATTGTTCTTTTTAGTATTCCTACGTTTTTTCTATTACTACAAATCAAACACCCACTTTCACGAAATTACTGTGTTCACAATATTATGTTTTGCACATAAATCTTATCTTATTCATGTGATTTTTTTTCTATTTCTATGTTATCTAAATCCTGCGAATCAAAGTGGCATAATAATTTGATTCATCTACAATTCTTATGAAAATTATTTGAAATCAAAAGACTCTTAGCAGTTAGCAAGACTCATGAGATTATCTCCAGCCTTTGCTTTATAGTGTGTGATTAGGAGGCGGGCTCCCCTGAGTGTTCTTTGAAAGACAGGGGCACGCCGGTTTCTTTTTTTTGGGTACGTTTTTGCCAAGAAGAAATTCAAAGGTGCTACTCCCTCCGGTCCGTTTTAAGTGTCGTGGGATTTTCACATACCTAGAACAATTTGCTACCTATACTGGCGACATTTATTACGGAGTATTTTCTATGCTACTTCCTTCGTTCCAAACTAGATGACTTCTATTTGTCTACATATATATGTATCTAGATGTGTAACAAGTATAGATACATCCGTATCTAGACAAATGGAAGTCATCTATTTTAGAACGGAGGGAATACTTCTTGAAAACCTCAAATTATTTTATATCGAGAGGACCGGGCTGCATATGGCCGGTAAACTCCAAGAGTGTACAGTCAAGTCCCAGAAAGATGACAGGTTTAGTCGGCAAGATAACAGGAGATCCGCCTGCGCGTCAGCAATTGACGTGATGCGGACGAAGAACAGCGCACCAATCATCAACTTATACAACAACAACCATCACAACAAAAAAGTGAAAGAGATGGAAAGAAAAACAAGCGCGGTCGCCGAACGACCATGCTAATTAAACTTTTTGGGAGTTGCTATCACCTATCAGTGCCACGTGATTAACGTATGCTATCCCCTATCAGTGCCAGACTTGCTACTGTTAACAGTTACTGTACTAACCACCAAGAATGAAAGGACAGAGATTCCTCATGTAGTTTCGTTGGAGATTGAAGGTCGGTGATAGCCATGTTAGAGCATCCACACCGTGTAGCCAAATGTGATTTCATATTTGCTTTTTGACTTTTAGAACTAGTTCCCTACGGTGTGTGCCTAGTTCCAAAAGCCAAAAGAGTGGGAACCGGAGCAACTCCGTGCTCCGATGCCAAATCTCTTCCAATCAATAAAATACTATATTTCTCTCAGCTGCCAAAGCAATAGCATGCAGATTTCAACGAAAGAGGCTGAGGCAGGAGAGAGACTGCGCTTTATCTATGGTGTTTTATTTGCTGCTGGGACCTACTGTACAGTTATTTGGCAAAGGCAACACTGTGGAGCTCTTGCCATATATCACTCCGATGCCAAATTACCCATTGTGTCAGATTTGGCTACATGCACGGTGTGGCTGCCCTTACCTGTCCTAGCCTACGACAAGTCTAGCCATCAAACTTTTTAAAAGAAAAGTCTCACGCCTAGCTACACAAATTTTAGGTGTACAATAGTTTTTCTTACATAAACTTTTCACTCTAGGATTTTTTTTTTTTAGAGCGTTCACCGGGGAGAGCACAAAGGCTCCCACCTGAATTATCATTTATTTTCCAGGGGAAAAAGGGTGAAATCCCTTTTAATGGCCGAGAAGTACAATGGGGGGGGGGGGAGGCATTGCCACAGAGTGGGCAAGCTCGAGCTACGACATTATTTCATGCGTATGTACTACGGTCGTTCGGGGAGGAGGTAAGTGAGCCAGAGATCGACATCTTCTCTGCGCTCAAGGGGAGACGGGCACGCCACAGAACGGCATCGTCACGGCAGTTCTTGCGAGCCAGGGCGAGGGATGGGGCGAGCTTGTTGAAGACCACACCGTTCCGGTGCTTCCAGATGTGCCAGAGGCAGAGGAGGCGCAGCGTCGACGCTGTGGCCTGAGGAGCGGACGCGGGCAGCGGGCAGTGGGCGGCGTCGGCGACGGAGCAGGACGTGGTGGGCGGAGAGCCGAGAGCGCTCCAAATCTGCGAGCGAAAGGGCACTCGAAGAAAATGTGATCAGCGGTCTCGAGAGGGGCATCACAGATGGGGCAGATACTCTCCGCCGCGGAGAGGATCCCTTTGCGAAGCAGGTTAGCGCGGCACTGAACCCGGCTTTGGACCAGCAGCCAGGCGAAGAACCGCACCCTCGACGGCGCACAGTTGCGCCAGACGAAGTCACGCCAGCGCGCCTGCTCGCCGCCGATCGTGCAGAGCTTGTAGAGGGAGGAGGTGCGCAGCTTCCCTCAGCTCCGGCGCAGAGCGGAAGGATCCGTTGGTCGGGAGCAGCAGAGAGGCGTGTGTCAGCCAAGGCAGCAAGGAGGACACGTCGTTGGGCAGACGCTTTGGTGGAGAGGCGCGGCACCAGGATGGAGTCCAGACCGCTGTCGATGACGAGCTTGACGGAGGCGGTCTGTACGGTGCAGTGGGAGAAGAGCTCGGGCATTTGGTGCGCGAGCGAGCCGGCCGGCATCCACGAGTCCAGCCAGAACGCGGTGCGCCGTCCATCCCCAAGGCTGACCTTCGAGATGCAGCGATAGAGGGGGAGGAGGAGCCGGAGAGCATTCCAGTGTGCCCCGCAGAGAGGCGTTCCTGTCTTGTCGTCGTCCAGCGGGGCGCCATCCAGGGTAGCCCAGACCCAACGCGGCCAGGACTCGTCGACGGCCGTGTGGAGTCGGTGGAGGAGCTTGACCTGGAGGCTGGTGTTCTGGTCCGTGAGCGAGCGCACACCAAGGCCACCTTCTTCCTTCGAGCGGCAGACGAATTCCCAAGCCACGAGGCATTGTGCTCCGGTGACCCGATCGACGGCGGCCCAGAGGAAAGCACGCCTCAGCTTGTCCAGGGCGGCGATCACACCTGGAGGGAGAGTCAATGCTCCCATGGCGTAGGCCGGGAGGGCATCAAGCACAGCATTGAGAAGAACCAGTCTTCCGCCAGGAGAGAGCAGCAGCGCCCGCCACCCCGAGAGGTATTTGTCGACCTTGGCGATGAGGGGGTGAACGCGGCGAGGCGCAGCTTCTCGGCGGAGAGCGGCAGCCCCAGGTAGGTTTGGGGGAACCCCTCAACGTGGCACTGAAGCGCGCCGGTGATGTCAGCGAGGACGGCCGCGTCGACGTGCATGGGCACGAGAGTACTCTTGCCGTAGTTGATGCAGAGGCCAGTCGCGCGTTCGAAGCGTTGGAGGATGAGGCGCAGCCGGCGGGCGGACGCAGCGTCCGCGCGCAAAATGATGAGCGTGTCGTCGGCGTACTGGAGCACGGGGCAGGGCGCGTCATCCACCAGAGGGTGGAGCAGCACGTCGTCAGTGCAGACCAGGCGTTGGAGCACGTCGGCGACGATGAGGAAGAGGTAAGGCGACAGGGGATCGCCTTGCCGTAATCCACGCAGGCAGCGGATCCACTTCCCGGGGAGCCCATTGAGGAGGACGGCGGAGCGAGACGAGGCGAAGATCGAGTCCATCCAATCACACCAAAGGACCGGGAAGCCGCGGGCGAGCATGATCTCGCGCAAGCTAGCCCAGCTGACGGTGTCGAAGGCTTTGGCGAAGTCGAGCTTGAGGACGACGCAGGGGACTCGCCGGCGAAGCAAGTCTGCACGAGCTCGGTGGCGTAGATGAAATTCTCGGAGATGCTCCGACCAGCGAGAAATCCAGTCTGGTCCACGGCGACAATCTTGCCAATTTGCTGCTGGAGGCGCGTGGTGAGAGCTTTGCAGATTGCTTTGACAGAGCAATTCTGCAGGGAGATCGGCCGGAACGCAGCGGGGGCCAGGACACCAAGCTTCTTGGGGAGGAGCACGACGTGCGCGCGATTGATGCGCTCCAGGTCGACGGCGCGGGAATGGAATTGTTCAAACAGCGGAGCATGGCGGGGGAGACGGAGGCCCAAGTGGCGCGGTAGAAGCTGGGCCCAAGCCCATCGGGCCCAGGCGCGCTCGATTGATCCATAGCATCCACCGCCGCCTTGATTTCTTGGGCCGTGAAAGGCCCAATAGCTTCTCTCCATCAACCTTGGGCAGGCCGGCGTAGAGCTCGCAAAGGTTGAAGTCCCAGGCGACAGGCGGCGCACGGCCGAGGAGGTCGTTGTAGAAGCCATGCAGCGCCGCCGCCTTTGCATCATGGCTGACCAGGATAGCGCCGTCGACGTCGAGAGCGCGGATGCAATTCCGGCGCATGCGCTGCGAGGCACGAGCGTGGAAGAAACGAGTGTTCTCGTCCCCTTCCACAATTGCCCGGAATTTTCCACACTGCTTCCATCTGGCGGCGCGATCCAGGATGAGGGCTTCCAGCTTAGACCTGCAGAGGACACGGAGCGCAAGCTCGGGGCAAGAGAGAGCACGAGCTTCCTCAAAAAGATCAAGGAGATCAATGATGAACTTGCAATTATTTTCAAATTTTGGGGTGAAGTGGTGGGAGCGTTTCCAAACCTTGGCGGCCGTGCGGAAGGATTTCAGGCGGGCGGCCAGATCTCCAGCTGCATCAGCAAGCAACGGTGGGGTGGTCCAAGCAGGCATGGTGGTGGGGAGGAAGAGGGGATCGAGGAGCCAAGCATTTTCAAACCGGAAACAAGCCGTGCGTGGGATGGTGGTGGCGGCGGTGACAAGCAGTGGGAAGTGGTCGGAGGTGGGGCGAGCGAGCGAGGTGAGCGAGGAGTTGGGGAGAGCGAGGTTCCAGGCTTGGTTGAACAAGGCCCGATCGAGCCGGGCCAGGACAGGGGCATCTCTTTTGTTCGACCACGTGTAGAGGCGATCAGGAGAGGGAGCTCGAAAAGGGCGAGGTTACGGATGGAGTCGTTGAAAGCGGAGGCGAGGGTGGGGTTGAAGTTGTCGTTGTTCTTATCAATGGGGCTACGGATGAGGTTGAAGTCTCCGACGACGAGCCAGGGGATGGTGAACAGAGGTCCAAGCAGCTCGAATTCGGCGAGGAAGACAGCTGTTAGGGCGTGATCGGCGGGGGCATAAACGTTAGTGACGGCAAACTCGAGCCCAGAGAGGGTGGAGGACAGAACCGTGGTGAGGCAGAAGCGATCATGTCGGGAGGAGGAGAGCGTGTACAGGTTGGGGTCCCAGGCGGTGAGGATGCCGCCGGAGCTGCCAATCGCGTCAACGGTGACAAAATCAGTTAGCGGGGCGGGGAGGAAGGAGAGAGCAGCGAGCCGGTCGACAGTGCAGAGTTTGGTTTCTTGCAGACAAACGATCGGGGGAGGCAGACGAAATCGCATCACGAACAATGGGCCTTTTCAACAAAGAACCAAGCCCTTGAGTGTTCCACGACTCGACAGTGAGATTGCGGCGGTTACTAATCATTGAAAAAGAAAGCACCTAAGAGAATACAGGGGGAACAGAGGGGAGAATACAACACACACACACAGGAAGTAAGAACACACGGGTACAGCGAGACACACAGGGGGAAGGGCCGTCGTGCACAGAGCGACGGAGGCAGCAGGGCGCACTAATCATCTGAACCGGAGGGCACCGGAGCAGAGATACAGACAGTGGAGGCGAGGGCGGCGATCGCACGTTTGCGCAGCGGCTTGGAGCAGCCGAGGACACGGTGCTTCTTGACCTGCTGCTGCAGAGCAACAGTGCAGCTGTCCAGTGAGTCGCGCAGCTCATGGATCTTCTCCGCACGCGCGCCGACAGGTTCATAGAACTGGAGCTCCTTGCTGGCAAGACGGGCACTGCGGCGCTGCTTGTCGCCGTCGTCAGAGGGCAGAACGGCAGCGGGCTCATCGTCAAGGATCTCCGTGATCACGACGCTGTGGCGGCGCGTGAGCGAGAGGGGCGGGCCAGAGCTGAGCATCCCAGAGCCAGCGGCAGAGGACAGGCCGCTGCACCACGAGAGCGTGAGCTGGGACAGAGAAGAGTCCGGCGAGGTCGATCCCGAGGCGCGGGCGGGAGAGCTTGCCACGCTCTCCAGCATGGCAAGCAGGGCGTCGTGGCTGAACACCGCATCGTCGTTGCCGCCAAAGGGTGCGTCGCCCAGCGAGCCGTTGTCAGGGACGTCGGCGGGCGGCATGGGGGGCGGCGCGAGCGCAAGGCGGTCATGGCGGCGGCCGAACAAAGGCGGGGAAGCCACGTCAAAGAAGGGGATGTACTCTGCGTCCCCGTTGAAGAACTCGCGCGCGCGCCACACACGGAGCCTGCGCAGAGCGACAAGCCTGGAGCCCCACGGTGCCCGCGAGACGAGGACGTCGGGGGGCACGATGGCGCCGTCGTTGAGCAGCAGCATGGCCTTGACCAGCGAGCAGTCTCCTCCCGTGAGAGAGGTGGGGTCCACCTCCAGGACCTGACCAAACGTGGCGAAGGCAACGGCGACGCCGAGCGGGTTGAGGTGCTCGACGGGCATCCGTTTGCCGACAACGACGGCCACGAACATGGCACCCAGGTCGCACGGGACCCGGTCAGCTTCCTCCTCCCGCACAAGGCGAAAGGTGGCGCCGTCGAAGACGAAGGGCTGGTGGTCGATGGCGATCTCGCGGTCTTCGTGGGAGAGGAACCTGGCGTACACATCTCCAATGGAGGATGGCACCATGGTCACGTGGAGGCCGGGCAGCTCGGCGCAGAGGGCCTCGACGAAAGCAGATGCGGGGGTGGAGAAGGGCGGAAGTGACTCGACGTACACAACCGCCATCGCGCGCGCCGCATCCAAGTCGCCAGGTGGCATGAACACCACGGCGTGCTCAGCCACGGCCTCGGAGAGGTCATCGGACTCGGCCTCTTCCTCGTCGGAGGCTAGCTCGTAGTCGTCCAAGTT
Source organism: Poa pratensis (assembly GCA_947311845.1). Taxonomy (NCBI): domain Eukaryota; kingdom Viridiplantae; phylum Streptophyta; class Magnoliopsida; order Poales; family Poaceae; genus Poa; species Poa pratensis. The sequence continues at coordinate 17,813,360 of CAMZMU010000040.1, read as the reverse complement.
GATGCCAGGCGCCACCAGGGGCACAGGGGGGTTTCGAGCACGACCTCACGCACTACGCGCTCGTCGGCCGGCGGCTCGTCCTCGAACAAACCCACACCGCGGAGCGGCGAGTTAACCAGGAGCTCGTCGAGGGAAGCGAGGCTGGGGGCAAGAACGGAGGAGGTCGAGGCGTGGGGGAACGGGGTGGGGGGGGGGGGCGCGGAGGAGCTGCATGGGTGGGCGGAGGCGAGGTGGTCGTGGGAACGAAGGTGGGCTGCGGGAACGGCATGTCGCAGTCGCGGACACGGTGACCAGAACGGCCACAGCCACGGGAACGAATGGGGTCACGGCAGTGGCGGACGAAGTGCTCAGGGGAGAGGCAACGAAAACAGCCGTCGAGGCTTAGGGTTTTGAAGGGGGCGCGGGTGTGGGCAGGGGGGGAGCGGGCGGCAAGTTGGCTACGTCCAGGAAGCTCCTAGTAGGGGTCGCTGGGGCATTGAACTCAGCATTACTGGAAGCCGCTGGGGAGGTCTCGTCGGCATGAATGGCAGCGGGGAGCTCGAGGACGGCATGGGCGGGGTGGAGGGCGTCGTGGGGTGCAGTGAGCGGAGTTGGCAGAACAGTTACTGTCGTGGGGGAGGAGACACCTGACGCGACCGAGCCTGCGGCGGATAAATGAACCTCAACGCGGGGACAAGGACGAGGTAGTAAACCTGGCCCACGAAATCCGGAAGACTCAGGTGGCAGGCGCGACCACGCGGGGCGTGGTCGACGCCGCGCACGTTTACCCGTGGGGCTGGCAGGTGGGGCAGAGGTGGTGAGCTGGCAACCTGCGGAGGAGGCTGGGGTGAGGGAAGCATGGAAGCGGAGGTGGAAATGGCCGCTGTGCTTCGGGCCGGCGGCAACGACGAACGCTGCAACCTTAGCCGAAGCGACGGGGACATAGAACACGTTGTCAGCTAACGGGGTGGCTACGAGGCGCGAAGGCGGCGAGCAGAAAAGGAAGGAGAGGATGTTTCCAATGGCGTAGGCGGAGAAACACGGCGAGGCGAAGGGTGGGGTGACCCACAGTTCACCACCCGTCGCCGGAGGCGAGGGAGGAGCAACCGTGGTGCCAAAACGGCGAAGGGAGTAGTTTTGGAAAGCCAAACCTGGACCAGACCCACGGAAGCGCAGATCGCGGGGAGAGATGGCTGCTCCGCCGCCTCGCGGGGAGGAACCTTCCGGGTGGTGGCCGCCGTCGGTCGGAGTGGCCGTGGGTGCGAGGTGGGTGGTGGGATCTACAGTCTGGCTCTGGACGCCGGCCGCCGGAGTGGCGGGCGGCGGGTCGCCCGCGTCGCCTAACGCGTCGTGGGAGCTACTCATAACTAAGCCTCACCCTTCGGCGTCTGATGTTCCACTCTAGGATTTGGAGTTTGGAGGGTGCCAAATTCAAACTCGTAATAGTATAGCAGAACAGATGAGTTGGCAAGGATGGGATACTGATGACCGTTGACTTACAATAACGAATTTAAGGAATACTCCGTTTGAGGTAATGCCTTAGAATATTAGTTTTTTCTCAGAGTTGAGCACCAGAATTAAGATGTGGCCTGGCGAAATTTCCCAATGTTCACGCGTGTCTCTCTTTTATCTTGGAGACATTAAACAATGTCGTATCTCCCAAAAATCAAGAGGTACAAGTACAAGTATGCTATGAGTACTTTTTATGATTGATGAATGATATTATAGCATGAAAATGAGAAGAGTTGCATTGCAAGTGTAAAGTAAAATCTATTTTAAGAAAAAGAAAATAGGACTAAAAGGATACCTCTTGGAGTGGATGGACTAGATCACCATAGCCTGGTTGAATCGATTGATACGTTCCTTGCAAGCTTGCACGTGCCTTGCAAGTATCTCTCTTAATGTAAGCTTATGCAACATGTAGTCCACAAGTTTGCAGTCCTACACTATCACAACATGATACACTTTCACTACATGATAACATATTCCTAGTTCTTTCTTCCGCTCAATCTCTTGTACCTAATTCAAAACTATATTTACCATTATTCGATTTTACTAAATATAATAATACAAGTTTTACCGTGGTCGGCATTTTTAGCAACCATCTATCTGCCCCGATCTAACGGTAATAGGCGGTACCGGATTGATGGTACCTGGCGGTACCAAAATGTAACACCCGCACCTACTTCCAATGTGGGTTACATGTTCTTGGGCTAGGCTGTAAGCCATATGGGCTTGATCAGACAATCAAGACCCGCAGGATGTAGTATAAGAGGGAAAAGGAAGGCACGGAGACCACATGAACAAAACAGAACCGAATTGGGTCTTCTCCTCTTGGTTGTTTTCTTCTTCCGCTGGTATGCATCTTCTTCAGGTCCGGTTGCTACCACAAGCATCCAAGGTCCGGTGCTGCCACAAATAGCCTTTTGTAAGTGTTGGGGTGAGGAGTCAAAATGATTGTGTTAAAATGAAACGTTTTAATCTCTCTATAAAAGGAAATAGAAGAAAAGGACAAAACATTCTAAAGGAGAATTCCATATCATTTCTAATGAAGAACTTGCCTCAGACCATCTATTAAGATAAGATCTTGAGGTTGAAAATTCTAATACTATGTCGCAGTTATCCAAGCCCGAATATTAGTATAAATCAATACATGTTATTTTGCTAAATATGATCTAAATGATATAATTATGTCTATGTTGAACATATATTACAAACAAATTGCCACGTGAAACATGCAACATGTCTAGACTATAGACGACGCAAGCAAACACTTTCAAAAAACATCATCTTGGTGCCAATCCAATGGAGTTATGCGACATCTCTCCTCATAGCATACTTGCATGGTATGCGAACAAACGAGGATACTTTCTTTTCTTGATTCTACATGAAAAAAACATTATAGTCGCTCTCTCAATGTGTGGGAATCGTATAAAGAGGACATATTGTTAAGTTTGGGGAGGGGGGGGGGGGGGGGGGGGGGGTTGTGTGGCTTCTAAAATTATCAGCTCATAAGGTCCACTACCAAGGTGATGTTCCTTCTTTAGCGCGCTTGCAGGTTTCATAATGATTTTTTATGATAGGTGGACATGTCATCTTCTTGGAGAATTTATGTCTTCTTTATTTGAGAGCTCTAAAAATCCATTTCATGGTTATTATGCGTAAGGGAAGAAGTCTTTGTGGCTTAGCATGCATAATATATTGGTGGTCTAAGGTCATTTGTGAGGGTACTGATGCTAGTTGGGTTTAAATTAGTGTTGATGCACCCTTAGGGGGGGGGGGGGGGGGTGGTGGTTATGGTGAGTGTCATTGGTTAGGATTCAACTGGAAAAGTTCTTGTGGCCGTTTGGGAGGTCCCGACTTTTGGTGGAGGAGGCTGAGTTCGTTCTTGCCTTAAAAACCTTCCGCTTTTCTTTGGGTTTGTGCATGTGTGTGTCATTCTAGAGATCGGTTGTATTCATATGCATCGTTTTCTCTCTATTGTTCCTTTCAACATGTCCACACTTATCGATTTGAGGACGAAGGTTTTCACATCGATGCGGTGCCTATAAAAGTTCAAGTAAGGATAAGGGAGAGGCAATTTGTCCAGTTCATGGTCCTGCAAAATTGTACAGTAGAGGAATTCGTGCGATTGTAGTGGTCGGCGATGTTCCGACACACCTGTCATAACTAGTTGAAAAAGAATTGTGTGCACACTTATTGTTAGGTTAAATATTTTTTATCATTAATTATATGTGTGATTAAAAGAGCACTTTTTACCAAAACAAAACATGAGAGAGGTCACTCATGGGCCTGTTTAGTACAGGATCTTCCGTTCGAGGAATCTCCATACCGGTAGTACCCCTCCGCACCGGACCCGCACCCGAAACTCCACAAAGGACTTGCCTTAACGGAGTCAACTCGACACCACCGAACCCGACTCGCCCCCGCGCTCCTCCCTTTCGCCAGAACACGCCGGAAAGTTCTCGAAGCTCGGCCCCGCGCCCCCTCCACCGCCCGATCCCGATCCGACGGTACCCACCCCTCCCCTCCCACCTTCCAGAGTGTTCACTCCCCACCACCCGTCCCGCGCGCGCTATAACTAGCACCGCCTCCTCGTCCACCTCTTCCCCACAAACACCGATCCCCACCGGCGACCTCGATCGATTCCCACCGGACCAAATCGAAGCAGCAGCAGCTAGGGTTGTCGAGCTCGGAATCTACCACCGCAGGCGAGAGGCAAGATGTTCGGGCGCGCGCCGAAGAAGAGCGACAACACGCGGTACTACCAGGTGCTGGGGGTGCCCAAGGAGGCGTCCCAGGACGACCTCAAGAAGGCATACCGCAAGGCCGCCATCAAGAACCACCCCGACAAGGGCGGGGACCCCGAGAAGGTACCCATAACCGATCTGTTCTTTTTAGTGGGGGTGATTAGGCTGGTCGATTTGGTGCGGTGATCTAGACTTGAGAGGTGGCGGATCTGTGGCCGATTCGATGGGTTTAGGGGCTGGAATTGGTCGATGTGTGCCTGATTGTTCAGCCCGTGAGAATTGGGTGCACCTGGGTTGATTAGTAGGATAGCGAGCGGCTTTCTAATTCACATTTAGATGACCTCTGTTTAGCATTCAGTATGAATCTGTGAGATAGTCCTTGTTCATTTGTTTTCGTAATTATAATTATTCCACATGCCTGAAACTGCAATTGATGCTTGTAGATGCGTAGTAATTGATCAATCTAACAGAGGCCTTTTCACATTCTTGAAACTACACTTGATGATTTTAGATGGTTATTAATCGACCAGTTCTTTAGGAGCTTTCTACGGTTGACGACATGCTATTGATGTAGGAGTAGTAGCCAGCTTAAATATAAGAAACCTGCTATTGATGTAGAAGCAGTAGCTAGCTTAATATATAATAAATTCAGCAGTCGATGTTGCCAATGCCATTCTTGGGAATGCAGCAGTTGGTTTTTAACTTTCTATTAAGATAATCTGTCATGGTTTACTGAAATATACTGGCTGACTGCAACTTGCTTAGTTCGTATTGCCATATGTCAACCTACTGTCTGCCAAGCTTACTGAATTAGTACCAACACTCACAACTGATGCTCTTGTCGTATCAAGCTGTGTTCAAATGATGCTTGTGTCGTTAATCTGTTTGGGTGACACAATTGCTTTTTGGCTTAGTTGGGGAACTAACATTGTGCCACTGCAGTTCAAGGAGCTAGCTCAGGCTTATGAGGTTCTGAGTGATCCTGAGAAGAGAGAGATCTATGATCAGTATGGCGAGGATGCCCTCAAGGAGGGGATGGGAGGTGGAGGCGGAGGGCATGATCCATTTGACATCTTCTCGCAATTCTTCAATACTCCTGGTGGTAGCCCCTTCGGAGGTATGTCCAACACTGAATAGCTTGATCTGTCATTCTGTTCTGCCAATGTTGTAACCCAAATTCACGGCCATGTTGTGTTAATTCTTCAGGTGGCGGCAGCAGCAGACACAGGCGGCGCAAGGGTGAGGATGTGGTTCATCCTCTAAAGGTTTCCCTTGAGGAATTGTACAATGGCACATCAAAGAAGCTCTCTCTTTCACGCAATGTGCTCTGCCCTAAGTGCAATGGGTAAGTCCTGATTTTTGTTGTAACCTCATATCACATTTAGTGTTGTGACCCAAAAAAAAAAAATTCAGCAAAAATGTGAATTAGCTCTAAATTCTGACTGATGTGTACTTACTACAGCAAGGGCTCAAAGTCTGGAGCTTCCATGAAGTGTGGCAATTGTCAGGGAGCTGGATATAAGATGCAAATACGCCAGTTGGGACCAGGAATGCTTCAGCAAATGCAGACGCCTTGCAACGACTGCAGGGGAACTGGTGAGACCATCAGTGACAAGGATCGATGTGGGCAGTGCAAGGGTGAGAAGACTGTGCAAGAGAAGAAGGTTTTGGAGGTAGTGGTCGAGAAGGGTATGCAGCACAGCCAGAAGATCACCTTCCCCGGTGAGGCCGATGAAGCGGTATGTGTAGTAGAACTTGAAGTACAGAGTTCTTTGTCTGTCTTTCTATTTCTGTGACTAATTGTTTGCTTGTTGTGCAGCCTGATACTGTCACTGGAGACATCATCTTTGTCCTACAGCAGAAGGAGCATCCCAAGTTCAAGAGGAAGGGAGATGACCTTTTCTATGAGCACACTCTGACCCTCACCGAAGCCCTGTGTGGCTTCCAATATGTTCTGACCCATTTAGATGGCAGGCAGCTGCTCATCAAGACCAACCCTGGTGAAGTTGTCAAGCCTGGTAAGTGGGAGACATTTGCATGATTTAAGTGGCCGTTGACTTGTTATTCGACGATGGCAATTGATCATGTAATGTTTCTTTACAGATTCATTCAAGGCGATCAACGATGAGGGCATGCCCATGTACCAGAGGCCATTCATGAAGGGCAAGCTCTACATCCACTTCACCGTGGATTTCCCAGACTCGCTGAACCCGGACCAGTGCAAGGCCCTTGAAACCGTCCTCCCGCCCAAGCCCGCGTCACAGTACACGGACATGGAGCTGGACGAGTGTGAGGAGACTATGGCTTATGACATTGACATCGAGGAGGAGATGAGGAGGCGGCAGCAACAACAGGCGCAGGAAGCCTACGACGAGGATGAGGATATGCCTGGCGGCGCTCAGCGCGTGCAGTGTGCCCAGCAGTAGGCAGATTTGGGGGATGTGTTCATCGGGGCAATTTGTTTCTCTAGCTTCTGTGCTATGGTGTTCTCAAAGTTTTCCAAGTTAGGCATTATTAGTATATCCTTATAAAGGATGACAGGTCGACCAGAAAATTCGTGAGATTTCTCGTTTGACTCTCTACTTGACACGTTTATTACTTGTTGGCTGTTTGATGACCTGACTCCCGACATAACACTTGATTTGTTGGGCTGTTCCAAAGATTTCGCTCAACTCTAGCGCTTCAGTTTCTCATGAAACAGCGACAGTCACGTCGTGTTCAGATGTAGCACGTGAATGTTGCAATGTGTGTATGGTAGGCTTTGATGTGGAGCAAAGAACTACTGCCAAGTTTTAAATAGTGTCAAGTTTTATTTGAAGTCAGAAAAATCGGACCAGCAATCAGTATCAGGTTCATAGGAGGAGCAAGATTGGTAGGCGCTGAGCAGTGCCGGACCAATGCTGCTAGATCAGGTGATCGAACTGGCAGGTTTGATGGAAAGCTTTTGCTCCCGAGAAATTGGATGGGAGGTCTGTTAAGAAAGATGGAGATGTGTTACTGAACTCTATCTTCGCCGGACACTGGCAGTAGGCAGCACAATGCAAACGACCTGTTTTTAATTTCTGCACATATGGATGCTGGTTGTTTTGTTCCCTGATGATAAGTGGAACCCAACCCACATTCTGGGAGGATGCATGGAAAAAATATGAAAAAATAGAGTATATTATGTTTACACACGCGCATCCGTAGTAGTCTGTAGTAGTTTGCAACATTTACCCCTACGAGTAGCGAGCCCCAGGATGAGGGTAGTAGTAGTACGGCGAACTCGCCCCATCTTCGTGATGCCGTAGCCCCGACGGAGGGTAGTAAGAGCCACCGGAAGGTACGGGCGGCCCGGGCAACGACGGGTAAGTGACAACGGAGTCCTGAAACTACGGCGCCATGGATGGCAATTCACGATCCATTGAACTTGGCGGCGGAGGATAGCTGCTGGTTGGAGCGGGGAACTCCGGATTCATATGGGGAGGTGGGTATTCGCTCGGCGGTGGCAGCGGATAATACCTTTGCGGCGGTGGCGGCGGATAGCTGCTGATGTGTTCTGTAGAAGACACTGAATAAGATGCAGACGACGCAGGTGTTGGCGGATATGCAGCAGTTAGCGGCGACGACGGCGGTGGGTAGCTGCTGTTTTGCCCGGCATTTGACACCGGACCCGGAAACAGTGAGTCCATCATTTGCGGCGGAGGAGGGTAGTCGCTTGGCGGCAGTATGCCTTGTAGCGGCGGATACAGTGAAGTTGACACTGCTGGCGGCGGGTAGCTGCTGCCGGGTGGCGCAAAGTTGGGCATCGCCGGAGGTGGATACGCCAAATTTGACGGCGGCGGCGGGTAGCTGCTGCCGGGTGGGGCAAAGTTTGGCATCGCGGGAGGCGGATACGCCAAACTTGACGGCGGAGGCGCGCAACAAGAGCTGAGGTCTTGCTCCGGCCGCGCGTCGTTTGGCGCCGCGTAGATCAGCGGCTGCTGGTACGCGCCGCCGCCGGTGACGGCGTAGACGAACTGAGGCTGCCGTTGGGCTTGCCGTTGGGCTTGCCGGGGGCGAGCACCTGGTAGCTCACAAGCTGCGGCGCCGTGCCGTCGCCACCACCACTGCTGAGATGGGACACCGGCACGCAGGTCGTGCCGACAAGCTTGGTGCCGAGAAGCGGCACCTGCGCCTTCACCTCAAACTGGAGGAGTCCGTCGTGGCCCTCTCCCGCGCCGTCGAAGTCAAACGCGAAGACGGCGCCGTCCCAGTCCGGGTTCTGGCCGCCGTCCGGGTCAGCGGGGGCCTTCTCCCGGCGGCCGCCGAGGGACACGGCCACATAGAGCGGTGGCTTCTGGAACGGGACGAAGGACTTGACCCCACGGCAGGAAACGGATCTGACGGTGATGCGCCGGCCCGATGCAGACGGTGATGCGTCCGACATGGCCGGCTTGTTGAAGAAATACCAACTTTTCTTGGAAGGTTGAAGCTTGATGGATCTGGCTTTTCTTAGATCGTGCAGCAATCAGTTGCAACTGCGATGATGTCAGTGTCTGTCTCTCTGGTCATTTGTAATTTGCTGGGGTGTGATTATTTTGTAACTTAATCGCTGAAATAGCCTTATACGCACAAGGAAGCTACCTAGCACCATACGTCGCCTAATTTTGTTCTTCTTCCTGGCCATGTGTCGTGACCAACCTGTCTCATTCATCTTTTTTTTTCTCCCATTTTCTAGTAGCTTGCATCAAGTGTAAGTATCAAGATTTGAGTGTGCTGACATAGCTTGCCGCTCTGTAATATATGATGTCTTAGAACTGTTAAAAACACTAGCAAGTTCGCGAGGCGACACGCCACACTTTTTTTTGACACTAAAAACACCAACTTTATTACTGAATAATCATAGGTATATTTACAAAGTCTGGTGGTTGGATCAGCCAAACATGGCGTCCTACACCGAGGCCTAAAGAACCTTTTGCTATATCATGCGCCTCCCATTTTTTTTTTTTTTTGAGGTAACTTATCACGTGTACCACGCGATATGCGCCTCCCAATTAGATTCTCTCATCTCATGCTTAAATTCTACAAACTCCAGCTGTTGTCGACGACACGCCACACTTGTGCATGTGTTGTCGCCGTGTCGGATGCTGCTGTATTTTACCAGAACGTCGGTTCATTTTTTTTACAGTAGGATAGCCCATATGGAATTTCTGGGCCGAATTTTGCTGCTGCTTGGGCCGATTCGCAGGCCCGAGGCTCGGAAATCAGCACCTACACGAGGGAAGAAATTGAACGGCCCGCGAGCGACGAAACAGACGCGAGCGAGCGAGCTCGACCTCGAGCAGCGACCAGGAGGAACTCACGGTGGCGGCGGCGCCGGTATGCTTCTCCCCACCCTCCTCCCTTCCCCGCATCCTCTCCCTCTCCCCGTCCTCCTCCGAATCCCGAACGACCGTCTGTCCCCTCCCGTGAGCCGGCCCTAACGCTAGATCGACCGGCGGCGGGAGGTGAACGACGGCGGGGTTGGGGAGGTCGGCCTCGGCTAGTGAAGCACTCACCTTCTCTGTTAGAGCAACTGAGGCAACAAACCCAGCTTTGGCTATTATGAACTTTTCTGTTAGGGGCACTACTGACTGTCCTTCAGATTCTTGGTATTATCTGCGTATTGTCACTCTCGAGCTTCCTGATGGGGTTTCTTCCATTTCCAGATCCTTGACTTGTAGCAGCTGAGACAGCACTTACACTAGTTAAAACTATTGGCCCTCCCCACTGTAAATTTAATCGCGTGGAGCGAGTTGGCATGTCTACATTTTTTACAGTAGGAAAACTGATCTGCTTGGTTTATTGTTCAAAACCGGGCGAAAACATGATCATCGTTCATGGCCGCACCAACACCAAGATGACTCAAAATCTGTCGCATCGGCCAAGTCTGCCACGACAGAGAGAGAGAGAGAGAGGGAGGGAGGGAATATTGTGCGCACTCGTTCCCTATCACGACCTTCCTTTTTGCCTGAACGACGAAGAGGGGTGGAGGTGGAGGACCGAAGCTATGTTGATCACCATTAAAGACGGAGATGATGAAGAGGGGCGGAGGTGGACCACCGAAGCTCTGCTGATCACCAGTAAAGACGAAGATGGGCACGTAGAGTAAACTGCGGCCGTAGTGGTCATCCGGTGGAGGGTTTGGCCTGTGCGGCGAACAACAATCGGCTGAGCGAAGGGGACGGCGGAAGCAAGGGATTAGGCGCTAGAGGAAAAAGGGTATCAGAGGAGCATTATGAGCGCGTATGGAGTGACGAATCGGGATAATCGACCAAAGGAACTGCCTTAGAAACAACTAGACAATAGACACATCACCGCAAGCTGAAAACAGACGACAGGCTAACACACTGACAGGTCGAGCTGCCTACTGCTTGGAGTTTTGATCTTTGGAAAGATACGTGCATTGGTGGTCGACCGACCAGGGCCTTTGCATTTGTGGTCCTCGGACCGCCCTCCAGGCATGTTTTTAATATCTTCTCTTAAGCCATTTCGTTTTAAGGCTCCGTTTGGTCTGCAAGATTCCAAAAATACAGTAATAGGAGAAACGTCGAAAAATTATAGGAATACAGGTGCAAAATAGAGGATTGAAAAACACAAAAAAAATGTGTAAATTTGGTTGTTTGGTTCACATGAAAAGGGAAAAAAACACATGATTACTAATAAACATGGTCAAATCAATGTCAAACACTTGAGAAAGTATAATTAATATGTTATTATGCTGCTAAAGACCTCAGTCTCATTTTTCGTGTGTAGGATTTTGAAAAAGGTCCAAGTAGATTGTAAATTTGCTGCCTTTTTTAAGTTGAGATCAAAGAAAAATTCCTGGGTTTTTTCATTTGCTCAATTCATTTTAATAAAACGGGTGAATATTGCTAGTAACATTATTTCCTTCACTTTTTCATTAAACCAAACAAGCCCTAAACCTGCCCAAATCGTGTGCGCCGCTAGTGTTTAAGTCTTTGTCTCCCTCATATCTCCTCTCGGTCTCCCTTACGCCGCAGGATTTCTTCCCCGATCCCAGCCAACTCTGGCCGCCTCACCCGCTACCAGCTACCGGCGCGACCCCGAGAAGCTGAGCGCCGGTTGATCTTTCCAGCTTTCGCCCTGATCTTTTCTGCCGGTGAGTTTGGAGTGGACTTGGCTTGTCTATTGGGTATGGTGGATTCCTGGCTGGGGGGAGGCGGATCTGTGGCCGGAATGTGCAATTCAATTAGTCCAGGGAATGCAACTGGTGGGTGCGTAGCTGATGGTTGTAGGCCGGGAGAATTGGGTGCATGTGGGGGAATGATTAGGATTGGGAGCGGCTTCCTAACTCGCATTTAGTCCACCTCTGTTTAGCATTTACTATGAATCTGTGAAATTGTCCTTGTATATTTGTTTTTTGAACTGTTCACATACCTGGAAACTGTTGTTGATGCTTGTAGAGGTTAATTGATTGAACAACTTAACAGCAGCCTTTTCACATTGTAGAAACTATAATTGATGCTGATTTTAGATGTTTATTTATTGATTGAGCAATTCGTTAGAAGCTTTCTACGGTTGATTTTCTACTGATGTAGGAGCAGTAGCTAGGTAACATATGGAGGAAATCGTTCCGAGTTAGTAGTAGTGTTAGCAGTAGCTAGATCTGGGAGAAAATTATTTACACTCAATCTATCAGAAGGCAGTTCAAAACACATGTACCGATGGTTGGGTTCTTATACAGGCCTTAGTAATCCATACTTTTTCTCCCAGATCTGAAATCTCATCTCCTATTAGTTCATCCTATTTGACCTAATATACAGATGGTTCGTAAGTGCTTCATTTTCTTCCGACCTATGCATCCTAGTTTTCTGTTGTTTTCTTGTGGTTCTAGCAAGGAGTGTAAATTTCAAATCTAAATCATGTTCTTGGTAGGCGTTTATAAGCATGGATCCCAAAGAGAAACCCAAGACGACCAGCGCTGGTATGGTGCCCGAAGAGAAGCCCCACACGGCCAGCGCCGGGAGTGCTCCGGCGGCCTGCCTCCGCCGCGTCTGGACTGCATAAAGTGCTTCGACATGCTGTGGTTCTGCTACTCGCCCTGGCACCAGATGCAGTACTACTACCGCTATGGTGACTTCGACAGCTGCTTCGGCAAGTGGGGGGATCTCATCGACTGCCTCACACTCAAGACGAAGCGGAAGGCAGAGGTGGAGGCGATCCTCATTGCCCGCGAGAAGGCCAAGCCGCACATCTGGACCTACCGCACCGTCGACGAGGCGGCGGAGAACTGGTACCGGATGTACAAGCACAAGTTGATGATGTCGAAGCCTGCAGATTCTGCTGCGCCCCCTCCCAAGTCTGGTGGTTTTTTCTGACAGTTGTAAGTCGGGGAAGCGGATACAAACGGAATGGTTGATTATGCTTTTATTTCTCTGTTCTTAGAACACTGATTTTTGGATGTACCTGACTGGGTAAATAATTGGAACATTGGATGGATTGATACCTGAATCTCGTTCTGTAAATCATGGCAGGCGACTGAACCAGACTGTTTTTGTGGTTCTTTTGCTGTTATATGCTGACTGCATCTTCAAGAGGAAGGGTGACGACCTCTTCTACGAGCACAAACTGACCCGCAGGGAAGCCTTTTCTGGCTTCCAGTATGGTCTGACTTGGCAGGCAGCTGCTTATCACGTCCACCCTGGCGTAGTTGTCAAACCTGGTAAGGGACCTTTGCCTGAATGAAGTGGTCGTTCAGTTTGGTTACTCAACGGATGCTCATTGGTCATGTTGATTAGTGTTTCTTCAGATTAATTCAAGGCGATCAACGATGAGGGCATGCCCATGTACCAGAGGCCATTCATGAAGGGCAAGCTCCCAGACTCGCTGAGCCCGGACCAGTGCAAGGCCCGCGAGACCGTCCTCCTGGTTCCTGCCCACAACGCAGTGCACGGACATGGAGCTGGACGAGTGCAAGGAGCCCGTGGCGATGAGATGGAGGCGGCAGCAACAGCAGGCGCAGGAGGTCTACGATTAGGACGAGGACATACCTGGAGACGGCGTGGGTGCAATGCTTAGCAGTAGGCAGATATGTTATTATCCTGGGCAGATCAATTTGCTTCTATCACTGCGTTCGGTAGGACTGAGTATGTCAGGTCGTCCAGAGAATTTATTTGCGTTCTCGATTGACTTGCTGTGACAGGGCCAACATCACGCTTGACCTATGTTCGGTTGTCGCAAAGATTTCGCCGAACTCCAGAGGCGACGATGTGTATTTCGTCGTCAGATGTAGCAGGTGATGCACAATCCTGCCGCCAAGCAGATGCACCTTGGATATATGTTAAAGCATAGGTGTCGTCACTCGACTTCACATGTTGCTGAATTTTAAACGAATCACCGTTCGCTGTGGCTTAGAAGGGAGTGTACGCAAATAACATCACATGTTATTTTGAACTTCACATGTACACCAACAACATCAAATATGAGGCGAGTGCTTGCCTAGTTGCCTGAACATGGTACCTTGCTTGATCAGATTCTCAGTTAGAAGGGGAGCTTTTTTTTCGCCTTTTGAAAAATGAAGGAGAGCATTTGGGGAACGCATTACCCGGGGCAAGCAGCCACTCAAGTAACGCTTATACAAATGCATTATTATTTGTTTTTTTAACGGATAAGGGCCCCGAACCTGAAGTACCCGGGCCGATTTATATTATTTCAGAGTGCAAATTACACACATCAAACAAAAAAAAGTGCAAATTACAGACTTAGCAGGCCACAAAGAACCCAAAAATACAGACAAGTCCCTGAATTTAACAAGGAGAACCCCGAGGAAAATAATATACGATTGGGTCCACTGTTCAACTCCGTCACAAAGACTAGCTAGGGTACAAACCAACTAGGTTTAGTTGAGCACTCATGACTGTCCTCCGGCGATCTGTACAAGCACTCAATTTTGTTATCCTGCATGCTGTAACAGTAGGCCTGAGGGGTGGCAACTGTGTTCTCGTCATGAACATAATAGATTCGAGTTCCGTCTCTAGCGCTGTTCTCCATGAAGGTGGCTTTGTATCCGTCCAGGAACAGTTCGTAGTTGCCAGCATTGGTCACCTTGAGCCAGGCCAGCCCGTCTGGCACAGACCTTAACTCGAAGATGGCGAAGGCCACGGGCTGCGACGACTTCACACTGGTCCTGACCAAAACCGGCTTGGTTGGCAGCGCAACAAGATGGACGTAATCGAACTCGTCGTCGTCAGTACGGGTGCCGTACATCTTGTTGGCAAGGTTCGGCGTGTCCGGTGGAGGCTTCACTAGGTGGACGAAGCCGAGCGTCTTGGCGTCGAACACCTCCATGACGCCGTTGGTCTCCAAGCCGTACATCTTGCCGTCGTGATAGGCAAAGTCGAAGTAGCCGTAGTCCTCCACCGGCCCCCAGGGCTTTTCCACCATGGTCCACGCCGTCTCCGGGGCGGCAGAAAACCATGCCCGTTCTGCCCTGCAGCGCGTGGTACATGATGACCATCATCCCCTCCGCTGCCGCCGTTCCGGGCGGGACATGGACGGCGAAGCGTAAGCAATCTGCGAAATCGATGTATCTCCTGAAGATCCAAAAGTTGGTTCGAACGGTCCAGATCTTGTCCCGCGGACCCAGAAGCGATTGCGCGCACTTTCGTCGTCGGTGTAGTGCTCATATTCTCTGTGCATGATGTCGCGGCCGTCGTAGACGGCTTTGAGCTTGGGCAGGGCGGCCGTCGCGCCCGTGGCCAGGTGCTACAGGTGGCAGGACGTGTCGCGGGCATCGACGATAACAGACCAGCCGCTCGACAAGGGGAAGACTAGGGCGTGCTCCGAATCTGAACCGGCACGGGGAGGGGCAGGAACCAGGAGGCGCGGCGCTGGCGCTACCGTGGTGCGCCATGTCCGGCACACGGAGCGGAACGCGGCGAGCCCGGTGACGGAATCGCGGCACTTCTGAGCAATGAGCTCCACGAGATCAGATGGGAGACTCAACCAGTTGGTGTGTTCCTGGTTAGCCATTGTCGATCTGTGGGTTCAGACGGAGTATAGTATTATAAAGGCAGCCCAGGCTTGCCGTCCTTAACCCCGACTCCTGTCTGCCTTCGGATTGATTATCACAACGTCCGAGAAGGCCAGACGGTACTCTCGAAAGACATTTGGTGTTACTATGTGAACAAAACGATCCATCCATCCACCATGGCCTCGCCAAACCTCGCTCTCCCGATCCATGGCGGAACCATCTCGGGTGGGAGACCTTTGCCTGAATCAAGTGGTCGTTCAGTTTAGTTTTTCAACGGATGCTCATTGATCATGTTGATTAGTGTTTCTTCAGATTCATTCAGACTCTCTGAACCCGGACCAGTGTAAGGCCGTCGAGACCGCCTTCCCGCGCAAGCTCGCGTCACATTACACGGACATGGAGCTGGACGAGTGCGAGGAGACGATGGCGTGCGGCATGGATGAGATGAGGGGGCGGAAGCAACAGCAGGACGAGCCGACGAGGCCATACCTGGAGGTGGCACGGGTGCAATGCGCAGCCGTAGGCAGATATGTTATTATCCTGGGAAGATCAATTTGCTTCAGTCACTGCGTTCGGTGCTGTTCTGAAGTTTTCCGAGTTGGGCGCCTTACGATGGGACTTGTTTGCGTTCGGTACTAAACGATGTCAGGTCGTCCAGAAAATTGTTTGCGTTCTTGATTGACTTGCTGTGACACGTTTATTACTTGTTGGCTGTTGATGAGCCGACATCACGTTTTGACATGTTCGATTGTTGCAAATGTTTCGCTGAACTCTAACGCTTGCAGTTTCTCATGAAAACTGTTCCTCGGATTCTGAAAATGTCATCTACCTCGCCACCCACAAGTCCTAGCTGCCGGTCATGGCGCTGCGGAACATGCGAATCACCGGTCGTCGCTGTGGAGTACGGGAATAAACATAGGAACATGAGGCGAGTGCTTGCCTGAATATGTACCTTGCTTGATCCGATTGTCAGTTAGAAGGAGAGCAGTTTTCTCCTTTTGAAAATTGAAGGGGGGGATTTGGGAAGGCATTACTCAAGGCAAGCAGGCCACTCAAGCAACGCATATACGAATGCATTTTTTTTTTTTTTCATCCACTCTAGTTCCATTAAACAAGCACTACTACTAAGCTCGGTAAAATCAATGTACTTTCCTCTACGGTCTACGTGCTTCTGGACTTCTGGTAGTTGACCTTCCATCCTTCTTTGTATATTATATAAGGGAAGTTAGACCTTCAAGGCTGATCAGCATGTTACTGGATTGCGACCTTGCGACGGCTAAGAAATAATGCAGAGAGGTGGAGAACGTATATGTTCTCCGAAGAGGAAATGTTGGGATGCAACCTGCAATGTGTTGATCGGTATGGGTCGTCATATCAACCTCTCGGTGTGTGTTTTTTCTAGAGTGCGTGTGTATTTTTCCCTTTCCGCCTAGAGGTGAAGCAAAACCCATTTCGCGTTGGAATTTTGCACTTGGGACTTAGCCCATAGCCCAACTAATTCTGAAATTTTTTGCTCCAGAGGAATCGAAGGGGCCCAAAAGGGCCACACAGCCCACTCGTGGCCCTACCTCAAGGACAGGTCCTGGCCTCGAGTGGGACCCGTGTCTCCACCTCGTGGCTCGGTTGCACCGCCTCCCAACGACTATTCTTTTTGTCTTGACCTAACCGTTCGGAGCAAAGTTTATTTTCGGAGAGCGGAGAAAGAAGCCGCTGTTCCGTGACGATCCAATCGGGTCCAGTTCTGGTACTCTCTTTGAAGGATGATCCATTTTGGAGGCTTCTTCATCGACCTTGTTGTATCCATGATGATGTGTGAGTAGTTCCGCTTGAATTATGGATCTATAGAAGTAGCTAGATTGCACTCTCTCTCACATGTTCTTCAATACAAAGTTCCCATGAGCTGTCCTGCATTATTGAGATTCATCTGATGTAAAAAAGATTGTATTTGTTGGGATATGATGAATTATCACTTTATGATCAGATTCATTCATATTGATACCTATGATGTTATCTTGATGCATCATTTATAGTCCATGATCTCCGATTTATTTTTCTACTATGGCCAACTTTGGTGCTTACATCTTTAGAAAGAGTGGTGTATGATAGTTGGTTCAACCTTGCATGCATTGTTCTATATCCCAGTAACAAAAGCGACAAGATGTGCATTATGTTGTTGCGGCAAAGGATAAAACAACGATGTTTATGTCACATTTAGATGATGTTTTTACTGTACAC
Source organism: Poa pratensis (assembly GCA_947311845.1). Taxonomy (NCBI): domain Eukaryota; kingdom Viridiplantae; phylum Streptophyta; class Magnoliopsida; order Poales; family Poaceae; genus Poa; species Poa pratensis. The sequence continues at coordinate 17,795,900 of CAMZMU010000040.1, read as the reverse complement.
ATTATTTCAATTTACTTAAGGCAATAATCTTCTTATATGAACTTAATTCCTAGGGATGTAAGTATAGAAGCGGTCTCGAAGAGCATTATTAGTTATAGATGTTGTTGGATTAACGGTCTATATATTTTGAATGTTATGACTATATGAATTATGACATGAATAGTTATAAATCATAAAAGTAAGGATAAGTACAATTTAATCGCTGCCCAACTGTAAGCTTTCAAAGTTATGCAGAATTTTTCCTGGTTTGCAACAGGGACTGTAGGGAGAGGTCGAGCAGGGATGGATCCATGTGGATGGAGATAGGATGCGGAACGAGCGGTGGACCGTGAGGTGTAGGAGATAACGACTTTGGATGATTAATTTAGAAGCGGTGGAAAAAAGGGCGACTCAACGAGCACATGACGGGAAAAGAGAGACCGCCTCGCCTCCCATACCGCACCACTGCACGCCAACCAGATGATGAAAATCGTACGGTGCATGGTGCAAACACGTGATAAGGCAGATTATCGTCAGCCAGGAAATAGAAATTGGGAAAGAAAAACCCTATTTGTAGATATTTTAATTTCATGCATAATTTCTTATTTGATAAACTAACAGGAAAATTTGTATGCACCATGTGATACAGAGGCGCACTGGGTGATTATATGAAATAATTGATTTCTCTGTGTCAGAAGTAGTAGAAGCATAAAAACCTATGTTCGGCGGTGATTATTTTTCAGACGCTATTTAAATAACAAGTATAAATTATGAACATATTGTCAGCTTATAACTGAACCCACTGTAACTTGAGGAGTTCAATTTGTACTCCAGAAGTTTCTGTGAATGTGCTTACCTAACCATACACTATCTACCTCTATTAAGATATTTGTTAGGCCTTATGCTTATGTTTAATTATTAAAAATAAATAATACACCACACAATAATAAATATATATATTCATGATATAATTTATTTTTTGCCAAAAAAATATTCAAGGAGCTGTGTGTTTTTTCTTTTCATGTGGTGGTTATGTACCTTGTTACGGAAATATCTTAAATGGGAAATGCATACATTTTTATATTCATATAATACAACCATATAGTGCAAAATAACAATAATAAAACTGAGAGACATTATTGTCGGGTTAACAATGCTAACTAAGTAATAGACAACATATATATGTTAAAACCATAATATGATTAAAAAAGTTTAAATACATAAAATTTTAGTATAATTATGTTTAACTTGCCTGAGTGCAATATTTAATTGGAAGACCCTAGAGACAAGGAGATTGACAATGAGATAGATAGCGTCGGATAATGTGTCGTATTGCATCGCCACACGCACCGTGTGATCACCCCGAAGCCCGTCGTTCTGCCATAGGTCGGGAAAGAGATAGAGGAGCTGATGGAGCCCATGCTCTAGACGAGGATATAAGCACCCAAACGAGAGGAGGATGAGGAGGTGGTGGTGACGTGCACTAGCGATACGAGGAGCCATGTCACTGGGAAGGGTTGGCTTCCGAGCTCGCGATGGAGGCTGCTGATGAAGACAACGATGAGTCTGCCATGTCTCCTGGTTGGTTAGTGTTGGCTTGTAGGGAACTAAAAGACGTGGTTATTCCACACCTAGTTATTTGATATATTTGACAGTCCTGATTTTTTTTCCCTTCTAGCTCTATCCTCTCTCAAATCGAGACCCCACGGTGGGGACTTATCTGAAGCCATAAATTCATGACTTGGTAGTTACCAACCGAGTAAATTGCACAAACACCCCCATGTTGGAAAATATGTCGAGCCAAACAAGGACCACATAATTTTCTTCACATAAGACCATGTTTCATAGTATAATTAGTTGTGCAAAACACAAAATCACCTCGTTTCTAGCTTTGATAGCTAGGATTTCTCACATGTTAAGCCCATTGTTTGTATCGAGGTGGCAATTGTCTTCCTAATACCGAGTATCTCGATGAACTCGACTAGCACCATCGCCGCGTCCCTCATAGGCTCTCGCCAGAGAGGCTGACCACAAGCAAGCTACATGGCCCTTTGTGAGCCTCTCGGACTCTCGGTAGAGTCAACCTTAACCAGACAAATCTAGGAGTCGATCTCTGCCTCCACGCGACCACACGTCGCATTGAGCTGGCCACGGGGCACCAAGGTGGTGGTCGCATACGCCATGGATGTAGACGAGACATATTCCGGCTACATCACCACCATATGCAAGCGCATCCAGTTGTCGAATACTTTTTCTGCTTGGAATTTCCTCTCACACCACTTCTTCTCGTTAAAGAACGTGTATATTAGACGTGCAGGTGCGATTGTTGTAATAAACGAGGTTAATGAAGCTTGAGATTGTCATGATACTGTATCATGTATAGGTAGGGTGAGTCTCAAGGAAAATCTCAACTATAACCATCTATATCTTGTAATCTCCATATACTCCTATAAGATTTTCATCCTGAATATCGACACTCGGCACTCAAAAAGCACTACCAAAATTAAATCCATGAGTGTTGCTGCCCTATCCAGACCACCGCAAAGCACCAATCACTATACTCACAAGCGCACGTGCGTTTCAGACAAACTTCGTCCTACAGACATGCACGCACAAGGGTGTGTGAAGCAATGTTTTCGTTGGGTCCAAAACTCCACACTCGTTAATATTGGTTTTTCAGTTATAGTGTGTGTATGTTGGTGGTGAGGGTGTTTGTATATCTAAATTATACTCGGTCGAACAGTAAACTTGCTAAATGGTTCACACAACTTGGAAAAATAAAAGTTGCACCAAACAAGCTGCAAAAGTCAAACCCTGAACCATGATTGCATTGCATTGACCCCGACGGTCCCAACGACCAAGAATCCAGCAACAAAACAAGCAAAAAAACACACCAAAATCAAATCAAGCGAGGTGACGAAATATAAAAATACCCAACGCCGCATTGACCTCGATCGAAGCCATTGCCCATTCGCCCGGCCGCATCCAATCCAATACAGCTCTCCCGTACATGGTATAGTATGGTAATGGTCTCCTCCTTCCTTCCCGTCCCTCTCCGCCGCAACATGCAAAGCGTTGACGTCCCGTCGCAACCTCCCTCCCTCGGCTGGATCCAAGCGAGCTCCCTTCAAGATCAAACAAAAACCCCACCAAACGATCAACAGCGAGACCTCGAACCACTCTCCCTCTTCGGCTCCTCGCCAACGACGACCCTTCACCTCACCTCTCTAGCTAGCTAATCTTCAGTTCACCACGCGCGCGCGCGCAAAGCGTTCATCTTGGGCTGCGGGAGCGCCAAGATATTGTCCGGCGTGTCACGATGAACTCCGGTGGCCCGCCGCCAGACGGCCGCCCCGGCCCGGTGGACGGCAACTCCGTGGGCATGTTCAGCTCGGACCGCATCGGCGGCTTCGGATACGGCGTCGGCGTCTCCGTCGGCATCCTCCTCCTCATCACCACCATCACGCTCGCCTCCTACTTCTGCACCCGTGCGCCGCCCGCCGACGACGGCACGCCGTCTCCGCGTCGGCGGCACGCGCGACGCCGCCGCGAGGCCGACGCGGACGGTGGCGCCGACAATGGCGGCGTCGACGACCACGACGTGGAGCTCGGCATCGACGAGGCCACGCTCAAGGGGTACCCGGAGGTGGTGTACGGAGAGGTCAAGAGGCGGAAGAAGAAGCTGGGCACCACCTGCACCTGCTGCTCCGTCTGCCTCGACAACTACGGCGACGGCGACGTGCTCCGGATGCTGCCCGACTGCGGCCACCTCTTCCACCGCGAGTGCGTCGACCCCTGGCTCCGGCAGCACCCGACCTGCCCGGTATGCCGGACCTCGCCGCTGCCCAGCCCCTTGCCCACGCCGCTCGCCGTGGTCACCCCGCTGGCCATGGGGAGGCTGTCGTCGTGACACCACACCGAGGTTCTCGCTTGATTTTATTTTTCTTCCTTTTTTTTTTGAAAAATAGGATCCATGAAAAGAAAAGTTCAGGGTAATTAGGCGATAGAAGCTTCTTTGTTGGTCGTGGGTGTAAATTCGGTTTCAGCTTAGTATCTTTTTTTCTGATGAAAATGCAAGTCAGGCTAGCATTCTGTACTGACACAAATGGTTCAGAATTCTTCCATAAAAAAGATGCGCTCAGAGATTATTAACTCAGATTAGAAAATTAAATCGACGTAGGCCATTCGTGGTGTCAATGTAGCAAGTAACTTACTTTGAAGAAACAACAAGTTGTGGATTTCAAGCTCGAAATGTGAAGGTGTTATATAGACCGGCCCCGCGAGTGGATAGGGATAGCTACAGTACTCCAGAGGCGAAAAAGAGGCGACCGGAGTTTCGAGCCTCTCGCCGGCGTCTTCCGCCGCTCCCCTCCGCCTCCGGTCGCCGTCTTGGCACTGTGAGGTGGGGGGGGAGCTCCGGCAGCGTTAGCGAGTGTAGATAGTACCTAGTATTAGGTGTAGTTCCTGGCGGCGACATCGACGACGGGAGCGGTGGCGCCGATGAGGTTTGTGTCCTTCCCCTCCTTCCGTTCCGGCCTTGTCGCCGGTGAGGCTGTGAAGGTCGTTCGTCCGGTGATCTTCTCCGTCTTCGCTTCTTTGGCCGGCCGTGGCGGCATGGGGAGAAGCCGGTGGCGGGTGGTGATCCGTTCTTGGTGCTGGTGGTGGTCTGCTTTGGCGAGCTTGCTCTGGCCGGCCGTGGTGGCGAGGGGAGCGGTCGTCGGAGATGGTTGGGTTGCTGATGGTGGTCCTGGGCGGCGCCGGGTCGGCGGGATGATGGGTGGAGCGGTGGTGATGGTGCTGTGGCCGTGCTCTTTCAACGTGTTCGGTTTCCGTCGCTTGCGGCGGACGGCTCAGCGGTCTTCTACAAGGTGGAGGTGCGATCTCACCGCCGGCGGGAGGTACGGCGACTCCGGCGACGGCTAGGCGTTTGGGGCTGGCGTTGGATCCAATTGCGTTTTCTTCCGGCGACTCAGGGGGTTCTTTGCATGTTGCAGGGTCCTTTTGTAATTTTCTTTTCTTTTCTGGACCTGTTTGTAATGTGTACTGAGTTCCTGTTATATGAAATTGGATCCTTTCAAAAAAAAAAAAAGTGAATGCGTGCTCTTGCCGTTATGCTTTTGTTTCATTTGATTCGATATACTTGACTTCCATTGTCAAGTAGAACAACAATTAGACTTTATTATTCAGATTCCAGCAAGTTGGTCCAATTTACAATTCCAGCAACACACAGCTGCGGCCTCTTAAGCCCCGTGGTTTGTTGCGTCAATTAATGCAAATCCGATAGTTTACTTTTAATTGTGGTTTGAACTTTGAAGTAACATGGACACCGATGGGGTCTCATGTCCTGATGGAGAGCAAAATGACAAGCCCCTCGATTTCAGAGAACGAGAATTCTGCAAATTCTGCTTTGATCCAAACAAAAGAAGGACCATCCACATGACCTGAACTTTTTCTGTGCACTGAACTGCTTAGATTTCTGAGCTCGTTGAATCACCGGTATTGCCTGAGGACGAAGTAGGCCGTAGGCCCGCTATATTAATATAACAACCATCAGATACAACCAACAACAAGAACGAACGAAATGTTGGGGCAGCAGCAAACACACACACCCAAAGCAAAGAAAAGAAGAAATAAAAAACGACATAAGCGGATTGACTAAACGATGGTGACCGCAATACAATTCTGCAATTTTGGTTTCAGAGGCATGGATTAAACGCCGGATGAAGTGGTAAAGGGGAGTACTGCTGTAGAAAGATTCAGGTCTCGATCTGCAGGGTTATTGTCCGCGATAGTACAGCGTGGACAAGCCGATTACTAAGTTGGTTACGATAGATCATTTAAATGTAGACGACTTTCTGCTCCTTCAGTTTTATTTAAGTGTATATGTATCGTAGACTCGTGGTACCATTAGCCGAATACTTCCATTGTCAAGCAGAACAACGATTATAGTACTAGACAAGTTCAGTATTCTGATTCCAGCAAGTTGTTAATTTACAATTCCAGCAGCACAGCAACTGAATGTTTAATACTATCAATGTTTTGGGTACCGAACTGGGAAAAAATCTCGAGGGCGGTTACCAGAAATCTCGACAGGTTACCGGACAAATTCAAATGTCAAATTTTGAATTCAAATTTCTGGAATTTTCAGAAACTGGGTAACCGCTCGGTAACCGGAGAAATACCGGGCAAATTCAAATTTCAAATTTGAATTCAAATTTCAGGAATTTTTTGCTCGGTAAGGTCTTTTACCGAGGGTGCTCGAGATTCCCGGTTACCGCGAGCGGTAACCGGATTTCTCGCTCGGTTACCCAAACCTTGAATACTATAGCCTATATAGCTGTAGTCGTTAAGCAAGATACATACAGCCCCCTAACCCCAGGTTTGCTGGGTCAGTTATGCAAATCCAATAGTTACATTTTTCTTGTGGTTTCAAGTAACACGGACACCGATGAGGTCTCATGTTCTGCAAGTCAAGATAGAGAGCAAACCCTGAACTGAATTTCTTATGTGCACTGATGTGCTTAGATTTTGGGAGTTCGTTGAATCACATAGGTACTACAACAACATTGTGTTTAGTTGTTTCCTAGAGCTCAGGTCAAATAAAATTCTGAAACTTTGTTTTGCCTGCTGGAGAGAACAAAGAGTCGGTTGGTTTCAGATTCATGTATGAAACACGAGAGTGGTAGATATACTGCTGTATCGAGATTCAGGCATCTGCAGGGTTATTCTCTGCGATAGTACGGCGTGGAAAATGCGCATATACGTTGGTTACGATAGATCATTTAAATGTGGACGACTTTCTGCTCTTTCAGTTTTCAAGTGTATGTATCGTAGACTCGTGGTACTGTTATTTGTGGTCCAGCAATCCAGCTACAACCAGTGAAAATTCTACCAGCCAGTGTGTGCTACTACCACTGACGTCGGGTAAAAATTAAAGCGGCAAAAAAAAACGACTCAGTAAGCCCGAGTCTGAATCCAAATTTAAATTTACAATTTTTACTTCTTTAAAGTAAGTTTTAGATTCACGTTGAGGTTTTCCCCGTTCCATTTCACGCAAGAGGAAAGCTTCGCAGAGTCTGTTTACAAAGCAAAAGCAGAGCTAAAAGAAAGACATTAACTGCTTGCGAAACTAGGAGCAGCAAAACTACCAACGAAGCCGCTAGATGGCCCACGGCCAAGCGCTGCAGAAACAGCACAGCACTTACAAAAGCATCATCCAGAACACGTTTTTGAATATTACAAGCCAGGTGGGGAGGAGTTGATGTCTTCCCACCCACCCGAGTTCAAGTCCTCATGCTTGCAATTTCGGTGATGTTGCACCCTCCTCTATCAAAAATCACGTGGCTCTCCCACGTAGGAATCATTATAATATTACAAGCTAGGCGCTTTAGGGACGAGGTCGCGACGGCCGGCGTCGTGGATGGACGCGGCTTTGCTCTCCGGTTCTCTCCGTGGAACCGGCAGCTTCAATCGGTGCAGTGCCCGCTCCGGCACCGCATTCAGCTTGAGCTCACCGGCATCCTGGCTCACGCGTGGAACCGCTCGACGGCCGGCGCGCTTCTTGGCACGACGGCGTGGATAGAGGGGATGGCGGCCGCAACGGCGAGCTCGGTGGACATGCGCACCCTCCTGGTGACCGCGTGGGTGGATGATCTCGACCGCGTGCCGGCGGAGAAGGAGCTCTGGATTGAGGAGCCCGGCGACCCGCTCGATGAAGACGACGCCCTTGTGCTGCCGGGTGAGCTGCCCATAACGGCGGAGAAGAACATGCTCAAGTACGTCGTGACTATGCGGATGACCTGCTCGGCGGACAGACGTGGACGGCCGCGCTCGCCGGAATCCGGTGATGATGATGGCGGTGGCCGCGGGGGAGACCGCGAGAAGGGCGTCGGTGGTGGCCAGGACTCGCGCGTCTCGCGGAGGGACCAGGGTCCGTCCGGTGCGCGGCGGAGCCGTAGCAGAGGAGGTGTGGCCGGAGATGACCGCCGGCGCGCCGGCGGGCGGCACAGGGCCACGGCGACGACAGCGCAGGAGCTGGATGTCGACATTCCCGGGGCCACGGTGGGGCCAGTCGCTGACGTGGCCGGTCAGCAAGGCTCTTTTGACCCAGGCATGTGCGCCGGATGGGTCCAGGCTGTGGAGGAGACCGGCATCTCCTAGGATCCAATGCTGCTCGAAGCGGAATTGGCCGCTGGGCACTCGACACGTGGCGCAGGCGGGCCCTCTCTGGGACGGACGCGGGAGCTGGTGCGGCTTCCAGCCGTTGGCGAACTGCCAAGTGGCAACTGCGGGCTGGCTGGGTCTGCTGAACCTGCAAAGCTGCTGATAGGACCCACTGTCGCTGCTGCAAAGGCACCGTCCTCCCCTGCCCCTGTTTTGGACTCTGATGGAGAGTGTGGACTGCTGACCGCGCCAGCTGCGTCCAAAATTCAAATTTTGGATACTCCGGAGCGGCCGCGCTCGGTGGATGATCTAGTGCGCTACGGGACGGGGTTTGGTGGGACGCTGTTGGGACGCGACCGTGGGCTCAGTGGAGAGCTGATCCTATCCTCGGCGGGCCTCCTCTCATCTGGTGTCGGTGGGCCCGATTCCCCGTGGACTCCTGTCAGCTTGGCCAGTCGGCGTGATGGGTCACTGGCCTCAGGGCTGGAATTTTTTCCGGTCTCCTTGTCGATTGTGGGTACCGATGATGTGCAGCCTGTCGAGTCGATGCAAGCAGTGGAACAGCCTGGGGCTCAGAGTCTGGAGCAGCTAAGGAGGGGCTATGTGAAGCCCGTGGCGCCGGTCCTTCACAGGCCGGCGAAGCGCAGTCGCGCGAAGAGGATCTACTCCGGACCGGTGCGACGCAGCAGCAGGCACCGTGGGAAGTTCGCTGCGGGTACTCCGGTGAAGCGCCAGCAGCGCGAGTTGATCACGCGGTTGCAGATCGCGAGGGAAGGAGAGACCATCGGCGACGAGGCGCTGAATGCGTACCTGGACCTCTTCAGCCAGCCGTTACCGCAGAAGCACATTGACGTGATCTTGAGCTTGTTCGGGTGGCTACCTGAGGCGTTGCCGATGGTCGAGGACGTGCCAGTGGAGTGCCTAGTTTAGGCGTGGATCTATTGTTTTCCTTTTAGCCTCTTGTTCCTTGTATTTGTTTTTTCTCCCGGAACTATGTTGGATATGGATCTTGTGATTGCCATTTGGAATGCGCGTGGATTAAACTCGGGGCACGTAGAGCAGTGATTTTTCAAGCTATGGCGGCAACTGGCGCCAAGATAGTCTGCCTCCAGGAGACTAAGATGGAGATCATCACGGCCCAGATCGTCCGCGAATGCCTTTACCGTGCGATGATGGGCAGATTCCGGCGTACTCTGTCGTTGTTGGAATTGAAAGAGATCTACCTAAATGGGAGAAGATTCACTTGGTCCAATGAGCGTCAGCAACCAACTATGGAAAGCTGGATAGGGTCTTTTCGACCGTGGATTGGGAGGAGCGCTTTCCAGACGCCTTTCTTTCGGCAAACTCCTCCGGGCCCTCTGACCACTGCCCCTTGGTGCTGAGCCTAGCCCCAGATCTGCAGATGGGGCGTAGATTCCAATTTCAGTCTTTCTGGACGAAGGCGGAGGGTTTTCTGGACGTGGTTCAGGAGGCTTGGTCGTCAGTGGAACAGGAGATCAACCCCTTCAAGAGGTTGGATCTAAGCTTCGAGCCACGGCCAAAGCCTGGCAAGGTGGAGTAGCAAGTTCATTGGCAACATCAAAATGCAGATACTGCTAGCCAATGAGATAATCCTGCGGCTAGACGTGGCCATGGAGACCCGACCCCTCTCACCGGCAGAGAGGGGGCTTAGGAAGGCCCTAAAAGGGAAGCTGCTTGGGCTGGCATCTCTTGAGCGCTCCATGGCGAGGCAACGAGCGAGGGTGCTATGGCTGCGGGAGGGCGATGCCTGCACGAGGTTCTTTCACATGCACGCAAGCCATAGACGGCGTCAGAACTTCATTGGCCACCTCATGGTCGATGGAGTTAGGAAGACTGAGCATGTGGATAAGGCTGAGGCCGTGGATGATTTCTTTGACGATCTCCTCGGAACGGAGGTGGACCGGCCTTTCTCCTTCGACTTAGACTACCTGCAGCTGCCCACTGTGGATCTCTCCCACTTAGAGATGGCCTTCTCGGAGGAGGAGGTGTGGAACGCCATTAGGAGCATGCCGCTTGACAAATGCCCGGGGCCGGATGGGTTCTCCAACAGATTCTATGTGGCTTGCTGGGGAATCATCAAAGGGGATGTCATGGAGGCGTTCAACTCCTTGTCTCGGCGTGACGCCCGTGGATTTAGCTCGGTCAACCAGGCGTTGATCACCTTGCTGCCCAAGAAAGTGGGTGCGGAGGAAGTTCGAGATTTCCGCCCTATCAGCTTGATTCATGGGTTCGCCAAGCTAGTGGCAAAGGTGGTGGCCTGCAGGGTGGCCCCCTCCATTCCCAACTGGTGGGGGCGCACCAGAGTGCCTTTGTGCGTGGACGGTGCCTACATGATAATTTCATGATGGTTCAGTGTACGGCGCGCAAGCTTCATAGCTCGAACATTCCAGCCGTCCTCCTGAAGCTTGACATTACAAAGGCATTTGATACGGTCAGTTGGGCCTTCCTCTGGAGGTGTTGAGGAAGATGGGGTTCGGTGACCTTCTGCTCGCAACCATCTGTGCCCTTCTCTCGTCAGCTTCCACTAGGGTGCTACTCAATGGTCATCCTGGTGGAAAGATTTTCAACAGACGTGGATTGAGGCAGGGAGACCCGCTCTCGCCTCAACTGTTCATTTTGATCATGGAGGTCCTGCATCTGTTGATTGAGAGGGCTACGGCCTGTGGATTGTTGTCGCCTCTGGCTGACACGGGTCTTAGGCACCGCACGTCGATCTATGCTGATGACGTGGTGACTTTCCTCCGCCCCCTTGAGAGGGACCTCAGGTTTTCGCTCAGCTACTCGATGACTTTGGCTTGGTGTCCGGGCTGAGGGCGAACCTTGAAAAGTGCTCGGCGCATCTGATCCGTTGTGGAGAGGCCGAGGCGGCGTTGGTAGCTCGAGAGTTGCACTGTCCGCTGCTGCCGTTCCCGCTGCGCTACCTGGGGCTACCGCTCTCCCTTAGGAAGCTGACGCCCGCTCAGCTCCAGTATCTGGTGGATAGTGTGGCCAGCCATCTTCCTAGGTGGCGTGCCGGGCTGCTCAACCGTGGAGGACGTCTTGAGCTTGTTAAGACCACCCTCTCTGCGATATCTATTTTCGCTATGATGTCTCTTGACCTGTCTGTGAAGACCCTGGTGGCGATCGAGAAGATCATCCGCAGCTTTCTCTGGGTTGGGCGCAAGGACGCCCGTGGAGGTCACTGCCTCGTGGCGTGGGAGAGGGTTTGCATGCCCAAGCACTTGGGGGTCTTGGGATTCCCAACCTGCGACAGATGAACCGCGCTCTCAGGGCTAGGTGGCTTTGGCTTAGCAGGACGGACAGCTCCAAGCCCTGGAGTGAGTTCAACATCCAAGTCCCCCGCGTGGTACAGCAGTTGTTTGAGGCAGCCACCACTTCAGTTGTGGGTGACGGTGCTTCCACCTTTTTCTGGACAGACAGGTGGCTGCCCGGTGGGCGTGTGAAGGAGCTGGCTCCGAACCTCTTCATGAAAGTGCCGAAGGCCGCGCGGTGCTCCCGACGAGTCAGAGATGGGCTCGCAGGTGGATGGTTGGACGACGTCTCGCCTGACCTGGACGCGCGAGAGATCCGCGAGTTGTTGTCCTTGGCTGACAGAGTGGCAGGGTTCGCCCTGACAGATGGGGTCGTGGATGAATTAAGGTGGAACTGGGAGAGCCACCGCAAGTACTCAGCTCGCTCGGCTTACAGAGGACTCTTTGAGGGCAAGATCGGGTTGGCTGGGGCGCAACAGGTTTGGAGCTCCCGAGCTCCAAACAAATGCAAGTTCTTCCTCTGGCTAGCGCTGAAGAACAGATGTTGGACTGCAGACCGCTTAGGGCGAAGAGGGCTGCCTAGACCGACTGCTTGCCCGCTGTGCGACCAAGTGGGAGAAGACATAAACCACCTTCTCCTTGGTTGTGTCCTCTCTAGAGAGGTTTGGCACTCCTTCCTGAGCAGTGGGGTAGAGTGGATTGGGTCCCTGACCATGATGATCGTCTTGTGGATTGGCTACCGGCCAAGACGCCGGGAGGTAATGACGAGAAGGACCTGTGGACGGCGATCAACTTGATCTGCTGGAGCTTGTGGAGGCATAGGAATGGAGTGGTCTTCGAAGGTCACACTCCTTCGGCAGCGACCGCCATCAGGATGGTAGAAGCCGAGGCTGACCTGTGGCGGGCAGCGAGGATGTTTAGGGGTAGCTTAGGACCCGTAGACAGGTGGAGGGTTGGCGAGTGATCCCCTTTTTTCCTTTTGGTGGATTGGCGTTTTCGGTGCATGTGCCGAAACGTGTTGTAAACGGCCGCTTGGCCTCTCCTTCTTGAAACCGATACGTCCGCTTGGACGTATCCTTTAAAATATTACAAGCTACACATGCATACTCAGGCGCACATCATTCATCACACAGTTCATCGAAAACTTCAGAGAAACTTCGCACGTCCACTGTTTGGCATCAAACCACCACATGAACTGAATCTCCAGCTTTCGGGTGCTCCTTCAGGAATTCCACCAACGCAACAACGCTCTTCCGACGTAAGCCGACTCACTTGTAGTTGCCTAGGATAATCCATTCAAAATCTTGACAACAGAATGTCCAAGAACAGAGGCATCACAGATTCACAGCAGAATGTCCTTCAGAAGTCACACCTAAGTTAGGAGCCATCCCAATATTGTACGTCATAAAGAGGATACCATAGCCACTGTTATGCAGTATTCACCACCCAATGTGACGTTCAGGCAAGATTTTAATCGGGTCTAGACTAGCGTCTTGGAATGTCTTGCTAGGCCGGTTGACTTCGGTTCAGCTGTTACAAGGTCCCGATGAGTTTCACTGAAATCTATGTGGGAATGGAAGGTTCTCGGTAGATTCCATGTATAGAGCGTTAGTCCCTTCCGAGTCGATAATAATAAAAAAAATATGACAAGTGTAGATTCTGCTAAAACTGAAAGTTTTTACGTGGTATCTTCGTAAGGGTGTCATTTTTACAAAGGATAACCATGTTAAGCAAAACTGGCATGGAAGTACACAATGCGTTTTGTGTTCACAGCAGGAGACGATAAAGCACTTATTCTTTGAACGCAGGTTTGGATGTTCTATTTGGTCAGCTATCCGAATAGTTTCTAACTTGTATCCACCCAAATTCGTTGCAAATGTGTTTGGCAATTGGTTACATGAGATTGATAAAAAAATTAGAACTGTTATTAGGATGGGAGCGATAGCCGTTATATGGTCGCTTTGTCTGTGTAGAAATAACAAGGTTTTCAATGATAAAAAATTCTCTCGTTTGCAGGTACTATACCGCTGCACAAGTATTCTCCGTTCATGGTCCACATTACAACAGGTGGGATATCGAAGCCTCTTTACGGAGGCATGTGCACGATTGGAATAAGTGTCGCGAGATATTTTTATCCAACATGGATGATCGCTTGATCGTCGGATTGGTCCTCCGTAGGTTTAGACGTTTTACCTCTCTATGATTGTAATACGTTTGTTGCTACCTTTTTATTTTTCTGAACTTTCGGATTGCGGCTGTGTGAATACTAGCTATGCAGAAGCCAGGCGTGATGCTTAAACCTTTTAAGTAATAAACCCCTTTATCAAAAAGAAAGGAGTCATCCCAAATCTCAGCAATGTTCTAGTCTGTTGATTTGACACAAAATACATCTCCCGAAACTAAGTAGCTAGTGGGGAGATGCTAAACCAAATATCTTCCCAAAACTTAGAATCGTTTTAACTGCTATCTATATCCCGTTTTAACTGCTTTTGCAGCCCACATCACACATTTCAAAAAATTAGAATCCTCCACATAGAACCTTCACCGTGTATGTATCCTTTGACCCAAGATATCCTAAGCAAACATTAAAGTCTTGGAAATTTGGAATTACCAAACCCCCAAAATCCTTTTTCATGCAAACAGAAGGCTAATTAGTAAAGTGTATCTTATAATTTCCCTCCTTAGTATTCCACAAACAATTAGGACCTTAATAACTATAGGGCCCACTTGGGGAACTTGAAGAAACATAGCATATATACATAGGTATACTAGCTAGACATGATTGAACTTATTCTCCTTTTGGAGCTGAGGAAAGTATTTTGTCTCTCTAGCCAACCTAAATACTTAACTAAGAAACTACTAGAAGACACTGTAAAATATCAACAAATTGTTGACATTCCTCAGATTCCATGTTAATGAGAACTAACTCAGTTTTATGATAATTAATGTGCCTACCTGATTATTGTTCAAAACAACTCAAAATCCATTTCACTGAAAGCTATTTCACATACCTTTAATGTAAGTTTAAGTTTTTATAGAAAATGCCCCACTTTATTGTTCATAACAAATCATTACACAATGTCCGCTGATTTAATATTGAGAAAAGTATCTAAAAACAAAAGAAATAAAAAATCCACAAAGTGAGCTAAATTTTGTATCGACTCATTACACTAATGACGAATATGAATAATGCAACCTCAATAAATTTATAGCTTTCACTTTCAGAATGAAACACAATTCTAGATTGTGCACATGCCATAATAGGAGGAACACAATAGTGAGAGGGAAGCAAAATGAGTCATGCACAACCGCGGGCCAGGGCAAGTCATTGTCATACTTCAAAATACAGAGAGAATATCACCACAATGTCTCGTGCTTCCAATTTTATATCCCATATCAAGGTCAACAAACGTAATAACTTGCAGTAGTTAGAGAAGACGTCAAAGAACACATAGTTATTTTGACCTAGAGGAAATGGGAACGAGGTGTCTAAATTTGTTGTATGAATACCCAGTGCGGAAGATGGGATGCTAGGACTGGAGATGCCACATCCAAGAATAATGTCGTGTGTTCCTTGTCATCCCCATAGTGTTGAAACTCTTGCGTTGTAGTTGGAGATACGTTTGACTCGACGAGAGATCATTAAGGGAATGCATCTGTGGAAAAAGAGTGAAGGTTATTTCTGATTGCTCGATCTCAATCGTTATAAGACATATAAATAAAAGGGACAACAAAGATATATAAGTGATCGGGGTGACCGACTGAAGGAGGAATGACAGACATTAAGTGTTATCGGTGATATTGAAGGAATAACATGAACATGCAAAGGTAGGTTGATACAGAGAGTGAGCTGGCTGCTAAAGATGACTCATAAGAAAAATATTATTGGGCTGGTTCCTTTTATGAAGTGAGCATCAGGGAGGCTATATTTATGGGGTGCATGTAGGTTTCCAGTTGCGGGTTGTAAGTTTTCTTTCGATGATTGGATAAATTGTATGTTTTCTTTAGTCATAACAAACGGATAGAAGCCAGACGAAGGAATGACGACCATGGTTGAATGGGAACATCAGTTCGGTGCGAGGACCAGGCGGGGGAAGGGGGAGGTTCGTCGATTGTTACCCTATTTGGGAGGTGGTATGGAACCTGAAAATTCCGAGCAAAGTTTAAAAAACTCTATGGAAGTCTTTCAATTGTATCATTCCAGGTATGGGTTTTCTTGCTTCTGGCATATTTGGGTACCTGCTCAATGTCCAGTATGCAAATCTTGACAAGAGGATATAAAGCATCTCATTTTCACATGTGAGTGTGCTCGTGCTGTGTGGAAAGCCCTTGGCTTATTAGATATCATTAGCAAGGCATTGATTGTTGATAGATCGGGATCATTTGTGTTGTAGGGAATTCTCGAAGATGGCAAAAAAAATCACGTGCCCTAGGTTAGTTGGGACTTCAAGAATCTATTTCATTGGGGGCATGGTACATTTAGTGGCAAAGGTGCATGTTTGTTGGGGGGGGGGGGGGGGGGGGGGGGGGGGGGACTGAGTTGAAACACCTTCAAGCTCCGCCTTCTTCATCGAGGCTCTTATGGCGAATTTATTTGCAGTTTCAAGCCAAACCACATGAATTCATATGGTCTATGTCGGGTCATGGTACCTATATTTTTTATGTTGATCTTTATTTGAAGATGGATCGGGTGTTGCAGGGGTTGTAGTACTAAACCACCTTCTTTTTTTTTTGAGAACACAGTACAACACAGACGCTCACAAATACGCACATACACTCCCCCTATGAACGCACGCACGCACACCCTACCCCTATGAGCACCTCTGAAGGACTGAGCCGGCAGATCTTGAGGTTGACGAAGTCACCACAGGCGCCTCGCTGTTGACGGGCACGTCACCTACCACTGAAAGAATAGCGCCGGATAATCCTGGAATAAATCCAGGTAAATGCAAACGCCCATGCCAAGTCTAGGACTTGAACTGGGTGGGCTGGTTCCACCACAGGGAACCCAACCATCAGAGCCAAGCTCCGTTTGCATACTAAACCACCTTCGTGAGGCAGTAGCTGGTGCTTCATGCCTGTTGGATCATGTTTTTTAACACGGCCAATGCTGAGGCTCTTACTCCGCTTAAACGCTTGAAATTGTAAGAGCGTTTGGGATGTAGTCCGGCCACCGTTGAATCTAACTCTTTGGAGCTGATGAATGCATGTAATGCATACTTAAAGTTAATTTGGAGTTTGTATGCTGCTATCTTAGCCAATTGCTTTTTAAGGCATTTATAGAAATTCTGGTATTGTCTGGGAGGGAGATACCCCAATTCTATTCTTCCTTTTTTTCTTCAAGATAAACACTTCTTATTAATCAATAAAGAGCCACTAAGCTTTGCTTTGAAAAAAGGAACGACGACCAACCATAGTAATGGAACGTTGATTGCATTCTTAAACTGTAAGATGATTGCTGACGTGGCGGGCTTTCTGAGGTGGTTAGGTTACATGTTAGTAGAAATATAGTAGCGGGGATGAATTATTTGGTTATTATATAGTATTTGTTCGATGTTGCATCCAAATGTTCAGTGATAGAGAGGTGGTATGAGCAATCAATGGCCGTTAATTGGATCAAGTTCGTGGTCCACTACATTTCTAGATTGTTTTGGTTCATAGTAAAATATATAATGATGTGCAATGATTTTATCATATGTGTTGATCTATTTATGGAGACGCCACACAACTATCTAACTTACGTTGTTGGGTACATTAAAATTTAAGTGTTGAGTAACTGAATACACATGGTAACCAAAAACTAATTATTTCTACTTTTTAATATAGAATATCACAAAAGAATGTGTTAGATGGCTTGGATGATGGCATGTACATAATAAGATTAATAACTCCTTTTATATTGCATCACAAAAATAATATTTTAAGGATGCATGTATACTTGTAAGTTTTGAACGTATATGTTAGAAAAATGTTGTCTTATATTTTGTTTTGAAGAAAACATCTAATGAATTAGCAATAAATAATTTTATAACCATCTCGGAGTCAAAGATATGAGAGTAAGTTTCATTGTACATAGTAAGCTAGATATGTTTGATGATACTTTCTACATCAAATTAAGATGATATATTGTACGTCGGGGTTAACATTTTGACTATAACTAAAACAACAAGTCTACCACATGAATATGTGTTTCATGACTAATCAACTTTATTTCGTACATGCTTATAATAGGTTCAACATTAGTGGTTAAACATAAAATATTTGACTAGCACACATTCAAAGATACATATATTATGTATAGAAGGAGTAACTGAATGAGTAAGAAAAAACACATGAAAACTAAATAGAAAAAATGACAGTGGACTTAGTGGATCACCTATGAGTCTCTCTACTCTAGTAAGGAAAAACTAAAATGGTTAACATAAAATCTAGCAAGTTGCGAGTAGCATAACAAATTGTGTCCATTTTTGGCTCATATATTGTTGTTATTGTTTTTGTAGAAGCAACAACGTAGTAGGGGGTATCTCTTCCTATGTTTCCACGGCAGAATATGGTTAGAGGACGTGAATGATGCCCTCATAGCGAAGGTCGTCGCACACTAACAAGATTTGACACAATGGTGGTTTTTGAATTAGTTAGGTCGCCTCGTTGGAGAGCGGCCTAGCTAGTATTATGTTAGCAAGGCAACAAGGGAGGCTTGGTTGAAGTTCCAGGCCATACTCAACTTACTTAATCCAATTAACATGTATCTTAGCCATACTCGACTTCTCATATTGGATATTAGGCTCTCGAAACTCGTCTTGGATCACTAGCACACTCTTCTTGATTTCAATTAAGTGAGAGTGAATGGAGTACATGGCCATGGAGGATTATTTATAACCCAAAGTATTTTGACAAAATGATCAAGACTAACCCTTGAGATGTTAGGTAGGAGGGATAGTGGAGGTAATTCTTCATCCATGAGTCCATGTTAGACAAGGGAGAGGGTGTGGTGCATGGTACATGGTAGACCAGCCCAAAAATCTCTCCACCTAGTAGGCTTCTTTTTTTTTGGGCTTTCATGGTGAAATTATTTTTATCTTTCTTCTTCTTTTTTATTTATTAACCATTACTAGTTGTGTGGACATTCTTTGTCATGTCTTGACTTTGTTAGTAGCCACATAGGATTGCATGGGCGATGGGCAAAACTATTTATCCCCGCAACATACATGCAATCTAAATTTTACTCCCATGGGAAAATCGAGCAATGTAAATAGTCTACATCCGAACATCTTTTCCAATGTTCACTTTTTTAATCCTATAATGCCTAAACAGTCCGAAGTAGCACATTGAAAAACTTAAACCGACTTTTTTCATGGCTCATGTGTTTTCACAATTGGTTTCGGGTGAGGTGCATGTGTGTGGCATGTCAGTGCCATGAACAAAAAGTTTGTAATAAACCCCATTGTCGATACAAAAGCTTCCACAACAAATGCTAGAAAAATCTAAAAGTAGTATTGAAACATAACAATAAACATGCTTTTTTAGAAACACTTAGTGCAAGTAGACCCGTGATTACCCACACACCACCACATTTACATGTCATGATCTACTGAAGGCTAGAGTTGTGGTCTCGTGGAACATAACTTGGTGGAATGGCAATGATGTGGTATTGGTATGTTCGACGTACACTTGCCATCCACATCACACAAAACCACTCCCGAAACGACACGATGATGGAAAATGAATGTTATAATAATTCAACAATGTGAATCAAACTGCTTAAGAGTTCATAGTTGAAAGTGAATTGTTCTCAAAGCTTATGGTTGGAAAATGACCCTGTTTTAACCTCATTTACTCTTGAACCGTTCACAAGATACAAACTCAATCTCATATTAAGAAGACCCAACATTAAGTGTGAGTAATTTAGCCTCTCAGTAAAATAGGATAAATCCAAAAATATCTGATTTTCTTTAGGGGATCAAAACTACCATACGACTGAGACGAGTATGAATTTTGTGATGAGATGGCAAAAGGTCATAAACATATATTTTTTCTAGAGAAAGCCGACAATAGTTTTTTTTTTTATGTTGAGATGAAAGAGAAGGGCTTAAAGTCAACTGAAGATATCTATCCCGGCCCAAATATCCAGACAAGTGCACAGAGTAACAACGTCGCGGTCCATTAAGGCCCACCTATACAGACAAGACAAGTAGTCTCCCTTGAGTTGACCGGGCCCACGTACTCGTCAACAAGCCTCGTGTCCAGTCCACCTCCACAAGCCAATCAGTCCAGTGGCGACACCGCAGAGCTTTGCTTTTCAGCGATGGCGAGCAACCGCCGCCTCCGCGACCTGCTGCTCCTCGCCGCGGCGCTCCTGCTCTCCGCCTCCTCGGCCGCCGCCGCCGACTTCGAGTACTGCAGTGAGTGCTCTGTACCCCTCCTCCTACCGCTAAAGCGTCCCCGCTTCGAGATTCAGCGGATTGCCCCGGTGCGATGCGAGCTTACTTTTCTATGTTGGTTTGGTTTTGCTGCAGATAAGGGGCGGCACTACCCGGTGAAGGTGAGCGGCGTGGAGATCGTCCCCGACCCCGTCGTCCGCGGCGAGCCCGCCACCTTCAAGATCTCCGCCTCCACCGGTAACAAGTCATCCACATATCTATCCAGTATCTTGATTCCTGAACTCCTTGCTGCGGTGAATTAAGACGCCGTGCGCTCGTGAGCTGTGTCGTCTGAGTAACTTGTGTTGTTAGTGTCAATCTACTCCAGAATCTAGATCGGCCGCTGGGGCAGTGGCTCCGTGTGTGTATGTAATAGTCAGATAAACTGAATAACTGATGCACTTTTGCCTGTGGTCTCATGTTGGGATTTGGTTAACCATTTACCTTTAGTATTCGAACCATTTTGTCTGTGGCCGCTGAACCATTTAACCATTTTGTGCAAATGGACTAATAGGTTAACCATTAGGTTATTGAGGTTATAAATGGTTAACCTTTGGTAATCGAGGTTCGAACCCTTTTTAACATTATGCAACTATGACAACACTCGCAAAACCGGCTTGACAAATTGAACACTAGGTGCAAAAAGAATCACCAAGGCTGCAATTAAGTTGCACACTGTCATGTTTGATTCGCTAGAATTAAACCAAATATTTGGCTGAATACTTGAATCATATATTCTTTTTTTAGGTCCATGGCATCGTGTAGTGCAGCAGCCGGCAACAGCTCTGTGGCGGCACCGCATCCATGGCACTATGGCATGCCATTCCGAGATCCGAGGCGTCGTCCATGAAGGCCATGGCTTCTTATCCTCTATGGATTTGTCTCCTGCCGTGCTCCTGGTTCTTTTGGGGTTTGGGCACGCCCCTAGAAGCCTAGCTCGACGCACGCTCGTCGCTCCGCCTCCTGCTGCAGTTGCGTCCCAGGTCGTTGTTGGGGGTTGGCATGACGACGGCCGTATCACCGGAGCGGGATGGCGGTTGGCACTTGGCAGGCTGGTTCCCGGACGGCATGTGTAATGGCACGGAAGCGGTGGCCGGATCATGAGGAGTGGCAGACGGCGGCGATGGGAGCCAGGTCCGTCGACGACCTGGTCGGCAGAGCGGAGCTGGTCGGCGGCGACATGGGCGGCGACGACCTGGGCGGGGGAACTGAGCTTCTCGGCAGCGACTTGGGCGGCGGAGTGGAGCTTGACGGTGGCGACTTGGGCGGCGAAGCAGAGGACCATTGGTTGATTTGGAGCGAACCTAAAGAACCTAACCTATTTTTAGGTGAACCATCAGGCCCATTGGGCTATTTTTTAGGTTAGGTTAACCTAACCATTGGTTAAACGGAACCAACTCCCAATTCTACCTGTGGAATCAAATCAATGTCGTGCTGAAGGTTTCGTTGGCACTACCCTATCCATGTACTTCTGTTAGCTTGTTGCGTGAATTAGTCCTGTCTGCAGTAACATTTCAACAATGAATTTGGAGTTCTGCGAAGGACCTACCGTGGGGTGTTAGAAACTTCGGAATTGGGGAATAACTCTTTAGGTATTTCTGTCAGACTGCTTGGGACAATGCAGCTGGTAGTCTGGTACTGTAATTTTATTTACACCTGGAAGTTTGGACTGTGGAACGGGAAATACTTTCGCCGCAAATTGCAGTAATGTGTGCATGTTTATTGGCCTTATTTTCAAGACTTTCCCTTGTTTGTCGGCTTGAATTTGAGTTTACTGAGGGCACTGAGTCTCTTAAAGTGCTGCCTCACATGACTACCGAAATGGTTCATTTGCCTCCATGTGATTTTTCTGATAGCAAAGCGGTGAGTGAACTTTATGTAGTAAAGTAAAATTGTCTCTCCAACCCTATAGTTAAATTATGAAGTGGTTCATTGTTTTCACTTCATAGCAACTGGACTACTATCATGTGCATCCTATAAAACACTTCAGTTCAGACATTCCAGTTCATACTTAGTACCATGGTCTTTTACTATTTATTTTCTATATCTTGTTTTTTGTTCTAGTTTCGGTTGGAGTGTAGATTTTATTTGTCTGTTGGGAGTACATTTCAGGATCTGCTACTACTAATTACAATCTACACACAGTTAATGTAATATTTTTTGCTTAGATCAAGTGTTAGTTTCTGTGAACTACATTTTTTTCCTAGCTGATTCTTTCCTCCGAGTCCTCATGGTACATTTTTACTGTTGTTTTCACGTGGCAGATAAAGTAAAGGGAAGCTGGCGATAGACGTGACATACTTTTTTTTCCACGTCCATTCCGAGACTCATGACTTCTGCAGTGGGACTCCTTGTCCCGCAACCGGTGAATTCGTGCTAGCTAGTGAACAGACTCTACCGTCTTTCACCCACCAGTAAGCATACCTGCATTGGGCATTTAGTTTTAGAGCAGAACTTCTATAGATACTTTCTCCTGGGCGAATAGCTCCTGTGCGACGTTTTATTTCGTCAATTGATGGGCAGCGACGTCGTTCGCTGGAATAGCTCTGCTGCGACATCGCTGTTTGCGCAAATTGCTCTGCTACGACTTGGCCCTTAAGGGCAGTCTGTTAGTTAGGATTAGGATTATGGGGAGCCGGCGGGTGGGACCCACAACTTATCCACGTCAGATTGGTGGGACCTAGACAACAACGACGACCGTTATATCCTCCTCCCCTGCGCGCGCATTCTCCCTTGCTTGCCTGTCTTCTTCTTCTCCGGCGACGAAGCGCCGCAACGCCGACGAGGTTGTCTGAACTGAACTGGATTCATTTGCGCAATTTCTGAAGTGAAGCCGTAAGCAGAACTGGATTTCAACTGAAATTTAACTTAACATATACTCAAATTCGAAAGATTACATAGCTTAGTTCGTGGCGATCATCGGATCAAAAGCCACACACGCGGGCAGAAGCTCGATTACATAGTTAGCCTAGCTAATTGGGCGTCGACGCTGCTCTACCCCTAAACGCAGATCCAAAATTGGGCTTCGGAGCCCCGGGGGTGCGGCGGCGACGAGGCGGCGACGCCGCTCAGTCGGACAAGTCGGAGAAGTCGAGCTCCTCCTCGTCGGAGCTGATGTCGATGATGGGGTGGAGGGAAGCCTCGATACCTCTCTTGAGGCGGAGTTTGTTGAGCTCCTCGATCTCCTGATGGCGCACCTCGACCTCCTGCTGCTGCTGGCTGCGCTGGATCACCTCCTCGGTGATCCAGTCCAGGTCCTCATCTGCGGTGAAGTCTCCGGGCAGCAGGCCGCGGCGTGGTGGGCGGTCCTGCTGCTCCTCCTCCTCCCTCTTCGGCGGCGGCAGCTGTGGCGTCCTTGCGCCATGCGGGAGCTCCCCGCCGGAGGAGCTCCCGTGCTCGTAGCGGCGACCGCGCGCCGCCACGGCGAGGTCGTACTCCTCCACCTCACGGCGCTGGTACGTGGCGGCGGTGTCAGGCCCATGTTGAGCCACTTGTACGCGCCGCGCTTCCGACCGACGTCGGAATGAACCCGCCTCGCGCGTTCCGGGTCAGCCGGCCGCTTCTGCGACTTGCGGGCATCGCCGGAGCGATTTCCACCGCCGGAATGGCCACCGCGGGAGTTGGAGCCCCCGAAACCTGCACGCCTAAACATCTTCGTGCGGTGGCGCTGGATCTGTAGGTGGCGGTGGCGGTTTCTCGTGGATTTGGTCGCCGGCGGCGAGTGAGTGTGGGGAGCTGCGGCAGATCTGAGAAATTGCTAGGGTACGACGCGGGGCTGAGTGGATAAGTAGGGGCAGCCCCGTGCAGTAGCTCCCGCTTGCGCAGGTCCGGGGAAGGGTCCGACCACTTTGGGTCTTTAGTACGCAGCCTTTCCCTGCATTTCTGCAAGAGGCTGTTTCCAGGACTTGAAACCCGTGACCTCACGGTCACAAGGCAGCAGCTTTTACCGCTTTTTACCGCTGAGTGGATAAGTAGGGGAACGGGAAAAAACAAGGTGGGCTGTGGCACGGGAGGTGGGCTGGGCCGTGGGGAAAGCGAACGCGAGGTGGACCGTGCCACAGGAGGTGGGCCGTGTATTGAGCATAACTATGGGAAAAAACTATGCGTGAAATGAGCATAACTATGGGCCGTGAAATGAGGTGGCCCGTAATTTGGTTGGCACTTATCTTATGCGTGGCTGAAAAAAACTTTGTCCAATTTCAAATGAGCATAACTAATTCAAAAAATATCATAAAAACATGAAACCTTCATTAATTTAAAAATAGTGAGACTGTAGAATGACACTATATAGATTGAAAAAAAGTCTAGGAATTTGTTTTGAGTGATTAAGACAAGGTGAAAAAGACATTTGCTTAGGTTGAATTTTGAATTTTGCTCATTTGAATTTTGACAAAACAAATAATCAAAATTTCAAAAACAATTATTTTTTTTTGCCCCAGTGCAGCATCTTCGTGGTTGGGACAACTTATTATTATAGATTTTTAACAATTAACAAAATTGTCCAAATGCAATATCTAACTTAAGAGCTCATTTGAAAATTCAAAAAAATTGTACCAGTGCAATATCTTAATGGATGGGACAACTCACTATTATAGATTTTTCTATAATAGTGAGATGCCAGACCCACTAAGCTATTAGACTAGAACAGGAAATGCAACACCCAAATTGCGAGCATGGGGGGCTCGAACTTGGGTGGGCAAAGGGAAGCATCAACCCTTACCACTAGGCTATGCCTATGTTTGTGACAAATCTATCATCGAAAAAGTGTTTGTTTTAACTTGGTCATCAATCCAAGCCTTCATCGAAAAAGTGCTAGAAAGTAGCTCCAAAGGTAGGGTAAACGACCTCATTTCTAAGCAAGCGATTTTCGACCTTGTCTAAATCAGCAAAAAAACTGTTCTACCAATCTACTATGTATAAGAAGACCATGTGGATTGTTTTTTTCATTTTTTGATTTTTTTGAATTGTTTATACTCATTTCAAATTTGGCCAAATTTAAAATTGAAAATGAAAAATTCCACATGGTCTTCTTATAGACAGAACACAATTTGCAACGATTTCCAAACTATAAACGTGTTTGTTCTAACTTGGTCGTCAATCCGAGCCTTCATGGAAGAAGTGGTAGAAAGGAGCTCCAAAGGTAGGGTAAACGGCCCCATTTCTAAGCAAGTTTTTTTCGACCTTGTCTAAATCAGCCAAAAAGATTTCCTAGACATCTATTCTACATATTAAGTGTCATTCCAAAGTCTCACAATTTATTGAATTAATCTTCATATTATTTATTTATTTTTACATAATAATGGTTTAATTGCAAATCCTAAATAAATAAAGTTCAAAACATGAAAATGAAAAAGTAAGCTCAGATCTATCTTAGTCCCTCCAAAATGAAGCTGTGGTGAGGTGTTCACAACTTTATATTTTCAAAAACATTGAAATCACTTAAACCATACTCTCTACTTTGAAATCCATACTAGTCTGTTCAAGATTTCACATTTGAGTGAAGACATTTTCGTGCAAATGTATGTACACCATGTTTATATTTTTTTCTCGTTACTACATGACATAAGACACACATGTGCGCTGGTTTTTTCATTTTTTGATTTTTTTAAATTCATTATGCTCACTTGAAACCATACTCTCTACTTTGAAATCCATACTAGTCTGTTCAAGATTTCACATTTGAGTGAAGACATTTTCGTGCAAATGTATGTACACCATGTTGATATTTTTTTCTCGTTACTATATGACATAAGACACACATGTGCGCTGGTTTTTTCATTTTTTGATTTTTTTTGAATTAGTTATGCTCATTTGAAACCATACTCTATACTTTGAAATCCATACTAGTCTGTTCAAGATTTCACATTTGAGTGAAGCCATTTTCATGCAAATGTATGTACACCATGTTTATATTTTTTTCTCGTTACTATATGACATAAGACACACATGTGCGCTGGTTTTTTCATTTTTTTGATTTTTTTTTGAATTAGTTGTGGTCATTTGAAAGTTCTGTCAAATCTAGGCCAAACCTTCTAGAAGAACACCCGTTGGCCGTTGGATCGACGAGAATCTAGCGATGACGGTTGAGATCCGCTGAGCCAGGGCGATCCGCGAGACTAGCGTTCTGCGCTCTGATTGGCCGACCTGTTTTTTCCACCCAAACACGCACGGTTTGATTCACTGATATGTGGAGCCAACCTACTGTGGGGTCCGCATGTCAGTAGCTGGTTTGCGAACGTGTGGGCCTGCCATGCGCGGGGAACGACGGCGTTTGCTTGCTTGATTCAGAGATTCAGACATTCAGACATTGCCGCGGCGATTCAGATGCAATGTGAACAAGGCAGTGATTCAGATGCAATGTGAAACGCCATGGATACACACGCATGCACCTCCGCATTTCATCGGAAACCCTAAGCATTCTAGCCTATTTAAGTACAGCACGCACCCCCTCTTCCTCTCCCACCCAAGCAAGAGCCACTCCTTCCCCCTTCCATGCTAAGGCGAATCCACCCTCCTCTCACATCCGCAATGGAGTTCGACGGAACAACCTTCCAGCGGCCGCCTACCGTGCCGGAGCGGCGCCACCGCCGGGCGTCCTAGTCCAGAACACTCTGCGTGTGTGGGCGCAGTCCAGGGATAGGGGGGCCGAAGCTCTCACGCGCGCCTTCCTTGACGCCGGTTATGCCCATCTCCCACCGGGCACGCCGGCGATGTACGAGCTCAAAGTCAGTCTTGACTTCTTCGACAACATCAGGATGATCGCGGTCAACTTCCGCAACCCGTTCGACGCGGAGCATCTACTCGGCCAAGTTTTTTGGTGCGGCTGCGAGTCCATTTTCTTCACCATTTGTAACATCTTCACCGGGACCGAGAGCATGTTCCCCCACCCAAACCAGATGCACTCCCTCCCCTACTGAAGTTGAATGAAGGAGCACACCTTTGTGCGAAGCAAGCATCGGATATTAGAAAAAGATGTATTTGGGTTAATTTTATCCCTAGTTTTATTTCTCAATGTTTGCAGAATGATTGTAAGCCCGATGAAGTTTAAGTAATGGAAGTATTATTTTGTGTTTTCTGCGTTTTTTTCTTTGACCTGTCGTGTCCCTGAACACTAAAAGGCAAAAGTGGCTAAAAAAAAAAAGCAAAAGTGGCTGAAATGGCTCCTACACTTACTGGGCCTAATTGGATGGAGTTGGCCCATTCAACTAGCCCACAGTGAAACTTTTTCATTTTTCTCAAAAAAAAAAAGATCTGCGTATGGCTGTGTCCTCTACAGCAATATTCCGAAGAAGTAAATCATTCTGCTAAGTCTAAATAAAGAAGTAAAACATTGTTTCTACAGATGACACGATAATTTACATTTTTGACAAGGTTTAACCCAACGGAACGTGCGAATGACAACATCGGGATGTCTAGAGCACGCCCCCAGGGTGTTCGACAGAATGCAGTCCACATGCCCAGTTCACAAAATTACTCCCCCACACGCTCCCAGCGCTGGACAAACATTGTCTGAACTTTCAGGCACCTACCAAAATTCACTACACTTCTTATCTACATAATGCAGCTCAAGCTTCCAGCTCCTTCTAGCAGCTCTGTAGCTGATTCTTCATCTCGCATAGGATCAAAGCTACTTCGATGTCCAGGCTCGATGAACTAGCTGAACTCCTGCTCGATGTGGTACCCCTGCTCGATGTGGTACCCCTGCTCGATGAGCTCCAGCCCGAGTTGCTCTGGTCGCCCGCATCAAGTTTTCGCATCGATGCATACCTCTGTCTCGTCATCGGCGGCGATTGACCGCCGAGCGAAAAAACCCTTACCGTCGATGCCGTAGCGCTTCCACGCCCGCTTCAAGACCTGATTCACCGAAATCCGGTAGGGTCGCTTGCCGCTGCACGAGTTCCTCGCCGCTGCACGAGTCACAAATAGGGCCGCCGGTCGCCTCCGCGATCGGCGACCCGCACCACCCCAACCTCCATCCACCCTCGACGCCCTTACCTTGCATTGCGACCGCAAGCTCTGCGTCGCCGCCCGCCGCTTCTTTTCTTGCGCCGCCGCTCGAATCGATTGCCGATTCTCTTCTCGCGCCACCGCTCGAATCGGCCGCTCCATCTAGCCCGGAGAAGCCGAGACGGTAGGACAGGAGTGAGCTTCGAGGGACGCCGGCGCGTGGCAGAGTTTGTTCCCCCACGATGAACAGATGCAGCTGTCGCATCGGAGCTATTATCACCGCTTCAGAGCACGCACGCGTGAGGTCCCACTTGTCATAAACTTATCCATTGAACGGTCAAACAGGGTTTACCGCGTGGGATAATAAATTAACGGCCATATCGTGCCTGGGCTATTTCTGCACAAAGGCATGTCGCACCACAACTATTGTTACGAAAGATGTAGCATCGCAGACAATTCCCCACAAAGACGTCGTACTGGAGCTATTCGCCCCTTTCTCCTTGTAGCGCTTGAGACGTATGAAAGAGGCTTAATAGGTGGTCTAGTTACTCCATAAGACCTGCTACTTTAAGTCACATCCTGACGTTTTGTGTTGTAATGTGCTGATTCAGGGTTCTTACACTCTCCAAATGAAGCTACTGGGAGACAAGAACGAGGAACTGACCTGCATCTCATTCGGGTTCAGCATAGGTTTCATTGCGCCTGTGGCTGTTATCTGAACCGGAGCCTTAGTTGCAAAGAGAACACATGGTCCACGGGTATATGTATATAACCATGTACTCCCTCCGTTCGGATTTAATTGACACACATTTTGTTACACATGTATGTATCTAGACATCAAACAAGTATAGATACATCCATATTTGAACAAAACCAGGTCAATTAATTTGGAACGGAGGGAGTATGTATCTTCAGAACAACCTCTGAATCCTAGTTAGCACTCCGGAATCGCCTGTGGTGACCTTTCTTCTTTTTGTATATATCACGGTGATGCTCTTGAGATTATCCTCAGACACTCTGTAATGATGCTATGAATTAATAAAGTGTTTGATCGTTGTCACAAAAAGAAAAAGATAAACATTTGAAGAATTGGATCAGCCAAGCCAATCTTTAGCTGTGGAGTCTTTCAATGAGTTCAATCGTTGTCTGCCAACTATATTTTTGAATGTCAACTTTGTTACGTATTACCTACCGACGCGTATTTCGATGGTCGGTAATTACCTACCGAACCTTGTTTGGAAGTCGATCAGGGGTCATTACATAAGAGAACGGAATATTTATATCCGGTTTGGCACCATCAGCTGTTTACTCACGGCGGACCAGATCAAAGCAAGTTGCTTGCTTCTTCCTTTGAAAGGAAAAGGCACGGTGCTTCTTCCTCTAAGGACATTGATCTAGTCTTTCTTTCTCACGTGTGTCACCTAACAACACCGTTTCTTTTATCTTTGTTTGAACTTCTCTTGCAGCCTATATTTGTTCCTGGCTGCTATAAATACACACCATACATGCAAACGACACAACACAAGAACATAACACTCTCCTAGGAATCAAACATGGGTTTGAGAACAGGATTCTGTTGTGCTCTGCTACTGGTGACAATGCTGCCTCTTTCAGCTAGCACGTCGAGCAAAGTAAGATGCTTCCTATTTGTTAACTTTGTATTCTATTTTGCATTAACCGAGCTAGTTCTGATATTGTCTCTCGACGAATTGTTGCATCAAAATCTCAGCTCTACATAGTTTATATGGGGGATAAGAAACATGATGATCCATCTATGGTCATCGCATCGCACCATGACGTACTTGTTGTGAGAACCAGGAATCATTTAGCTCAAGGTTTGAGCCACAACCGAGATAGAATTAAGGAAAACTTATCTTAATGCTTGAGATGTAGTCCAGGGCTTCGAGGGATGAAGCCCTTGCTCTTCTTCACCTTCACTGTAGCTGCTAGAGCTTGAGGAAGGTGCAGGAGGGATCCTTCCCATGGCTGGCTGTGCTGTGCTGGATTGGGCAGCGTAGAGAGAGTGGGAGAGAGTTCTGGTTGTATCTTCTGATTTCCTTAACCAGTCCCTAAATAGCACTCCTCTATATATAAGTATGCACAGTGCCACAGGGGGACCCACCTGTAAGTTGGAGATTTTCCCCCAATCAGGGAACTGTAGCACCGACCTACTGTAGCAGTGCTACTGTAGCAGCCGAAAAAGTTGACCTAGGTTTAGCCTAGATCAAAATATCCAACATTCTCCCCCTTGATCGTAAGGCTAAACTTTATAAGTCCACTTATCAATGAAATGGCATACGAGATAAAAGGATTACTGCGGTCAATTATTTAGTACCACAGAAACCCAGTTACTACAATATACCACCCCATCTCAAAATGAACTTCTTTAATTTATGAGCTCCATAAACTTAAACTTAAGTGAAAAATTTATGAGCTCATCTCTTTGTTGAAACTAATACAGAGACAATAAATTACAACGGTCAATTAAGTACCGCTGAACTAATTGACTACAGTACATCATTCCAGCAAAGAAACGAACCCTCTTTAGATTTGTGGGGAGATGGTGTTGCAATGGTCCCAAGAGTGCAATTTGTTCTCTCATGAATATGTATACACATAATTATGCGCGCACTTGAAACGAGAACAATATATTTTCAGAGTCATAATTAGTCCCTTAATAATAGGCTGCCACATAAACTTAATGCCGGCAACGTTAGAAGGCAAGCCTCTTAAATATGGTGCTTAGAACTTAATATCTTTATGTAATACTTACATACAAGCACCCAAAATTTACTTTATATGTGTTCAACCCTTATGTCGTAAATCTAATACTTATTTGTTGAACACCAAAAACTTAATTCATCAAGGCCTTGAATATAATTGACTCTGGAATCATTCTTTCACAATGTCTTGGGTCTGGCAGGAACCTCTTGACATGCTACTTGAATTGACTGCACTCTTATATAATATGTCCCGGGATAAATTTCTTAATAAAATTCCTTATTCTTGAATTTATATGGATCAAGGGACACAAATCCATATCTTAAAACATCGGGATCGAAAACATGCCACAATTTAATTTTCATCTTATCGATGCTTTAAGAATTTGGGTGAAACCATTCCACAATATGGCTCCCCCTGCAAGAGTGAAACTTTTGTGGATAGAACTTAAAATGATTTTCACTCCTTGCAGAATACCTTAAAATCCACAACTTGGTGGTCATAATATTTCTTGAATGTGAGCATGTAATCCCTTAGTGTGATATATTATCACACAATTACTTTAGTGCTTATGCCAACAAGGCAAAGCTTTTCTTAAAGTTGTTTTCCGGGAGGTCCAAACCCGGACTTATGTCTGCCAAGATATCCCGGACACAAAATCTTTAGGGCACATAATAACTTAAGCATTAGAGACAACATGAGGAAAAACTTAATGCCCTTGAGGGAGTAAGCATAAACTTTAGGGTGAATTTAATACTCCCTTTAATGGACCAATCTTAGTGAGTCTTAATAACTTTAAAGTATATCACCAAGATGAACTTATCAATCCCGAGAGAAAAATTTCGGGCCTTATTCAATATCCCTATTGCTCGTGATTAAATTGCTCATAATTAACATAAGATTGATCCATCAAAAGTTTGTTATTAAACTTATTTCTTTTTGAGCTTTGTACCATTATCAGATACTTCAAAAACAATGGATCATCATAATTCTTTATTTCATAAAGAAGAATTTCCATCTCCAAAACTTAAGGTGGTCAGGTGCCATCATTTTTATCAAACTCCCAACCATATCATATATGAACAAGTCTTTTGATGAGACCCGTTGCTTAAATTTTAGAGAGACCAATTGGGGAGAAAATGGTCACCTTGACAATCTGGGAGTTAGTAGACGGCTCTCCTCATGGTATCCATGATGGAGTTCTTAATTGCCATGCAATATTTGACCGCTCTCTCTTAAATTTCAACATCATAATTTTATTATCCTTAAATAATTTAGGATACTTATTGTAGAGAGCAGAACCAAAAACTTGTATCTTACTTAAGAAACATGGCACAACCATTTAGTATTGAAAGGCAATCTAATAATTCTTAGTCATAATGATGCCCTTAGGAGATGGAGTCTTTAATAAATCTGACTAAAAAGTGGTACTTAGCTCAAACTTAGACTTGCTTAAAAACAACTTAATATCAAACTTAAATCCTTATTGTGGAATCTAAACATACCTGATAAAATAGTTCTTCCTAAGTTGATGGAGTCTTGGAGAAGTTCAATGCTCCCCCTCGAAATGTGGACTGAGCCATAGCTTAACATTTCGACGAACTTCCATAATAAATATTCCACCTTTAGTAGAGAAGTCAACAAAATTTGTAGCACGAATCACATTATTGGAATGGAGGATGAATAACTTAATTTAGGCTAATGGAAATCTTCCAGTAGCTTTAAACATTAGCCTCCCGTCCATCTTTAAAACTTCTCTTTAAAACTTCTTTATTTATGAGGCCATAATAATATTATGCATATAGCATCTTTATTCAAAATGTTTACACACTTTCTTATGGATATAAAATCCTTTGAGCTTAATCATAGTCCACTTTTGTGCTTTATTGTTGATGACATAATAAGTGAACTCAAAAGCTTCATAATTAAATCATGAGTTTTTTTTTTTTAATCAACATAATCTTATAGATTTTGAGAAGCTTCTTCAAATTACTTCTCCATTAATGCCAGAAAAACTTTATTATAAATGAAACTAGGAAATATTTTCCTAGATCCTTACTGGCACACTCCCCCAGATTCTTACTGGGTTTTGCTCCCAATAAACGTTAATAGACAAGAAAACCATTAGATTCTCATCAAAACTCTAATAATCAAAATTTCTTCAATGAGAGCTCATTATTTTTGTATATACTTCATTACTTATGACCTCATGAAAGTACATAAGCTTAACTCATTTCTCATAGAAGCATTAAATCAGCCGAAAACATTATGGCTGAATGAAAAAGAATTAGCAATAGGGATAAAATTCATGATCACAAATGTTTTATAGTGATCATGTAAAATTTAATTTCTCATAGAACATAATTCCTCATAGAATATAATTCCTCATGTAAACATTAATCTTTAGGAATGACACATGTATCCAATCAACTTTGGTCAGAATGAATTCACGTGCCACAACCTATCCCAAAATAATCATTAAATCTCCAACCAAAATTTCCATCTTAATTGGAGATGACTTAATTAGGGATGACTTAATGATCATAAATGTTGAAAACTTCATTAGTTGATTTGATCTGGGAATAAATTAGAGGCACTTAATAGCAGAAGCGTATTTAAGAATTTACGTCTTTTACCTTAATTCCCCGAAGGTACTTAAAAATTTGTAGCATATAGCATTATGTCCATAAGCCTTATGCATGAAATCTTTCTCAAATCATAAATTTATTTTGTCGATCTGATCCACAACAGCTTTGGCCAGAAATGGACCAGAACAACAAACTTTTGTGAGCAAGTATTTATTAATCAGCTTTGGCCAGAATAACAAATACATGTCACACTTTATAGTCTCTTAAACTTCTTTCACCGATCTAGCCCACATCAGCTTTGGCCAGAATTGGACAAGACCGGCAAAATATTGTGATTAGATACTTATCGATCAGCTTTGGCCAGAACGATAAATATCAGTCACACTTAATTAAATCATGTCTCTATACACTTCTTTATTGAACTAGTCCGTGGACCAGAACAAATAAATTTTGTGATCATGTGTTCATCAATCAGCTTTGGCCAGAATGACAAACACAAACCACACTTTATTTTAATTAGAGACATTCGATAGAAACAACTTCATATAACATGCATGGCTTAAGGACGAAAACTTTATTGATGGGCAATTATACTTGACATACCATGGTTTAGTAAGATATGACCATGAAAAGTCAACTTTAGATATTCTTATGCCCAAAACTTAAATATTGCTCAGATCAAGGGCCACTTAATTTTGAATCCTCCCTCTTAATTTTTATCACATCATCATAATCCCTTTTCAGGGTATCATAATTTTCAGTATCTTCATTCGGTATTTTCAGGAGGATCATGAAGGAGAACATAATCAATATTTGAGGAAACTTTGAGTGATCATAAACTTTCTCCTTTCATGAAACATAATTGCTATCATTTAATTGCCTTATGCCATTAAATATTCCGGGAATAAGAGAGACATTAGATGCTGCAAAAATAAATTGGATGCTTTAATAAGCATAACATTATGAACTTTATTTACTGATCAACCCAAAACAGCTTTAGCCAGAGATGGGTAAGAATCAATAATAAAATTTTGTGGTCAAAATAACCACACTTAATTACTTCCTCACATAAAAATACATTTTCCATCAATCTGGCTCGCATCAGCTTTGGCCAGAAGCGAACCAGACCAACACAAAATGTCATGGTCAAAATGCCCGCCAATCAGCTTTGGCCAGAATGACGGACATAAGCCATACTTAATTTGAGGATTAACCAATTTCTTTTACAGTGTAACTTTATGGCATAATGGTAGCAATAATCATTAAATTTTGGAGAACATTATTATCATAACGGCCCTTTCTTTAAATGATACATTATTCTAAGCAATAAAAAACTAATTGTTTCGGGGCTTTATTCACATAATTAGTCATCATAATAACATAAAAGTCCCAAAGCTAATTTTATTGGACCACTTAACTTTACTAATCATAATGAAAAGTTATCACAATAATTTAACATGACACATGAGCATAATTAAGACATAAAACAATTATGACATAGAAATAGCAATAATCATCATAATAGATCTAATACCATAAAGTAATTTACTAAGCATAATAAAATGCATTAGAAGTAACTTAATATGGCACATAAAAACATAATATTTCAAAACAAAAACATTATTCTTAAACGATTATTCAATCTAGCCCTAAAACATAATTTATTTTAGCCCAATACTTACTAATCATTACCAGAAAAAATATTTAGTAATTTCACTGAATTATTTCTGTCATAACAGAAAATTAAAGCCCATAAAACATAAGGTTAATTTGTGACAAAAATCCTTTGAGCTGGGATGAAAGTGGCCCAGCCCAGCTTACTCCCTCGGATCCCCTCCTGGGCCTCAGCCCATTACGCAGCGCCAGGAGCACCCGAGCCGTCGGATGCTATCCGATGGCCAGGAACGGATGCGTCTGGGACAAGCCCAGCGCACCACCCCGACACGGCGCCCCTCAGAAAACCCTAGCCCCATTTTGTTCGTTTCCCGTTCCTCTCTCCCTCTGCTCCCGACGGCGACGACGGCGCGCAAAGATGAACGGCGGCGGCGAGCACCGCGAGCGGAGGGAAACACTGGCGTCGTCCAGGCCCTCTCGCCGGAACTGCGTTCGGCTTTGGCTAGAGCGCAGCTTCGTCGAGCGGCTCTTGGCGGCGCTCTTTGCGAGGCTGCCGTGCACGCGCGCGGGCGTCCCCGCGTCGGCATCGACGGCCAGCGCAAGATCCAGCACCGCAGCGTGCTTCAATGGCGACAAGCGCGCAAGGAAGCTGCTCCACGGTCCGGTGCGGCGGACGGCACGATCGCTCGGGTACGAGCCCGAGCAGAACTGCCAACAAGAAGTGATGGCTCCGACGCCGCCGTGGCCAGCGACGGCGACATAGCCCATAAGGTAAAATCCGCCTCCTTAATCTTGAAATTAGGGTTAGGGTTCCTTGATTTGGGGAATTTCATGATTTAGGTTTGGTAATTGGGGATTTCGTTAGGATTTGCATTAATTGAATCAATCCCCACTTAATCCGAAGCCTCAGCTTAATACCAGAGGGTGAATCAAAGGAATTTCAGTTCTAGGGTTTCAAATTTTGGGGATTTTGCTTAAAAGCTTACTAAAAAACATCAATCCCCCTTTTAACTTCATCAATTGCAAACCCTAGAACCGTAACTTAATTCATTAGGGCTTGTTTCTTAAAACCATAGGGCTAAAACAGCTTAGATGTGCAATAAAATTGCACCTTATAGGGCTAAACTGAACCTTAACTCAGCCTAAGAACATAAATAACTTCGAGCAGGAGAAGAACATGATTTATTCAAGCAAAAACTTGAACTTAGGCAGTAGAAGAACTTCAGCAAGCTCAAGCAGGGGGTTTGAACTTAAATAAGGGCTCAATCTTAGAGCTAGACAGCTCTGATACCAATGTTGTGAGAACCAGGAATCATTTAGCTCAAGGTTTGAGCCACAACCGAGATAGAATTAAGGAAAACTTATCTTAATGCTTGAGATGTAGTCCAGGGCTTCGAGGGATGAAGCCCTTGCTCTTCTTCACCTTCACTGTAGCTGCTAGAGCTTGAGGAAGGTGCAGGAGGGATCCTTCCCATGGCTGGCTGTGCTGTGCTGGATTGGGCAGCGTAGAGAGAGTGGGAGAGAGTTCTGGTTGTATCTTCTGATTTCCTTAACCAGTCCCTAAATAGCACTCCTCTATATATATAAGTATGCACAGTGCCACAGGGGGACCCACCTGTAAGTTGGAGATTTTTCCCCCAATCAGGGAACTGTAGCACCGACCTACTGTAGCAGTGCTACTGTAGCAGCCGAAAAAGTTGACCTAGGTTTAGCCTAGATCAAAATATCCAACAGTACTAACCTCTGTTTTTGGGAGGTAATAATTCATGTTACGTATGTTACCACGCAACAGAAGCGGTTGCTAACATATTGTTTTTACCTGCAACAGCAAGGATGAAGCCGTCAAGTCGATAGTTTACAGTTACAAGCACGGATTTTCTGGGTTCGCTGCAATGCTGACTGAATCTCAGGCTGAGTCACTAGCAAGTAAGTAGCTGTCAACCCTGAGATGGCATATCTTTCGACGTAAACTGATCAACCCATTTCGAATGTAGACTTCCCTGAAGTTATCACTGTGAAGCCTAACACTTTTCACGAAGAGCACACAACTCGAAGCTGGGACTTCCTTGGCCTTGACTCTTACCAACCACCACAACAATCGGGCCTCCTCCAAAGAGCGAAGTACGGTGAAGATGTAATTGTCGGTGTGATCGATTCAGGTTTGCAATCCCGTCTCAAGCTTAAATCCAAAACATGAGAAAACCCAAGGATTGGGCAGCAATTGAACCCATGCATGCATACGCATGATTCTGTTACAACAGGCATCTGGCCTGAATCACGAAGCTTCGACGATAGTGGGTATGGCCCTGTGCCGGCGCGGTGGAAAGGGAAGTGCCAGACCGGCCAGTACTTCAACGCCACGAGTTGCAACAGAAAGATCATCGGCGCGCGGTGGTACGGCGGTGGCATCAGAGCCGATGTGCTCAAGAGCAACTATAACTCGCCTAGGGACCTGAGCGGCCACGGCACGCACGTCGCCTCGACGATCGCCGGCGTGGAGGTGCAAGGCGTGAGCTATGGGGGACTAGGCAGCGGCGTGGCACGTGGCGGGGCGCCGCGTGCGCGGCTCAGTGTCTACAAGGTGTGCTGGGTTGGCGGGAGCTGCCCTGACTCAGCGATCCTCGCGGCCATCGACGATGCTATACACGACGGCGTGGACATCCTGTCACTCTCGCTGGGAGGGGCCGCCGGTCATGAGGTGCCCGGGACGTTGCATGCTGTGCAGAGAGGGATTTCAGTCATTTTTGCGGGCGGAAACGATGGCCCCGTGCCCCAGACGGTCTCTAATGCCGTGCCGTGGGTCACGACGGTGGCCGCTAGCACGATTGACCGGGCTTTTCCGACCCTGATATCTCTCGGGAACAAAGAAAGCTAGTGGTGAGTACAAAAAATCTTTCTTCAGTTAATTAACTCCTTAATGTTCCAGGGACGATCAACTTGACACGGCTATGCATGATGCACTCTAGCGTGTATGGATAGTTCATCAGATAGTTTTGACAAATTAACTTGACTAGGCAGGCCGATGTCGTTGAAACTAACAGCAATTATATATTAATCTTAAAAAATATGTTTAGCTCGATCGACCCTGAAGCTTTCCTTAATTCTTTATTGGTGACTCCTTAATGTATGCTTGCTTTCAAACGCAGGGGCAATCTCTTCAGTACAATGCATCTTTAGTCAGCAGCGACTTTGAGGGCCTTGTTTTTGCGGGGAGGTATATGAGATGAAGCAGTTACTTGGCATACTCGTTTTGTATTTAATCACGACTCAGACATCATGCATGACCTTTTATGCAGCTGCGACGCGGAGTCAGTGGCGTCGAGCAACGTCACCGGCAAGATCGTCCTGTGCTATGCACCGGCGGACGCGCAATCTAGGCCGCCCCTAGTAGTACTTCCGACCGCCATCAATCTTACCGCCGTGGCCGGCGCCAAGGGCCTCATCTTCGCACAGTACAACTTCAACCTTCTCGAAGTTCTCACTAGGTGCGAAGGCATCATGCCCTGCGTACTGGTGGATTTTGAGATCGCACAGAGGATCTCTTCGTATATGGACATCACAGGGTGAGAGCTTAATTACTGGTCGCGTTGTCTGACACAGGATGCATGAACGTGTTTTCTTTTTTTAATTTGTCAAAGTATTCACGAATTATATCCTGTGTCATGCTAGGAGTCCGGTGGCGAAGATCTCGCGTACCGTAACCGTTGTTGGAAACGGCGGCGTGCTGTCGCCGAGGGTGGCCTCATTCTCGTCGAGAGGGCCAAGTCCCCTCTTCCCCGGCTTAGTCAAGGTATATTTCAACATGCTTCTGTGGGATTATATATTCACGTAACATTCAAAGCGTGATATCCGCAAAGAGTTTACTTGTGGCATGTTATCTAGACTCTAAAACTTGTATATGCGTGTTTGGACAGCCCGACATAACTGCACCAGGAGTCAGCATCTTGGCAGCCGA
This sequence comes from Poa pratensis, assembly GCA_947311845.1. Classification (NCBI taxonomy): domain Eukaryota; kingdom Viridiplantae; phylum Streptophyta; class Magnoliopsida; order Poales; family Poaceae; genus Poa; species Poa pratensis. The sequence continues at coordinate 17,757,241 of CAMZMU010000040.1, read as the reverse complement.
GCGCGGCTCCTATGTGTTCAAATCCGGCACATCCATGGCGTGCCACATGTCTCCGCGGTCACCGCGCTGCTCAAGTCGGTTCACCCTGACTGGTCACCTGCCATGATCAAGTCCGCCATTGTCACCACAGGTATTCACTGAGAGCATAACAAAAGTTCTACCAAAGAACTCATCGTAATTTATGACCAACTCACATCGTTTCTTGGGATCTTTTTGCAGCTTCGGTGACTGATCGTTTTGGTATGCCGATCCAAGCAGATAGTGTTCCAAGGAAATTGGCCGACCCCTTTGACTTTGGCGGTGGCCACATGAACCCGGAGAAGGCTGTCGACCCCGGTTTGGTTTACGACGTGGATGTCAAAGAGTACACCAAATTCTTTAATTGTACCAGTGGATTGTTAGATGGCTGCGAGTCCTACCAGCTCAACCTTAATCTACCATCAATCGGTGTGCCTGACCTCAAGAACCAGGTCAATGTGTGGCGCACTGTCACTAACGTCGGGCCGGTGGAAGCAACTTATCGAGCGGTTGTTGAAGCTCCAGCAGGGGTAGACGTATCCGTGGAGCCATCTGTGATCAGTTTCAGTGCAGGTGCTAGTACAAGCGTGGCGTTTAAATTAACATTTACGGCGAAGCAAAGAGTGCAAGGTGGATACACATTTGGGAGTTTGACATGGTCCGACCAAAGCACGTACTCGGTGAGAATCCCTATTGCTGTACGGATTGTGATAGAAGACTTCGTCGCAGATACATCTTAAATTCATCGGTTCTCTTCCTCTATCTGCGTACTTGTCTTGGATAAGAGTTGGGGAAACGCTGAAAATGTGTATATACTTGTCATTATTATTATCTGAAAATGATCTACATAATACTCTCTCCGTCCCAAAATAACTGTCATAGATTTGTCAAAAAGTGGATGTATCTAGACATGAAACAAGTATAGATACATTCACTTTTGGACAACTTTGAGACACTTATTTTGGGACGGAGGGAGTACAATACAAGAGTATATGTTTTTCTCAAGAGATTGTTTCCTCCATTTCTATCTATTGGTGTCATATGCAGCGTTTGTTTATATGAGTTTACAACATGGTCGGCTTTACAATTTTCTAGTACGTTATTTCTTTACAACTTCCGGTATTTTGTAATCTCCTATTGCTGTGAGTCTATGATCAATTTCCTTAAATATTTAAAGTAGAAATGCATGAATTTATTAAAAAACAATTTGCTTTCTTTATTTGTGTTGTCCTATCCTTGTTCTCCGGAAATTATAATCCTAAAAACTGTAACAAACCCAACAATGCTTGAAACGTGTTTGTACTCGAAAGTATGGTGATGCCGTGGGTGTACAAATCCCGTGCAACCGTCTCCACTCGGTTGCACCCAGAAATCATTGTGTCGCGCTTCACTAAGTATGACAGGATGTAGGCACTTTCACGTCTTGCCCTTGTCCCCATTGGGACATTGATGAGATCGGCATGAATACCATCTCTAGTGTTTCTAAATCCTAAGACATTTTGAGGGAATTATGATTAAAAAGGCAAGAGGATGTGTTACATGGTTCATGGTACACTAGCACACAAATCTCCATCCAGTGGGCTTCTTTGCTTGGGAACATAAATAGTCAAGCCCAAGCAATAGTTAAGTGGTCGTTGAAAGATAAAACAAATCACAAGTATCAATCCTAAAAGAATCAGAATCCAACAATTAGAATCCTAGTTAAGTGGTCGTGTGTTGCCACCGGATAACGAAGAAAGAAACATGCTCGATGAAGCAACAGCTGTAATGTGAGAAACGTGTGTCGATCGTGCTTCATTAGGTCCAACTATGGCAGAAACTTTGGCGAAAACCGATGGCTTCAACTTCTTATTTTCTACATCCTTAATCATTTTTTTTTTTTTGCGAGTGAAAATACACCGACCAAGCATCTTACAGATAAGCCCAGAAACAAAGAGAAATTACAACCAGGTCCTTCTGAGCTCCGGTACCTTCTTCACCGCGCAGCACGTTCCGCCGGCGAATCCGCCACCACTTCCTCCGCTTGACCTTGGACTGGGAGGATCCCTCCAGCAGCTGGGAAGTCGACGGTCCTCGGCGCCCTGAGAGCACCTCCGCCCCGCGCCGCGACCGGCACCAACTTGGTCGACGCCATCTTCACGAAGAACTTCAGATCCCGTCGCCGCTGCTACACGGCCACCGGGAGAGGGAAAGCGAGGTCGGCAGCTCCGCCGAGCCGGGACCACGCTGGAGGCAGCAGATCTGCGACGAGACGCCACGGGAGCATCCATCGCAGAGGAGAGGACCGCTACCTGCAAAAGCCAATCCGTCGACGCCGCCATCTCCATAGCGCCTCCGGCTGGCATCCTACGCTGGCCTACACTATGTACACGGCGTGATCCGCCGATTCCCCGACCTCCCGCCGCCGGAGCGGCCGCCGGAGGCGAGGAATCAGACGGATCGACGCCGGCGAGGTGGTCAACGCGGGGGCGCACAAAATCGCCTCTCTGGACTGTAGCAGGGAGAGGGGAACGGTCCAAGCTCGCTTCTAGTTTACATCCTTAATCATTGAACCTGAGGATAAATCGCATGCCTTGTTCAGACTGCAGTGGCTAAGATAGGAGTTCAATCCAAAAGTAATATTGCCAGGTGCCACTTATAATGATGTACAACCAGCGAGATTACCCACAAGTGCTACCAGGTTTGCTGCCAGTTCAAGATGTTTTAAATGCTAGCCCAGATAACCTTGCATTTGTTCATTAAAAGAGCTATTCATCTATAAGGTTTCAACTATGGCAGAACCTTTAGCGAAAACCGATGGCATCAACTTCTTATTTTCTACATTGTTCATTATTGAACCTGAGCACAATTTTCCCAATGGATGATTTTTCTTTCTAAGAAGTTACTTCCATGTGGGTATAAATTATTTATTTTATGTTGACGTTCCGAATTGATTTGTGCTTACAATTCAAGAATTTAAGTTATATGAGCAATCGACATAAAAGCATATTTCTGTCCGCTTTTCTATTTTCATGTAGATTATTACATAAAACATAGATTACCATGAAAATCATTATAAATTTAAACTTATTTTTTCTCAGGTATTTTGGGGTTTGAAAATGGATATGTGCATTGCGCGGGCATGTTGCATTAAATCGGCACATATATCCCCTCTTGTTCACCCTTTACAAATTCATGAGAGCTTCCAAAGTGCTGGTGATCCGGCCTGATGAACGTGGAGTCAAATAATGTACCGTAGTTGCCACTTGCCAAGATGAAGTTAGGTTTGGCTCAGCTAAAACTTTACATATTGTCCCGGACGCTGAACAGTCCAGTCGGTATACGGGGCAACACGGCAGTTATACGTCGAAAGTATTAGGTGACCTCTATTTCAAAAACAAAAAAAGTATTAGGTGACCTCGATTACAATCTCCAGATCCGATCCGAGGCTGCAAGTTTCTGGGTGCGAACCGTCCGGCGCCATGGACGGCAACAACGGCATCTGGCTTCCCTACGACCTCCATCTCGACATCCTCCGACGCCTCCCCGGCCGCGACCTCGCCGTGTCCAGGTCCGTCTGCCGCGGGGTGGAGTCACATCGTCGACGCCCACACCCTCCTCTTGCCGCACGTCTTCCCGCGCGAGTTCCCGGCATATTCGCCAGATACAGGGGATATGGCCCTAGTTTTGCTTTTGCCTTCATGGGCCCGAGGCTGCCGTCCGTGTGACGCTGACGCCGACGAGCCCGCCTACCGTCGTCTCTCCGGGGACTATTCGGACTGCTGCTGAAGCAGCACTGCAATGGCTTGTTGCTCTTCACGGGGCATTACACTTACACCCACACGTACAACAGTTCCATGAACCTCTACGTGTGCAACCCGGCCACGTCGCGTTGTGCGCGCCTCCCGCCTCCGCTAACGCCATGGTCGTGCAGCGCCGAGGGCGTGTTCCTCGCCTTCGATCCAGCCGTGTCACGGCATCACGAGGTGTTCTTCTTTCGCACAGGAAAGCTTCAGCGCGAAGAAGAGCAGCATGAGTCGTCCAGCGCCAAAGGACCTTCCTGGATCGATTGGGAGCATGAGTTGTCCGTACGAAACCTGTTTGGAGAAGACCAACCATCTGAATCTGAAGAACAACAGCATGAGCCACGCCACGCCGAAGAAGAAAAGTTGTTCCGCGTTTTAGTTTTCTCATCACGGACAGGCCAGTGGGAGAGACGGGAGTTCACGCCTGGGCGCAGTGCCTCGGGAGACCTCTATGATGTGGTGACCGCACCTCGTGCTAACTATGATAGGACCTGGTGGTCGGCCGGTACTGGAGCGGGTCGCTCTATGTGCACTGCCACAGTGGCATCCTCATGATTCTGCATTGCACACAACAGACATACGACATCATTCAGCTCCGCGACAACCTTCCGGACACGAGAGATTGCATCAATCGGAACTGCCTACGAGGTACTTAGCAAGCAATGAGAGAGGGATCTGCTATGTGATGCTTAAAAAGTTGAAACTTGAAGTATGGGAGCTCAGTGAATCGGGCGATGACTGGTTAGGATGGACACTGCCACGCGAGG